>JADLZK010007415.1:0-31803 GCA_015847255.1 Hyparrhenia diplandra
GGAGCCTAACCTCCCGATGGCTAGCGTGGTGAGCTTGATGGATCTTCACCGACGCTGCTTTCGTGATGACGCAAGCAGCCGCCATTCGGGCGCATCCTCCACTACTATGAAATCGAAGCTTCATCATCTCGCCCTCAACTCGATCTCCCAGTGCCGCCATCTTCGCCACCCCTTTGTGAGGGATTCCCCGGGGATCAAGCCGCATTGGGACCTCTCGGGTTGTGGTTCTTCAAGGCGACCTTACCACATCGCGTGCTGCGCGCAGGCCAACCACTTGAGGGCGCTACGCTGGAGGCCGGGCGCCCAAGTCCGCTCGGAGCGCACTAAGCCAACCAAGCCGATGGGTACATCGCCTCCAAGCTCACCTCCTCCAACAATGGGTGGCAAGATCGCGGTTCTACCTCCGCAACGCATCGCAGAACGCTCGCTTCCCGCGGTATCACCGCGTGTCCTCAAGCACGCCTCGCAAGTGGAACCGGGTCTTCGAGGATCATCATCGGGTTGGAGGGTTTTAAGGCAAAAGCGGCCCCGCGCTCGGAGGGAAGGGACGTGAATGCCGCCGCTCGCGGGTCGCCGCTTTCCATCGGCGCCGGGTGTTGCCGCTGATGGCTCGCCTTTGCTCATGTGCAAGATGACCCCCGAGGCCGGGCCTTGGTGCGTGCCTGATGTCGCCTTCTGCTTCCCCAATCGATGGCCTCGCCAAGAGGGTGAGGGATGCGCTAGGGTCCAACACCCTCGGCACATATCCTCGAGATCCCCATGCGCCTCACGGTGGGTATATCTCCTCGTAAGTGCTTGGCTGTCGGTCCTTGCATTGCTGCCGGCATTGTCGCCATGGCGCTTCACTCTTTTTTCTCGCATGGGCCGCTCGGCTACCAGCGATTCTCCGCCTGCGTGTCGCGTATTGACGCCGACTACCGGCGGGCGTAATCAGACGTTTCGAACGAAGCCGCAAATGGGCGCCGGGCGCTGAGAAGGAGGAGAAGAAGAAGAGAAACGGCTCATGCGGAAGCTGCCGGGCCGAAAGCGCCAGAGGCGGGCGAAGCCACCACACCTCGACTCACCGGCGAGGACGAGGATCCTGAGGACCGGGGCTTTCGCGGAACTCGCCGGATGATCTGACATGGCGGCTCTGGATGGACTGAGCTATGGGGCTCCCCGACCGAAGCCGGCTTCGCATGCAGCCCCGGAAGCTCGGCTCCAGGGCGTCGGGATCGCGACACGCGGCGCTCGAGGGTTTCTTCCCGCCGAAGTCCTCGTGACTATCTGGCTGGCTATGTAGGCACCTCTGCGCTCACAGGTGAGGCCCTAAGCGAGGAGTCGACGCCTCGCTCAGCGGGTACCCTCGGGCCACGATAGCACGCGTCGGGCGATCGGTTTCGCCACCCTCGCTCCGGATCTCGCGGCGCATCTAACGCCGTGGGGGAGCAAATACGCAAAGATCGAGTGCGACTACCGAGTGTCGCATGCCTATCCCGGAAGCCCGCTCACGCTGAGGGCCATCCCCTGCTTCGTGAGTTTCCTTTCGCTTTTGCAATCTTGATTTTTCTTCGGGCGTATGGTTGCATTGTTTTTGACGCGGCGCTTTGACTTTAGGGAAACGGGGCCGCTGCTGCTTTCGCACTCAAGAAGGCCCTAGGCTAGTGCACTAACTCTTCGCCGGCTAGCAGCGCGGGGTCGCCCGGCGAAAGATGTGCCTCGCGGCTCGCGCTGAAGTCCTCCCTGTGGTGCCGTACTCGAGCTCTGAGTGGGGTCGGTCCCAAACCAACCGCTGAGGCCGCGCCCGAGGCGGCATGGCGGTGCCCATGGTGGCGATGGTGGGTTGGTCGCCCAGCCGTCGGTGATCGACACGAGAGCCTTGGCGCGCCTACGTGACACCGCTACGGCAGTGCGCGAGCAGTGGCGCCGCTCAGGCGAGGTCGCCGCCGCCACCCCGCAGGGAGGCGGTCCCTTTGTTCGAGTTCTCGCAGAGGAGCTCTTCGGACGCTGCAGAGACGCCGCTAAAGTCTCCGCTGCTCGGCGCTGGCCGACCTCGGGGCGCACTGGTAGCCGCATACAACTCGCGACTTCCCGGCCGCTTCCACGTGTCCGGGTGCTCGAGGCGGCCCTCAGCGGCATCGCTTCGGCCAGCGATGAGGACGGTGTTCGTGGTCGACCCGAGGGCCCCTCGGGACTTCTGCATCGTCCGGTTCCCGGGAGCCGCTGAGCCGCCGGTGGGGAGATGTATCCCTCTCGAGCCGACTGGGCGGGCGGTCCGCCTCCCACTCGGGCGAAATGCCCGGGGTCCTGGCTGCCCGCGGTTGTCGATTATCGTCCCGAGGTCTTGGAGTGGAGGACCCATGAGCGAGATCCGCCGCTGGGCCGAGGCCTAGCGAGGATCGGGGAGACCATAACCGGCCGTCTCGCCAAGTCGCACGCTGTAAGTATCTTGATGTCCATCCCTCGCCGCATGTCCTTTGTGCTTGCGCCTTGATGAGTAGTATTGTTGTGCTGCGACTCTCCGCCGCTTACGCCCGAGAAGTCCGAGCTCCTTCGCCGAACGCCCCTGAACTCGGAATGCCCCTTGGTCAAACTCCGGTAGAAGTTAATCGAGGCCCCGTAGCGAGACCTCCCCGGCTTGCTTGCCCGCTCGGGCCGAGGAAAGGGAGTCCTGGGCCGCGACCTCGAGGCCGAGCCGATCAAGGCCGAGTCCGGGAGTCCAGCAAGATGGCGCCGACATGGCTCGAGATGAGCCTCGATTTTGAGGAGGCTCGGACCCAGTCCCCTTCGTGTTCGGGAGGCCCATGACGAGCGGGACCGGTCCCGTGAGGAGGGCGCACGGCAGCGGAGATGTGTGACGCCTTGAACACTCGCGATCGGGCGAAGTTGGTGTCCGAGGGCGAGACCCTCGTGGGAAAGGAGAAAGAGCGGCTTCGTAGTCGACGCCGAGGAGCACAACGCCATGCTGGGCGCGCGGCTACGAAGTGCGTGGTGCGCCCTTATCCTCGTAAGCTTTTCCGCTTCTTGACATTTCGTTTTGCCGACGCTATCTTTGCTGCTGCTGTGAGGCGAGAAGGTCCGACCGCAGGCCGTAGACAACACGCCCGCCACGCTTGCCTGTGGGCCGGAGCAAGAGCGTAAGTCATACCGAGCTGGAGGATGCCCTTACCGACTTCGATCCGCCGCTTTGGGGCGACAACCTAGAGGTTGGTCCTACGCTCAAGTGCCGCTCGAAGCTGCGGGCGGCTATCTTTCGGTCCGGAGCTCGAGCGCTGCCCGGAGGCATTCGCGACATGCCCGGGCGGTGGTCTGCTTCCCACTTCCCCGATGGAGTTCAAGACGCCGGACGGTGTCGCTGAGCGGGGCTTCTTCCTCGCGCCTCGGCGACGAGTGAGGAGGTTGATCCTCGCCGAGAGGGATGCTGCCGATGCCGCCAAGACTCCAAAAGTCTATATAACTTTGTGGATGGCGCCACGACTCGCTGCCCTCGCTGCTTTTTGAGGACGCAGGTGTGTCCCCCGTACTCCCCATAGAGTCCACCTACGAGGGCGACACGGAGATGGTGGGACGCCATGTCCGAGGATGCGCCGAGGGGTCCGACGCCACCCTCGGGAGAAGCGGCAGCCCGAGGGATGCTTTCGGCGCCGAAGCCTCCCTTGTCGCCGGCGCGTGAGGCACATAAGTAGATGAGGCCTCCCTTGCTGATCCTTCCTTGCATGAAAAAGATTGGAGCTTGTGAGATGGATGTGTATAAACAATGGCGCCCGAGGTCTATGCCTTGGCGGGTGCACTCATGTTTTAAGGTTGCGCTCCCCGAATCTCTCATTTATTGTGTGGCCCGGGTCGTCGCTTGCTTTTCTCCGTCGCGAGATAGTAACTGCGTGGGACGCCACTGCGGCGAGTCCCATACGCGGTGCCACTAGGGGCGCATCCGCTTGCCCTCGCTATCTTGCTTTTGATTTGTGCATGCGCGCTACCTTCGCAACTTAAACGATTAATTGAGTAGAGCATGCGTGAGAAAACTTTTTTCCTGAAAAAAAGTTTTGAAAAAGAGGAGGGGAGGGGTCCAGGGGGCCTCCCTCCCCATGTAGCCCCGACGTGAGGGCGGCATGCGTTTGGGACGCAGGCTAAGACTCTTGAGGTTTGCACAAGAAGCACTTTTTTTCATAAAAAGATGTAGATCTTTTATTGAGTGAAAGTAATTGATGTTTGACCCTAGCGGAATTTAAGGGTAGAAGCTTAATGAAAGCCGTCGGCGTTCCGTGCGCTGGGAGTAGACTTCGCTTTCCTCGCTCTTCAACTTTGTAGGTCCCGCCTTTAATATTTCGGCTACGAAATAAGGCCCCTTCCCAGGTGGCGGAGTTTCAGGACGCCTCTTTGTTGTTCCGCCTTCAGCTCGAAAGCACGGGGTCGCTGGACTTGGAACTCCCCGGAGGCTTCAAACGCTTACGCGTGATACTTGCGTAGCTTGTTGGTATCTCGCCGCAGTCGAGCGCAACGCCCGGCTTCATCAACTTGGTCAATGGGGTCTTGCCTCGCCTCGCCGGGTTGCCTTGTTTCGTAGGCTCAGCCCTCGGGACCCATATTCGATGTCCGTGGGCAAGATTGCCTCAGCCCTATAGACGAGAAAGAAAGGGCCGGAACCCCGTGGCTCGGCTTTTCGCTGTTCGAAGGCTCCATAGAACCGACGGCAGCTCTTGGTACCGCTCTTTCCCCGTATTGGTTCAGCATCGATTGAAGATCCTCGCTTGAGCTCTTGCAGATCATGCCGCTGGCATGCTCCACTTGACCGCTGGTCTTCGGGTGAGCTACGGTATCGAGGTATCCACTCGGATGCCATAGTCGCCGCGAAAAGTCGAGGAACTTCTTCCCCACGGTTGGTTCCGCTTAATCGTGATGATGGAGTTCGACTCCAAAACGGGAAAAATGATATTCAGAAGAATTTCACCGCTTCCCGGGCGGTGAGGGTTCACCACGCTCGGGCTTCGATCCATTTGAGAACTTGTCAATGGGCTTTACTGACGTGAGTGAGTCCCTCCTCCGGCGCCCTTTCGTGGGCCCAATCACATGTCGAGTCCCCGTGACCGCAAATGGCCACGCAAGAGGTAAGGGTTTGCAAGCGTTTGAGCCGGAGGTGCGCCCGCGCGCGTAGAATTGGCATTCCTTGCGTGTACGCACGACTTGGTTCGCCTCGCACCGCCGAGGCCGCAGAAGCCTTGTCGAAGACTTTATCGACAAGAGTCCCTGGGCGCGTTGATGACCGTATCTTCCCGCGGTGGGTGTTAACGAGCAATTCCTGGCCTTCAGCCGAGGGTATGCATCGCATGTATACCCCCAGGGGCCCCCTTGTAGAGTTCCCTTTCTTCCAATCACAGGAAGGACTTCGCCCTTCAAGACCGGCGAGCCTTCGGTCTTGTCCCTCGTACTCTCCCTGGGAGGTACTCCATCAGCGGTTTCCTCCAATGTGGATCGGGTCGACCGCCCATAGCTTCTGGTGTGGCTTGTCGGTGCCGCCGCGGAGCCCCCGAGGGTACTTTCGAGGGTGTGTACTTGACCGAGGGTTTATTGAGGTCTCGTGAGGACGCTCGGGGAACGGTACCGGTTGTCGCTGACCTTGGCCAGTTCATCCGCTGGCCCGCGCTGCCTGCCTCTCCTGCATGCTTTGCTCGCTTCCATGGAACCTTTCTCCAATTTGCGATGACTTCGACAATACGCCTCCATCTTCGGTCGGGCACGCCGAGGCCTTCATGACTTGGTCGATGACCAACCCGCGAATCCCCCCCGGTTTCCAACCGCCGGATTCCCGAGGTCCGCCGCGATCCCGAGACCGCTGACCGCCAGACTCGCGACGCTGTTGGAGGCAGAAAATGCAGATACGCATGGCATACGCGGGTGAACCCCGAGGGGTGAGATGAAGAGCAAACCAGCCACACGCCGCCTTCATCGCGGATCCATCGAAATACATGGTCCAAAGACTCCGCCCGATGGGTGCGGGGTAGCCGTATCGGGTCCATTCTACCACAAAGTCGGCTAGGACCCGGGATTTGATCGCTCTGGCGGGCGGTGAATGATATAGTTTCGCCCATGAGCCCACCGCCCATTTCGGCCACTCCTTCCCGTGGCCTCCTCGGTTTTTGGAGGATCTCCGAGGGGGAACGAGGATACCACGCAAACGGGGTGGCGAGGAAGTAGTGGCGGTTTCCTTCGCGGCAGACGATGGCGCATAATAGCTTCGTCGATCTACGAATACCCGTCTTGGTGTTCCAAAGCACTTCACCGATGAAGTAAAATGTAGCGCTGTAATCGGCAACGTGTGCCCTCTTCCCCACGCTCCACTACGACCAATCGCACTGACCACCGAGTAGTGGTAGTGGACGATAAGAGCGTGGTTTCTCCCGGATTTGGCGGTACCGTGACCGTGGTTTGTCGAGCTTGAGGTTGCCGAGGGCCTTCGCCACGGGGTCCTAAAGCGCCGGACTTGCGAAGGAGCCGGTAGAGGGGTGCCCCTTCTCCCGAGGCGTGAGATGAACTCGCTTAATGAAGCCAGTGCAGCCCATGACCTTCAGACTCCCTTGAGATCTTGATCGGACCCATCTTGGTGATCGCTGTCAACCTTGGTTGGGTTTGCTTCGATGCCTCGTTGAGAGACGATAAAACCCAAAGAAGATCCTTCTGGGACCCCGAATACGCATTTTTCGGGTTGAGCTTGACTCCCCCTTCTTGTTTAGGCACTCGGAAGGTTTCCCCGAGGTCACCCACGAGGTCCGACGTTTTTCTTTGATTTGACCACTATGTCGCCGACGTAGGCCTCCACGATCCTTCCAATGAGTTCCCCGAAGATGATTTGCATGCACCGGTATGTTGCCCCGTTGCTCTCAACCCAAAGGGCATGGTGAGGTAGCAATACATCCCGAAGGGTGTTATGAACGTGGTCGCGAGCTGGTCGGACTCTTTCATTTTGATCGGGTGATAACCTAATACGCGTCAAGAAAGGACAACGCTTTCACATCCCCGCAGGGGGAGTCGCACAATTTGGTCGGATTCGAGGCAAAGGAAAGGGAACTTTCGCACATGCTTTGTTGAGACTAGTGTAGTCCACACACATCCGCCATTTTCCCATTCTTTTTTTCTCTACTAATACAGATTAGCTAACCACTCGGGGTGGAATACTTCTTTTATGAATCCCGCCCAAGTAGCTTGTGGATCTCCTCACCGATGATCTTCCGGGGCGCGCCATCAAAACGGCGCAAGCGCCGCATGACCGCTTTGAGCCCGCTGGATGTCTAGGGGAGTGCTCGGCGACATCCCACGGTATGCCCGCATGTCCGAGGGTCCCCACGCAAACGCCTTGGCATTCGCGAGGAGGAAGTCGACGAGCACGGCTTCCTATTTCGGATCCGTGTCCGAAGCCGATGGTCAAGCAGCTTCTCCTTCGGGTTCTGGGATCGAGTGGGATCTTCTTGGTGCCCGAGGAGGCTCGAAGCTCCCGGGGCCAGCGTGCTTGGCCTCATGCTCGATCGTGGATTTCGCCAAAGCTTTTCTTCGCGACGGCTGGCGAGTGCCTCGGCAATGGCGAGTGCCTCTAAGATACCCACGCCTCCACGCCGCACGTGATGCATGATGGTGCGAAATAGTCGCGGATGACACCCTTCTCGCCCCGGCATCTTGAGCTTGAGGTATCGTGTAGTTCGGGACAGCCATGAACTTGGCGTAGCAGGGCCGCCCCGAGGAGTGCGCGCAGGTACCGCGGACCCCAAGGATCTCGCCAAGGTGAGAGTCTCTTGCTCGAAGTTCGAGGGGTCACCGGCTAAACCTAAGAAGTCGATCTGCCCGAGGGGCTTTAGCTGCTGCCGGGGACGACGCCATTTGAATGCCGGCCCTCCCTCGCGGGATCTTGGACTTGTCCACCCCGAGGAGGTCGAGGGTTTCTTCGTAGACGAGGTTGAGGCTGCTCCCCTCCGTCCATAGCGACTTTGGTGAGCCGAAAGTGTTGGCGATGATGGGATCCACCACAGGATGCCCCGGGTTAGGGATGTGCTGGGGGTGATCCGACCGGTCGAAGGTGATGGCCTGGTCCAACCACTTGCGCAGCTTCGGGTTGCCGACTCCGCGGGCATAGACCTCCCGACGCTCCTTCTTGCCGCCACCGGACATGTTCCCCGTGCCGAAGATCATGAAGCAGTTATTCACCTTCGGGAACTCCGTTGCCCTTTGGCGCCACCCTGGGAGCCTCTTCCTCTTCACCCTCAGGGATGGCCTTGAGCTTGGCTTAAATGTTGGCGGCACCCTCTTGCACTCCCGAGGTATGCTTGACCCGGGTAGCTATGGTTCCGCATGGCTTCTTGAGCATGTCATCGAAGGTTTCTTGTGGCGGGGTCGGGGCCTTTGCGGTCGACCGCAGCCCACCATGTCTTCATCCCCTTGGGGGCGTGGCCCTTTGCCCTTGCGGGGCTCTTATCTTTCTTCTTTTCTTCTTGCTCTCCCCGAGGTTGCGATCCCTCTGCTCTCCCTCTTCCTTGCGCTTTCCCTTGCAGAGCCCCGATTGAACGAGCCCGATAGCCTCCCTCACCGCTGGCGAACTTGGTGGCGATGTCCATCAGCTCGTTTGCCTCGGTGGGAGTCCGGCGCCCGGCTTCTTCACGAGGTCTCGGCAAGTGGTGCCGCCAAGAAGGCCCCGATGACGTCGAATCAATACATTAGGGAGCTCGGTCCGCTGCTTGGAGAAGCGCCGGATGTAGTCGCAAGCAGGATTCGTCGGATTTTTGTCTGGCAGTTTCGAGATCCCACGTAGTTACCCGGCGTAGGTACGTGCCCCTCGGAAGTGGTCAAATGAAGGTTCTCACCAAGTCCGCCCAGTTTGATATGAGGTTGGGTGGAAGGTGTTCCGGCCAAGCTCTGGCACTCGAGAGGTGCAGGGGCAAATTTTCGATTATCACTTTGTCATCGGTGCCCCTGCGAACCGGCATGCCGCCCGATAGTCGCCCGTCGCCCATACCCGGGACGAGTCTCTCCCGTGTATTTCTCGAGATGGCTCGGGGGCCTGAACGTGCGGAGTGGTGCCCTCCCGATGTCCCCCGGTGAAGGCCTGAGGCCCGGGCGGATTAGGGGAGTACCCTCGGTCCTCTCACCGCTGCTCCCGGCGCCTGCGTCACGCTTTGCGTCCCGAGGCGAGCCACTTCGGGCGAGCCGCCGCCGCTCGGATCTCGATCCCGAGGTCACGGCGCCTCGGTTGGGCGGTCGCGGTGTGGGCTTCGATGCATTCCTGCACTGGGCGGTTGCCGCTGATTTGTCGCCCAGCGCTCCTCGACCGCCTTGCCGGCTCAAACTCGATCCGGGTGGATGGAGCTGTTGAGTATTTCTTACGCACACAGATAAATCCAAGCAAGCGCACGGATACCGCTAGCTTTCACCCGAAGTATTCGGGGTATCGTATTTTCCCACCCGAGGAACGGAAGTGTACTAGAGATGGAACAAGGTCGCCCAAAGGTAAGAATAGAGATAATGTTTTTGGTAGGACGAGAGGGTTTTCTAAGCTTAGCCCAAGGTCACTAGATAACTAAAGTCTCGGCTTACTACACTTGCTTACTTACTGAGTAGCTGTTCCTTTCCGATTCTCGAAAAGATCGGGAAATGGTAATCAGGGTCGAGGTAACCAAAAGCTCTAACGAGAACACCAACCCGAACGTGGTGGAATACAAAGGCCTGGTCGGAGCTATCACCCGGGGCTACCACAACTATCCATGGATTGGGCGCAATCTCAGGTAACCGACAGTCTAGACACCACGCCTACACTAACGACATTTAAAACTAGTCTCACGTGAAAACTAGAACCTTCTGGCCGAACGGAGATCCCGCAAGCAAGTAAGTGAGCACTAAACTTTAGTCAAAGAGATTACTAGGGAATTGCAAAGAAGGCGGATATTACTCACGAAGGAGTCGGCTCCGTAGAGGTACAAATTGAAGGAGAACCCGACAAGCCGGCTTCGCGGCCCGCTCTTCCCTCCTCTCTCTTCCTCTTTTTCTAAAGTATACAACTAGGTGGAGAACACCTAGAGGGACACCACTACAAGGTATTGGATGTACAAATGAGAAGCTCTTGTGTAGAATGTGTTTTTACAATGGAGAGATGGCCTCTATTTATAGGGAGAGGGGAGGTAGAGGCAATCCCTATACAAGGAAACTATTCCCCGCCGCCTAGCCTCTAGTGGCATGCAACCGCCCCTCCTATGTCGGCAACAATGTTTCCTTTTCAAGTGGCGCCGAAAAACCGGAGCAAAACCGCCCCTAAGGCGATGAACCGGAGCTAAACCGCCGGAAACCGTGGCCGACCGCTATTTCTGGAAAGTAATCCGGCCCGGCCAAGCAGCTGAACCGGCCGGCCTGATTGGTCCAACGCGCTGGACCGCAAACCGCCTCCACCGGGCCATCCAGGGCCGCCACGTGGCCATGCAGTCCCGAGCCAGCGCTGGGCCCGCCGCCTTGGCGCAAAGGCCACCAAGGCTGAAAGTAAATACGCCTCCTTTCGGCTGCCCCGGGCGCGACACGTGGCAAAGGGGGTTGTCCCGTTTGAATTCTTGAGCGCCGCAGATCGTTCGCCCTCGAAGGGAACCGCGCCACGCGGGGCCCCGTCCCGACTGGTGGGCGGGTCGACGGCGCCTCTCCTGTGCCGGCAGGGACTGGGCTGCGCGGGCTCGCTGGCCCGCTTGTCAGCGATGTGCTGTAAAGCGCGCGTGGGTAGGCGGGCCGCTGCCGCCACGTGTCGACCGCCGAGGGGCGCGCATGGCACCGTGGGACCCATAGTGCATGCTAATTTTATTTGTGCAATATCTTTTTATTCCGGAGTCCAAATATAGCAAATGATATGTGCATTTCGATCAAAATGACGAGCTCTTCGCAATGGTGTACTCTGTTTGATCTTTTTGAGATACTTTATTTTGATGATAAATTAAGAATTCCTGCAAAATAGTTGGAGACACCAAAACTCGTGGAACTCGTTATATAAATAATATTTTGTTGTGATATAACATGGAATGTTGTCATTTTAATACACTTTGACGGTTAAATTATATGCGTTAAGGACCGTCAACAAGCTCCCCACACTTGGATCTTTGCTCGTCTAGAGTAAAAGACTAAAGATAAAGTAAGTATAGTGGTTCAATCTCCAAGATGTAGACCTGCATACAAGTTATTCCGGGCCTCACCTGCTTTGTGAGCATTCAAATTAGCTACCATGTTATCTTGGACGATTGAGCAATGGAACGGCATGAATTCGTGTCTCCTTGCTACTACTCATGTGCAAAGACTTGGTCGATTTTTGAATTTTTAAAGATAAAATAGCAATGCTTCCTTGGTTGATTCTCACATAGTCACTCATTTTGTATTTCCTTACCAAAGCACTCATCTCTCTCACTCATCCTATCTTTTTGCAGGGTTTAGTGGATCTTTGAGTGGAGTGATGCATACATACCTCTGTATGTTTTGTCGGGTCGAGCTCTGGATCATTGGAAAGAGGTGCCATACACCTAGATCGAAATATGCAAGTGTGTGGAAAATACTTGTGGTATTTTTATGGTTACTCCTTGACTCATGATCTCTTTTCTCTTTTTGTATGCTTTTAGAGAGATACAGGCTACTACTTTTTTTTTTTTCTTTTTTTTCTTTTGTTTTTGGAGATGTGGGCTCTACTCGCCCGCGGACACGTGTTCATTTTTCATCTCTTTTTCTTTTCTTTTTCTGTAGCCTTGTATCTTCTTTCTCGCATGATATTTTTTTTGATAATAGGAGATGATCATGGTGTAACTTGGATGGAGTATTTATTTTGTGGATGGTAGGGATGCATGTTGTGCGCAATTCTCATTGTGAGAATCGGCATGTATATGTGGGTGTACGTGTTTTTCGATCTTGGGAGTATGAGTCTCTCTCAACACAGATCACGAGCCCGACAAAACTCAATAAAGCAGGTAGTAGCTATAGTGGATATTCATGTCATTATTAGGGCTTTGGTAGGATTTGTCTAAGTTCAAACCAGGAGCATGCTTTATTTGAATTTTTGAAATAAAACCAAGTCTCATTGCATAAGAGAGCATGTGTCAAGTCATTCTACCATATCTCAAAACTCAATTGTTTAGATGAACATGGGGTCCCTAACAGGTAGTTGCTCAACAAAGTATGGTTTTTGGTGGGGAATAAAGTGTATGCATGCCATGAATCAATTGGAAGACTAGAGATGGAGCATTTCATAAAAAGTTCAAATTTATACATTGCATGTATAGAGAGGAGATAAATGTCACAAATCAAAGTGTAATTTATGTCACATTTTTTTGCGTACCTTTGATTTGTGAGAGAGTGGTGTGCGTCTCCCCACACTTGTTTTTGTACCTTTGCATACACAGTACTTTTACAAAGCATGTGGATGGAGTTTTGAAGTTGCCGGCCCGGTTGATTTGTCACACATGATCCAATCTCAGGCAATCATCAAGGCTTTGAGCCACACACATGTATGTTGTGTATAGATCATAAGCTTTGATGATAGAAAGGTCAAGAAGAGAATCCTCATTGCCTCTCTTCTTTTAGTATATTTTTTTATACATATTTTTTTTTTTTCCTTTTTTTCACTCTCTCTTTTTTTTTTTCTTATCTTTTTTTCAATCCTTTTTTTTTTTTTCTTTTTTAGCAAGGCCAGGCTCACATCATCTTTTTTTTTTTATTGACCCCTTGGTGTGTGTGGAACTTCGTACTTGCACCTTCCTCCCCACACTTGAACTTTTGTGCAAAATTCAAGTGTGCAAGGTCGTGGTCTCCTTTTGAATGTGTTCCATCAATCAAGAGCATCAAAGTTTAGTGTTGATGTAGCCCCATGTTTTCGAAAGCATCACATGCTTCTTAGTCTCTACCGAAATGGTTAGCGACAAGAATACCCGAAGGTGCATACTAGCTCGATAACTTATTCTTGCTTTTATTAATAAGAAAAGTTTTTTTTTTTTTTTTTGGTAAAGAACAATTTTATTGAAAAGAGCGGGTTATCTCCCGAAAGTGCTTTGTTTAAAGATCTAAAGCTCGTCCTTGGGAAACCCTTTTGAATTTGAAAACGGTGTTGGTCAAGTGGTTTCCCCTCCAACCCTTAACCTTTTTGCGGGTCGATCTGCAAAACTCAAGCCAAGGCACCACGAAATTTGCAAAATTTGTGATAGACAAATGTATCTACAACAACCCTTTCAAAGATTTTATGAACAGAGAGCGAGAAGGGGTTGTAGATCATTGTCAAGATGGTCGAAGTTATGGATCGATAGGGAGATTTTTCATAAGAGCATGGAATGGATGGCACATTTAGAATGTAACTTCCATGTTCATTGATAAAATCTCCCATTATAGGGGAGTACTTTGTTTTTCATGACGGATCAAGTCATCCACAACACATGGATCGATATTATTATTGCGGAGATCGTCTCATGCTCTCCCCCGAATGAGACATCATGTGTGGGCATAGAGGTAGAGGGTATAGAAATGTCTTCCATATGAATTGATCTCGCCCTCTATGTGTTGTGATTATTTTTTGATGTCTCATGTCGGAATTCGAGGCATATGATGATGTTGAACTGAAGCTCTATGGTCTTCCCAAAGTCATCATCAACAAAGAGGTCATCCTCGAATTCAAAGGGCCATGCAAAAGGATGGGATTCTTCATCCCTAATTGTTTGACAAAGATGTTCCCTTAATGGGAGGTTCCTCGACAACCGGATTATGAGAAGAATTTGAAGGAACTTCAAATTCGGGGTTGTAGGTGCCTCCTCTTGTTGGTTGGGGCTTGACTCTGTTAGACCTTCTAGAAACTCGTCATATATATTAGTGTATGGGGTGTTCTCTAGGATTTTCTCTAAAATGGCTTTCCCCTCACTAATGGATTTATGTTCGAACGAGCCTCCAGAAGAAACGTCAAGTTGGAGAGCATCTTCTTTGCTAAGACCAAGATAGAAGTGGTCAAGAAGAACATGGTCGGGCAAAGAAAGGTTCGGGCCTATATTTATAAGACTTAAGAATCCGCCCAAGATGCTCCTAGAGTCTCCTTCTCTTTTGTTGAAATCTGAGAATTTCTATTCAAGGGCAAAATCGGGGAATCGGGAAAGAAAACAAGACAAAATTTGTCTCGGTTCAACCCAGTCGCGGAACACCTCCTACGGTATGAGCATAACATTGTTTCGCTCTACCCAAAAGGGAGAATGGAAACAGATTTCCACTTAATGGTCTCTTGTGTCATGCCGTAAAACGAGGCAAGAACACAAGTGCTCAAATTCCCCAAAGGTGGGTGTATGGATTTTCATCGCCCCGCCTTGAGAGAAGGGTTGCTCGAACCATGGCTATGAAAGCGGGGCTAATTTCATAGCCATTTGTAAGGATGGGTTGTGATGATATTGGAGGCTCCAATGAATCGCCCTTTGGAGCCGAAAATTTATTGATAGGCGTGAAGTCCATGTGGAAAGGATGGTAGTGGTGGTGTAGTGCATAAAATGGTAAAATGAAAAAAAGGATACACGGATCGACTTGGTTCGATCTCGCAGCAGCTACCGTTCCCAAGAACGGCGCCGTGAAAAGCTTGTTGGTATTTCTTACGCACACAGATAAATCGCAAGCGCACGGATACCGTTGTAGCTTTCACCCCTAAGTATTCGTGGTATTGTATTTTCCACGAGGAACGGAAGTGTACTAGAGATGGAACAAGGTCGCCCAAGGTAAGAATAGAGATAATGTTTTTGGTAGGACGAGAGGGTTTTCTAAGCTTAGCCCAAGGTCACTAGATAACTAAAGTCTCGGCTTACTACACTTGCTTCGGGGAGTACTGTTCCTTTCCGATTCTCGAAAAGACGGGAAACGGTAATGGGGTCGCAGCCAAAAGCTCTCACGAGAACACCAACCCGAACGTGGTGGAATACAAAGGCCTGGTGGGAGCCGTCACCCCCCGGGGGCTACCACAACTATCCGTGGGATTGGGCGCATCTCGGTGTAACCGATAGTCTAGACACCACGCCTACACTAACGATTACGAAACTAGTCTCACGCGGAAAACTAGAACCTTCTGGCCGAACGGAGATCCCGCAAGCAAGTAAGTGAGCACTAAACTTTAGTCAAAGAGATTACTAGGGAATTGCAAAGAAGGCGGATATTACTCACCAAGGAGTCGGCCCGTAGAGGTACAAATTGAAGGAGAACCCGACAAGCCGGCTTCCTCCGCTCTTCCCTCCTCTCTCTTCCTCTTTTCTAAAGTATACAACTAGGTGGAGAACACCTAGAGGGACACCACTACAAGGTATTGGATGTAGAAATGAGAAGCTCTTGTGTAGAATGTGTTTTTACAATGGAGAGATGGCCTCTATTTATAGGAGAGGGAGGTAGAGGCAATCCCTATACAAGGAAACTATTCTGCCGCCTCTAGTGGCATGCAACCGTCCCTCCTAGGTCGGGCAACAATGTTTCCTTTCAAGTGGCGCCGAAAAACCGGAGCAAAACCGCCCCTAAAGGCGATGAGCCGAGCTAAACCGCCGGAACCGTGGCCGATCGCTATTTCGGAAATAATCCGCCTCCGGCGCAGCTGAACCGCCGGTCTGATTGGTCCAACGCCTGACCGCAAACCGCCTCCACCGGGCCATCCGAGGGGGCCGCCACGGCCATGCGTCCGGTCGAGCCGAGCTCCGCCGGCCGGTCACGCGCGCCTGCGCGGGAAAGTCGTACCGCCTCGCTCAGCCTGTCCCGGCGCGACACGTGGCAAGAGGGGGTTGTCCCGTTTGAATTTTGAGCGCGCGCATGCGCCGTTTTTCCAGCTGGGAACCGCCGCGCGCCACGCGCGCCCCGACCCAGTGGGCGGGTCGACGGCGCCCTCCCGGCCGGCAGGGACTGGGGCTGTGGGGCCCGCCTGGCCCGCTTTGTCGGCCGATCTGCGCTACAATGCTGCTGTGGCGTGGGTAGCGCGCTGCTGCCACCACGTGTCGACCGAGGGGCCCGACATGGCACTGTGGGACCCATAGTGCATGCTAATTTTATTTGTGCAATATCTTTTTTATTCCGGAGTCCAAATATAGCAAATGATATGTGCATTTCGATCAGCGCGACGAGCTCTTCGCAATGGTGTACTCCGTTTGATCTTTTGAGATACTTTATTTTGATGATAAATTAAGAATTCCTCGCAAAATAGTTGAGACACCAAAACTCGTGGAACTCGTTATATAAATAATATTTTGTTGTGATATAACATGGAATGTTGTCATTTTAATACACTTTGACGGTTAAATTATATGCGTTAAGGACCGTCAACAGAGCCCCTGTCGACTTCGCCCGTGATTCCTCTCGCCGCCGTGGACGTCACGCCCGATCTCGAAGCGGAACTCTCGCCCGTTGCACCGCCTTGTCAAGGAGTTGACGGAGCCCTTCCCGTATGCGCCTACCCCGGTAGTGGAGGGCTCGGGCATTTTCATTACCGGCATGGCGGCCGCCACGCTGAGGCTGGCTCGTTGAACAGGGCCGCTATGCCGGGATTGAGGCACTCGGCCCGGTCCGCCACGTCCGCCGCCATTGTGAGCTTGAGGTGCCCGGGGGCTGCCGCGCTGAGCCTCCCGCCGGATGTTTTGCTCCGATCGTCGGAGTCGGGCAGACTCGCCCGGATCCGTTCCTCTGCATCTCGTGAGTCTGGGCGTTTTGGCGGCCGGTGCCGGGCGCCGCACGGATGGACCGGCGAAGCCGCCCGGCGACCGGAGCTCGCCGTGGGCGTACGCCCGCGCCATTCGCTGGAGACGCCGTGAATCGCCATCCTATGGCGGGACCTCGATGTTGAAGCATTCCCGCGTGGGGTCATAGTACTCGTCTTCATCGTCGGTGCACGGTGGCGCCGAACGCCTGAGGGAGGTTTCGATTCTCCGGACGGTAGAGCGAAGATCCCTCGGCCCCGGGATGGGCCCCGGTTGAACCCGGAGGGGTGGCATGACGGGTCGCCCCGCGCCCCTACGGAGGATGCGCTCCTCCAGTGAATGTCCATGGGATAACGCCCCGTGGAACAGCCCGGGTGGTCTGGCTCGTGCTCTCTGGCGAAGGCTTCGATCGAGGTTTCACGCCGGCGGGGATTCACCGGGACTCCCTCGGGATGGCCGGACGGAGGCGTTTTCCCAACGATTAGGGTTTCGGGGTACCCTACCACGAGCGGGTGGCGGGTAAGGTATTTCCGGGGCCTAGGGTTCCCCAGGAGCCCTTCTGCGAGTCGGCGCCGGGGATACGTCGATGGATTCGAATCCGTTGCTTGGACGCGCCTTGCGCGGGCCGATGGGTCCGCCTTGCCCGCCTTGCGCGGCGGCGCCGTGATGATGGGCTCGCCCGCGGCGGCGATCTTTGCCCTCCCCTTCCCGATGCGTCGGGCAGAAGGATCATCGTAGTTGTGGCCGAGCGCCACAAATGCCGCGTTCGAAGAACAAGTGGTGTTCGGCGGGAGCTCGTGCTTCCGGCGGCGGGAGGTGGAAACGAAGGCGGAAACGCCATGAGGGCTGATGGAGATGCAGTGCACACGGCGCCCTACCTAGCGCGCCAACTGTCGGCGTGGAGGAACGGCGGGTGCCTCGGTGCCGGCAATAAAGAATTTATAAGCCGTGTGCCTCCTCCCTCGATGGCGTAGCGCAAGATGGACACGGGACGCAGGCGGTTTATCCCGGTTCAAGCCACGGGGCCCTACGCCCGGGGGGGGGGTGTGTCCCGCTTCGTGTTACCTTGCGCCAAAGGTGAGCCTGCAGAGGGGTTACAGTGCCGCGGGGAGAGACGCGGGTCTCAAGCCCCACGATCGTGGTTATGGTGGTGGTTGTGTGCAGTTTCCTCCGTGTGAACTGGAGTTGAGCGGGCTCGAATCGAATCCTCTCTAATGAGGCATTACTCCCCCCTTTTATAGGAGAAGGAGAGAGATAATGTTTACACCGGTGGACACCTAGGTGGCTAATTCCCGAGGCTGCACCGGTTGCATGTGCGCCGCCGAGGGGTCGGGCCGGCTTGGATGTCGCTGACGAAGACACACGCGTCGATCCGATGGTGGACGTGCCATCCGGGCGCGCCCCGAGGGTCCTGTGAGGCGTCCCTCACAATCCGCATGGCGAGGGCCGGTCCCGTGAGGTCGCCTGGCTATGCGTGTCGGGTGCCCGAGGGTCTGGCCCATCGTGGTGTTTTTGACGGTGCTGCAGGAAATGCACGGTGTCATCTCGGTTTCCGTCGTGCCGGGTGGCGTAACATGTCTGGTTCAGCTTTGCGTCCCCATCACCGATTGGGGAGACGATTCGGCGTTCGATTTGACTTGGCCAATCGATGGGCGGGCGCCTCGCTGCCGTGCCACCGCATTGAATGCGGCGGTTTCCCTTCCTCGGATGGAACCTCCCACGCCCGAGGGTCGGCGACCCAGACGGGCTGGTTGGGCTGCCTCACCCGAGGATGGAGAGTCGGTCTCCCTCGGGCGAGGCGGAGTTTTGTGCCCGAGGGTGGTGAGCTAGGCCACCCCCGGACGGCGCGAAGATTTCTCCGGGCTGGTGAGCTAGGCCGGCCTCGGGGCCGAAACGGAGATGCGTGGTCGAGTCCGGAGCCATGGTTTGCTGTTGTCGACGTGGAACGTCATGGTTCGTTGTTTTGCAGAGGTCCTTGACCTTGTCCTTCGTGGCGTAATAAGCTCTTTGCGCCGTGGTGATTCCATTTGGGCCGCTTTGTGGGCCGCCGTGCGGGCCATCAGAGGCCGATTCCGTCGTCGTGTGAGCGCCGTGGCTCCATGGCCCTGGTCCATCGTCCGTCGGGCCATCCCTCCGCGGGATGATAGCGGGCTAGGTTTTACTTGGGCCTTGGCAGCCCGGCAGATTCTCACGTTTGGAGAATGTCTCGAGGGGCCCAATATTTAGGTCCCCGGAGCAACTAGGATATGAAGATCCTTTCCCCTTAAAAGAAATCTAACTCCGTGGATTTCAAAGTAACAAATCTCGTGGGATAAGTAATGGGAAAGGAAATGTGTCAAAGATATTGACTTGTAGGAAATTTGCAAAGTAACAAAATTGATATCAAGATTGCAATCCGAAACAAAACGTGATTACAACCGATAAGGAGTTTTTAGAAATTCCAAGGGAGTACGGATATGAATTTCCAAAAGAGATTACAAAGAAGAGAAAAAGCAAATTAGTTGTGGACTATAGTGAGTCATGACCATAGATCCCGACATGCGAAGCGCCTCCTACAAGATTTCCTTGTGGCTGCAAGTCCACGGGAGACCCTGTGTTTCGACGCTATTTCCCGATCATGGATCATGGTTCTACCATAGGACACAATTATTGCAACTCTCAACCAACACATGTTGGCTGTCAAAGTGAAAAAGAAGAGCATGTGTCGAATTGAAGAAGTCAAAATACGACACACGTATGAGTTGAGAAATCAAGAAGTAGTCCGAGGCTTTTTAAATAGAGTTAACATGGCAAGGTGCAAGCTCCTAAAAATTGGAACTTATGAAGCAAAAATTATCAAATGGAAGTCCATTAACCAAAAACTTGGTATAGGACGAAATTTAGGACAAACAACTATAAAGAAGAATAGTTGTCCAAAAGAAAAGGAGGAAGTCTCATATTATGATGATATGATGCATGCTCGCCCTATACGTCTTCACAATGTTAGGAGTACTGTCTCCATCATGTTAGATGTTAGTAGGTTATAGGGCTTTACTTTATATACTATCTTCACTTTGCATCAAACGGGATGTCGAAAAGCACTTAGCGAGCATCATTGTCAAAGTTGACCCTCTAGTTATTCTTCGAAGATAAGATCAAAACTTCTTGAAATCTTTCACTTGACTTGTCGCAACAATCTTCACCTAAAAGCTTCTAGCAAGCATGAGGAAAGAAAGAAAACCATTTTTAAGTTGTTACTTTCAAAAACTTTTTAGATTACAAAATTATTTTGAAGTTTTCAAAAGTAATATTATAACCGATCCTAAGTATGAGCTCGATACCATTCTCGTAATAGAACCTCCTAATTACTGGGCCCACGCACTGTCTTTGTCCCAAAGACCCTCGGACACCGTGTGCGCAGATGCACCCAATAACTTAAGAAGCCTATGCGGGTGTCATCGAAAACCCCGATTACACCACTCTCATACCGGGATCAACAAAGGAGTAGCTACAACATTACAACATTTGTTACAAAAATATAGATCGAGTGCGGAAGAATAATAACATTAATTTTACAAAATGTGAGTAAGTTACATTTAAGTAAACTTAACTTAATTAATTTGCATTAGCCGAGTAGACTAGAAGACAACCGGATCATGTCATGCCCACCGACATAACCTTGGTTAACAAAGACGAAGTCAAGACTGCAACAAGGGTTAACAAACCCCGAGTGCGGGGAGTACTCAACAAGACTTACCCGACAAAGAAAAGAGGAGAAGACTCGTGAATGCTGGTCTTAGGAGTCAAGGTAAGGCTTTAGCAAGAATCAAGGACTCATTTTTGCGGAAAAAGCTTACTAAAAGTGAATCCTTACTTTCAAGGTTTTAATTTCAAATTGGTAACTCATATACTCTAGGTGATTCTATACTAGAGCAAACATTTCTTTCATAAGCCAACTTTCTTTCCTCAAAACCATGTTCCATCAATTACTACGATGAAGGTCAGGGAATCGGGTCTCCTTCTCCGAGAAGCAACGGCGATTCATGAATCGATTATAATCCCAGCTGGGGATCCCTAACCACACGACATATGTAGCACTTAAGCTTGCATATATCAACCTTCTTTTGATTTGTCCAAGACGGAACGAGGCCTCGCGCTACCCGAGAGCACGATATTCCACCCTCCCTACCCCGCCCTAATGACGGTTTGACCAAGAGGGTGGGTACACGCTACTCCCCGCCATCTCTCCACTCCCGCAAAGGCGTGGTTGCCATTCCCGATTTGGCTCCACCGAGATCCGCCACGGAGTATGTGGCTAGTTAGGGTCGACCGACCCGGGTGATCGCCAGCTAGACATGCCATTGACCAAAAAGGTCTCAGCGCAATATGCGCTCAAAACGCCCCGATTTCACTCGGGCCAAACAACGGGACGGCCCTTAAACGACCAACACGGGACAAGCACGAACTAGGAATCCCCACGGCTTTCAACCTATGTCCCGTCCGATCTCAAATTCATCACTACAACTCTTTCTTTTTCCGAAAACGGTACCATCTCCTCGAATAAAACATTTTGATGAAAAACTTAACTAATTAAGGTGGCTAAGCATCACTAAGCATTTTCGAAATAAACGGGTTATCAAGGATGGTATTCAAATAAACAAGGATGGGAATGCAGCAATTAGGTTATCACTCAACTCCTAATTACTTAATGCAACATAGCATAGACATAAGTGATATAAAACTTTTAAAACATCAAGGAAGGGTTTAATGTAACCGAGGGGCTTGCCTTCGTTGGCGGAATAAACTAGTTCTTGTAAAACCCAGAGAAATCCGAACCCGCCTTCCATCGGATGATAAACCTCTTCGGGGACTTGCTCGGACTTGACACTCTCGATCTCGCTCACACACCTAAATAATGTATGCCTCAACATGATGCCATATATTTAAACATGATGCTTGTAGGTGCATGAAATGATAAACACATGAGTACAACTTTCCTTCACGATAAGTTGCAACCCAACAAAACCAATTTGTTGAACTACTCTATAAGATATCATCACCATTGCCTAAGGAGTTCTCAAGGACCATTTGATTGTGGTATGATCCAAGATTCACAAGACAACCCAAAAAGTCACACAATTCCTACGTCATTATACACTAAACAATTCATTTAAACACATAAAATAATAAAGCATAAAATAATAAAGAAATAAACTTTGTCAAAATGATTCTAAACTTTTTGTACAGAAAGGTTACACTCTAAAACAGTACCAAATTAATTTTCATGATTTTTGAATAAATATTTTATTTTCTAAAAAAAATCATAGAAGATGCATTTTTCAATTAAGATTGTATTTTTAAATCATACAAAAATTACTCAAAATTAAAGTTTCAAATTTTTCATAGGTAGGCATACTCATAGGAGGGCTACACAAAAATTTTCTAATTTTTGAACAAGAATTTGAATTTATATGAAAATAACAAAATCGGACACTATTCAAACATATAGAAATTGAATAAACATTGCTTGAAAGAAAAAAACAGACTTTGGGCGAAAGTTGGCCCAAAGACCGCAAGCAAAACAAGATGCGGCCCATAGAAAAAGAATGAGGCCGGCCCGTTCGGCCTGCCAGCCCGCCTGCTTTGGCACTTTTGCATAAAAGTCCTTGCATGTAAACAAAATAACAAACAAGTTCAACACACTATTCAGAACTATTCACCCGAGTCATAGATTCTTCACTTAGGTCCTTGCATTCTCTTGAATTCATGCACGGATCCCTAGTCGCGAGCTTGAACAGAGGAGGCGCCGATGGCTTCGATCCGGCGGTGGGGTGGCTCCCCGTCGGGCCGACAACGGCGCGGAGTGTCGGGGTCCTCATACGACTCACCGGTGCCCTCGGCTTGCGCGGTGGCCGGTGCGGCTGGCCCGCCACGCAGTGCCGCGCGACACACGGCACCGGTGGCGCTACGCGCGATGGCGGCGAAGAGAGATCGAGAATGGTGCGGCGTGTACGGGCGTTGGCGGCGAAAATCGATGGTGGAGGAAACCCAACGTGGTGGCTGGAGCGGCGAGCACGGCGGCGGCAAATTTGGCCGGTGAGCCAAAGGCGACCAACGGCGGTGAGAGAAGAAGAGAGAGCGGGAGCGTCGTGTTTGCAGATCGAGGACGCGAATTTGAGTACGCCAACGCTTTTGCGAGCTCGTGGTGTGGTTGGACGCGTGCTCACGCACGTGAAGCATCGAGGCGGCCACGATGACCCGACGGTGAGGGAGGCAAAGGCAAAGCAGCTCGGTGGCAGCCTCTGGTTGTTTACGAAGTTACGTACTAGTGCGTCTTCATTTCTTCTTCTTCAAATATCTCCCAAAATTGCATGGAAACTTCAAAATCTCCAAAAACGAAAATAGTCCAACTTCTCGAGATCTCAGATTTGCTTTAATGACCATCCCCAAATTCTCAATAATTTTAAAAATAGGTTTTCAAAGTTTTTATTTGAACGTAGGAATAATAAATATTTAATTTTTAAAACTGATTTTCAAAAAGGGAATAACTACTACTCAAACAACTCAAACAATGGTACCACTTCAAAGCATAAATTTCATAACAATAAAAAGAATCAAAGTTTTTATTTACAACACTCAACTCATGTAACATGTGAGACATTACATATGCAACATATGAATACTATAATTAAAATATAAAATGCATTTATGCCTTAATGCACAATGATAATGCATGATTATTAATTAATCAAGTTTTAACTAGTATAGTAACACCAGGGGTGTTACACTTTGGTGTCCCAAAGTGTGATGGTATGATTTCTATCATAGAACCTAAGTAATAGAGAAGTACATAGGAACCTAGATCTCTCCCGTTGTCCTCCCAACTTGCTACTACACATTTATCATTAGAAATTCTCTTGTGTGATTGATATTACTCATAACTCCTATCATTTACCATTTACCCCCTCACTTTAGTTTAGTGGTTTGCTAAGTTAGTAGATACATGATTGTGAGTTATTAGATTCTTTAGCCAACGCTTCCCTATGGATACGATACTCTAGAATACTCATCCTAGGGAAAAGCTACAATGGTAGGTGTTCTGTGCGCTTGCGGAATCCTTCATATTCTTTTAGCACTTAATAAATACCAACAAGCTTTTTGGCGCCGTGCTTGCTGGGAAGCATTTGGCGATAAGATTTTAATAATGATCTTGATGTCGCTAATTTAGTGTATCACTAGCTTTAGTAGGATTACCCTTGTTTTGTTGAGTTGTGGAATAGACGGGATAAAAGATGTCGTTGCAACCTTCCAACAAGATTCCACGAGAAAAGAAAAAAAAAGAAACATTGAAGAACCTGGGGTGCTTGATCATTCAAGATTCATCAATAATGGAACCCTGCCATCTCAAAGGTATGTTTTCACATATATATTATTCTAACCATGTATAGATTGGAAAAGAAGTCGCCGTCACAAGAATTCAATGCACACATCTCAAGTGACGTACATAGAAGCTGCACATCATGGTAAGTATGATTAATAAAGGTGAGAAAGTCTTGCTCATGGACTATAAATTGATTGAGTAGTTGTCATTTAATTTCTTGCATTGCATTGCATGTTTATTTGATCAATTCATGCATTCACTCCACTTAGTTTATGTTTTCTCATAGTAGATCCATTGCATGTTTAGTTCTTTGCATACATCCATGTTGTTTGCATCCTATATATACTCACCATGATCTTAGAAGCCAGGGTACGGGAACATGCCCACGTTTCTCGCCCCGAACCATGTTCCAAGTTCGTGGTACGGAACAATGTGGAACATCGTTCCCAATCACAATGGAACACGTCCCAGGGATCACGACCAATTCGAGGAACATAGAGTCCCAAACATAGATAGAACGCGTTGCCGTTGAAGCATCTCGTATCTGTCATCAAGCGTCTTAAATACTAAACTCGATCCATCCATCCGCCCGACAAGAGAGAACAGGGCAATAGGCTCAAGCGGAGCCATCAGAGCATCTCAGTCGTATTTTGGGAACGTTCGGGAACACATTCCATCTAGATTAGGTACGCTGCGTTCCATTTGGATTTGGTACAAGCTAAAGCTATATACCCTCTTCGCTCCATAATTTTTTGAAATGTCGTACCACGTACCACGTTCCTCACGTTAGGGAACATGGCTTCTAAGACCATGATCATGCTCTTTCATCTCTATTTTGAATGAATCTCTATAGTGCTTTCATGCTACCTTTGTTTGCTATAGTATGCTTTTGGTTTAGAAGTATTGCAAAGATACTTCTAAAGGTTTTAAATTAAGCGTGGTTCTTAGGTTAAAATGCCTTTCTTAATTGAATTAGACATGGAGTCTAGTTTGGTTATTGAACTAAAAATTGCTTGCGTAGACATTGGTTATTGTGTTGGACTAACCCCGCAGAAAATTCTCAAATCCTAATTTGGGTAAGTCAAGAGATGAACTCAGATTAAAGATGAAGCAAGGCATATGATGAACTCCAACCTTGTGCAAATGACACGGCTCATTCATCATTGATGAAAGAATTGTAAGTATCAAATATCATTTACTTTGTCTTTTGCTACAAGTTTCCTTTGCCTTGATCTACATGCTAGAGTACAGCCACAAACAAAATATGTATAAGATATGAATGAATAAAAATGTGCTAAGGTAATCAAAGAACCACCTTATCATTAGCATATATGAGATCTTATGAACTTTGGACAACAACCCTTGCTTCAACCATGTTGTATATTCCCTCGGGTATGTGTCCACCGATATTTTGCGAGAAAAAGAGTCTACGCTATGTCTATCGATGAAGAAGAGTGCCATACAACACGATCACGAAAAGTAATCACTCAACAAAAGTGGATGGACAAAGCAATGGGCCACAAGAACATCAAAGACGTTAAGTGAATATAAATATCATATTTTACAACTTTTGTCTTATGTTCTCTAAAAAAAAAGCGAGCACATGAAGGCTCATGCTAAAGAAAACAACAACAACAACATGTTCCTAGGACAAGTTCCCTCAGGGTATTCTCGGTCACTAACCATGCAGGAACAAAGGATGAACAACATCTAAGGACATGGTGATTGTAACACATGATTAGGGATGGTTCAGCATTCGCACTTAAAGTGTCGAGTGACAGGAAGGCTCGAGCTTGGGGAGGAAGGCCAATTCCTCTACAAGATGATCCGACAAATCTCTCCCTCTTCTCAAGCTCCGCCACTGACACACCGGTTTGCAATTCCCTACTCACTATTACTTTTTCTCTCTAAGTTTGAATGTTTATAAATGTCATACATCAAAATCAAACTTAAGATACAAAAATAAAAATTAACCCATTAGAGAAAAAGTAATGGTGAACAAATGCTAATTAAAATATCCACCCAAAACTTTTTGTAGCATAGAGGATACCTTTAGCTCCATGACAATTCTACCCTTGTTTAAAATTACTTGTATATTCCTTCGGGTATGTGTTGTCAACTAATACTGCAGGAATAAAATCATGAGAGGAGCCAAAAGGTCCGAGCGCAATTTAAAGAACAAGAAAGAAAGGACGATGCAATAAAGGAGACACGTGAGGAAAAAGATACACAAGATGCCAAAGAAGAAAAGCTTCGAGCAAAAGAAAAAAAGACCACCACAAGGTGTTACGGTGCCGTCACACTCCAATAATAAGGTAACATCTTGAGGTAAGTTGTCATTAATTAAGCTTTACCTTAATTATGGCTTGTTCATAAATAAAGAATCAAACATGTTAGAGTAACAACCTTGCTTGATCTAGCTTTATTAGCTCAACTTGTTTTGTTTCTTTAATTGTTCATATCACCACTCTCTTGATCTCAAAGTCTTAATCATGTAAGCTAGAATGTTGCACACCTTGCTTTGGAAGAAGATAATCATAATCATAATCATGCCTTTGATACATCATAAGAAAACCCGGGCCCAAGAGTCAAGGAGTTTGTTTCTATCCGTCGAAAGTTTTTAACGCAACATTCATGCTCAATCTTATGATCTTGTCACCCAAGTTAGGACTAACCAAAGCATATAAGAAATCAACTCTCTTGTTTAATGTGCCTATGGTTTTGCCCTGTTGGTGTTTTCCCCCACCTTGAGCCCATGCACTTGATCTCTACCTTCACTTTGCAAGTAGGATACACTTTGAGCAAAAGGTGGAGAAGTCTATCGGTCTCCAAAATTCAACAAGTGAATGTCTTACGAGCATGCACACTAAACAAGATGCTGCCCACGTCCATGCTCATCCCCAACTTGCAAGACCAACCAAAGAACATGGGTGACACACCATCCGAGCACGCTATCAAGATCAAATAGAAACAATGAGGTAAGAAGTCTTGTTCGAGAGGACTTAAAGCACTAAACCCCCGCCGAAAAGGTAAGATCGGTAGTTATCCAAATTTAGTGCATACCATATTTACTTCCTTGCATTGCATAATCATTTTCCTTTAGCATATTTACATTACAACACTAGCCTTTGCATTAGAAAAGAAAATAAAAATATTTGTTTGTTGCATATATATATATAAAAAAAAAAACTCTAAGCCCCATATGAGTAATTTTGTGGCGTGTAACAACCCATAAGGATATTTCTTGTGGTGGCATAAAAATAAAATAAATATGCATGCATCGTCATTCTTTATCTTGCATAGAAATAATAAAACCCCAAAAAAATATTTAATCTTCTTTGAAAGATTTCCACGTAGACAAAAGCAACGTGGCTAACCCCTAACGCTTTTAATCAAGTTCCACTAGCTTTGTTGTCTATTTGAGTTCAAGCGAGATCCTAAGGAAGAGAGACATGACACATATGGCGCCCATCATCAAAGAAGATCAGCCCACCATCACTATCTACCTCTACTTCCAACCATCAATTAACCGCCACTTCAAAATCAAGCTTGGGGAGAGCACCCCGATTATCGAGATAAGTATCTCTTTACTATATCTTATTTACTACTAGCTAGATATGTTTGCTTTATTGAAAAGAAATAAAAAGATGCATAACTAAGGAAATCAAATAAAAAAGAGTCTATATAGTCTTTATTAGAGTGTGAGAATAAAATAAACTACGAAGATAATCTCTAGTCATGGAGATGATGAATAGTTGCTCCATCGTAATTCCTTTCAAGTACCTACCTTTCAAGCTTAATTTCTCTCGATCTTTTAATGCAACTACTTTGACTTGAGATTTGCTCTGAACCTAAAACCGTAGGTAGCAAATGCTTGCTCTAAAAGTCTAGGTAATTGACGGATATGATATATGAAAGTTTTTTCTTTGTTTATCTTACTCCTAGTGATACTAGAGTTCCTGAGATTTATCTTTTGAAAATTAAAAGTGCACATGATGAGTTCCTATATGACAAGAGTGTTGAAAATCCTACCACGACCATATATACATGTTCTTTAGAAAGGAAAACCCTTTTTGTTATATATAGGTGCTTTTTTGCATTGAGTTTGGTCAATCTTTGTCGACCCTTAGAAACTTGTCATCTTGCTACTCATGCACACACTCCACTCCACCCACTCCACTCCACTCCAATATATTCCCCTTACACTTATGCTACTTCTACCCTAGAAGTACGCATCCACCAAATATTCACCTAGATCCACCAAAAAAATGTTCTACTCCTACCCCGGGAGAGAGCAACCAAAAAAATATTCCCCATACATATCCAATTAGCCCACATCTCATAAAGCTCCTTTATCCTTGTTTCTATCTCTACAAGTTTATTGCAAAAAGAGGCTTGGGTTGTATAGTCAAAAAAAAAAAAAGAGAGAAAAGAAAGGGGAGATGAAAAATGGACAAGTGTCCTACGGGCAGTAGAGCCTACCTCCCAAAAAAAAAAAAAAGAAGAATAAAGAGAATAAAAAAATGGACAAGTGTCCCGCAATAAAACAATGGGTACTTAGATGCCCGCTCTCCATGAAAAAAAAAATGAGAAAAAAAGAAGAAAGAGTATACAGCCCACGTTCTCCCAAATACTTTCAAAGTCCTAAAGAGAGAGATATGTTTCCTACAGGAGCAAAGTAGAATTAGGCTTTCACTTCATTCACCTCATACACCTACCATCATATTCATTTTACTGCATCATGCACATGCAGTATGACTCGTGACTTTGGATCCATTGCTTGACTTTACAATATATGCTTAGTAAGTAGATTTAGTTTTCTCCCGCCTATGAACTCCACATATAAGCCTTAGATATAGGGTGAGGGAGAAGAAGACATAGTGTCCTACCGCCTTTATGCCAAAAAATACCACATATCATGAGAGAAAGGCAACACAATATTATTGCCTAAGTGAGGATCCACAAATACCACAAATGAGAGACTTGAAAGGGTCATACTAAGGAACTTTGAGTTTTATTTTGAAAACCCGCAAAAACTCCTTTAATGATAGTTGAACAAAGAGTTTGAGACATGGCGCTTTGACTTGACTTGATTGTTCTATCTTTCAATTGCCTAAGATCCAAGAAAAGGCTATAAGCTCCATGGTTAAAGGTAATATGGGTGAGTTGAAAGTTGGAATGGTTTATTCTAATACGTAAGAGAAATTTTGTTTGAAAGCATGTACTTTGAGGTGTGAAAGCGTTGTAGCAACTCCCGATCCATTGCTAAGTTTGGCTTTGCTAGGGACTAGCAAAGGGTAAGCTTGGGGAGCTTGTTGACATTTGTTATAGCATAAAATATATAGGGTTTTAAAACTGAAATAAGGATTTAAAATGAATATCAACATAGTATAGGGGCTTTACGGACATAATTCCACGAGTTTTGGTGATTTATATATTTTCAGGGGATTAAACAGAATATGCCCAAGAGTTTGCAAGCCCTACGACATAAAGACGATCACGTGAAGTAATCTAACTTGGAACCTACGTAAGAACATTCTAGAAGACACCGCGGAAGTAATCTAACTTGGAACCTACGTAAGAACATTCTAGAAGACACCGTAAAGAGAGGGGGGCATCGGTCGGGGCACACGGCGAGGGCCGGCGGCGCGCCCAGCGAGGGCGGCCGCGGCCATGGGGCCCACCTGTCACCCTTTAGCTTCGACGATGGGTTCCTAGCCGCCATTGAGGAGTAATCCCTGTCCATCTATCAAGGTCGGTTGGATCCAAGGGCTATGGTGCATCCAATGGAAGACTCTAGAAGGCCTGCACTGCATCGGCCCATCTAAGCCTATGTGCATTAGCATAATACATGGTGGAAGGGTTAGTACCACATTGCCTACGGAACTAGGAGGCGGCCCGGAGACCCCTATATATAACAAGACCCCCCGCCCCTGTGGTGAAACCCTAATTCATTCCATTCATATCTTTTGACCTGTTGGTTTTGGAGGTGTCCCAATGTGAGGGAGGACAACCTCTCCACTAGAGAATTAGGGCTAGACTCTCCAATGTAGTAGATTAGCAACTTGGGAGTTAGGGAGAGCGGGCTATGCTCCTGCTTTGGAGGAATCTACAGTTTGGTATGTCTTGTATCCTTCCTTTGTAAGACATTATGATTTATATATATTTATCTTCTCTATTACTTTCATGCCTTTCATATATTTGTTTAGCATAGTTGTTATGTCATTGCATGGGATCTTCGCCGCATCGAGTGCTCTAGTTATTCTAGTTAGCTAGAGTAGTAATCGCTAGTGTAGACATGGTGTCTATCCTATAGGTTACCCGAGATTGCACCCAACCCCACCTGGGATTGTTTGTGGTAGCCCCTGTGTGGTGACAAGCCCCGATGGCCGATGTATTCCACCACGTTCGGGTTGGTGTTTGTAGGACTTGCCAAACCTTCCTAGCCCCCTTCTCATCCCTCTCTGTGGCTAGTGCTTTGGTGTCCCAAAGTGTGATGGTATGATTTCTATCATAGAACCTAAGTAATAGAGAAGTACATAGGAACCTAGATCTCTCCCGTTGTCCTCCCAACTTGCTACTACACATTTATCATTAGAAATTCTCTTGTGTGATTGATATTACTCATAACTCCTATCATTTACCATTTACCCCTCACTTTAGTTTAGTGGTTTGCTAAGTTAGTAGATACATGATTGTGAGTTATTAGATTCTTTTTAGCCAACACTTCCCCTCGTGGATACGATACTCTAGAATACTCATCCTAGGGAAAAGCTACAATGGTAGGTGTTCTCAGGCGCTATGAATCCTTCATATTCTTTAGCACTTAATAAATACCAACACTCGTGGAATTATGTTAGTTAGACCCCTAGTCTATGTTGATATTCATTTTACGCCCTTATTTCATGTTTAGTTGACTATTAATATTATGCTATAACAGGTGTCAACAAGTTCCCTAAGCTTACCCTTTGCTAGTCCCTAGCAAAGCCAAACTTAGCAATGGATCGGGAGTTTGCCGCAACTTTCACACCTCAAAAGTACACATGCTTTCAAACAAAATTTCTCCTTCAGATAAAACTTGCTCAAATTTCAACTTACCCATATTACCTTTAACCATGGAGCTTATAGCCTTTTCTTTGATCTTGGGCAATTGAAAGATAGAACAATCAAGTTAAGCACCATATCACAAACTCTTTGTTCAACTGTCATTTCGGAGTTTTTGCAAATTTTCAAAATAAAACTCAAAGTTCCTTTTGTATGACCCTCTCAAGTCTCTCATTTGTGGTATTTGTGGATCCTCACTTAGGCAATAATGTTGTGTTGCCTTTCTCTCATAGTATGTTATATTTTTGGAATAAGGCAATAGGATACTATGCCTTCTTCTCTCTCACCCTATATCTAAGGCTTATATCTAGAGCTCATAGGTGGGAGAATCTAAATTTACTTACTAAGCATTTATTGTAAGTTCAAGCAATGGACCCAAAGTTACAAGTCACACCGATCAAGTGGTGCATGTGTATGGTGGATAGAATAAAAATGGTATGGAATATAGTAAGGTGTAAGGAAAAGATGATGGGAAATCTTACTTATGCTCCTTGAGGAATCTTCTCTCTTTTGAAATTTGGAAATTTTGTAGAGAATCGGGTTGTATCTTTTTTTTTTTCGAGAGAGGTGGGTCCTACTCACCCCTCGGACTTGTGTCCATTTTCTCTCTCTTTTATTATTTTAGAGATGTGAGCTCTACTCGCTCTCGAACACTTGTTCATTTTCATCTCTTTTTGTTTAGGGAGG
>JADLZK010007417.1:0-39462 GCA_015847255.1 Hyparrhenia diplandra
TAAATTGAATATTGCAAGGGTCAACTCCCAAAGCCGCATTTGCGGATCTATCATCGTAGCATTTCACCCGTGAGTATTCGGGTATCGTTCATTTATATTTTCCCATGGGAAGGCAGGTTTAGTTTTAATATGATGATGATAGCCCACAATGTATGTATGGATAGCCACTAATCATGTATAGGGTAAGTGACAATAATATTGGAGATAGTGGTGACACACACACTTCTTGAGCACTAGAAGGAATAAATAGAAAAATAACATTAAAAGGGAAAATCTATGTTGAGTTGGCTATTCTAATATCGCCAATGCGCGTGGGACTATAGTCTACATACGTCATTCATGGTTCATAGCGAGAGATGGGCTAAAGTGATGAGGAGATGCCCGCTACCGTATATGCCACCTAGGTGACACTTGATAAGACTCCAACCCGACACCGGGACGTGGAGGAGTGCGAAGGACGAACAGAGTTGTCACCCCTCGCCTCCTACCTCACTACCGTGGGATCCCGGCATTTCCCGGATGATTCTCTATAGACCTAAGCACCACGCTTACGTTTATAGAAAACTACCTAAACCCCCTCGGTACCCCGACCCTACGGATCGGCAGGCAAGAGTAAAGGTAAACCGAGAAGGTACACTGGACCATCACTCGAACTTAGTTCTACTACGTTCCAAGAATAAAATATGATTCAATTAGCCAAAGTTAGTCATGTTAATTATCACATTATACTAGCTATACTCAAGTTAGCATAATATGAATATAACATGAGGATAACTATACTCTAGTTCATATGCATTGCGATATAAATAATGAGACTTGAATAAAGGAAAGAACTTCATAGTAAATTACCAAAAGATCCTTCCAAGGAGACAAGCCCTCCTTGAAGCTACGCTAACTCAAATACTAACACTAAACTAATGAAGGGGAGAGAGTGGTGCTCAAGGTGAGAATGTAACAATGTGATGTGTAGTGTGTTGTGTGTTTTGTGTGTGAGGAGTGCCTCTCTTTATATAGTGGAGAGGAGGAGGGAATGGAGGGCTCTCCTTGCTTCGAGCTATTCTTGGCGGGAACGAAACTTTGCACCGCATGCAACCGCCGCTTGAAGATCGCTCCAAACCGCCAGGAGAAAGGGCGGGAACTTTGGCCGAAATAATGCGTAGAGCCGCCCCACAGGGCTAGGCCTCCCGCCCCGCCTTCTCTGTCGCGTGTTTTGTCATTCACATGTTGGGCCTATGGTGGTGCATGGGCCAAATTGTCTTGGCCGGGGTTTGGTCCTCTTGATTGATCCACTCCTTGGCGTCTTTTATTCAATACGCTTTCTAATTTATTTGGCGACTTTGTACTGTTTCCACTTTTATACCGCAAGACATAATTTCTACGAATACAAGTGGAACTAGGTTAGAAGTAAAAGGTATATGTATCATAAGTTTGCCCCTTTCTCAAGAATTGGATATAAGTTGGCGGTATAATATACTCGATAATGACCGCCAACAAGTCCCCAAGCTTAACCTTTGCTCTCCCCGAGCAAATAGCTAAGTGTTTGGTTGTTGATCGGGAGTTGCTACAATCTTGATATATATTTCAAAATGTACCATGCTCATAATAAAGTATTCTTCCGTTGTTTAAATAAATTGGCATTTTTATCTATCCTTGTTTACTTAAATCATATGGGGCTTATAACATTCTCCAAACCCTTGGGTTATTGCAAGATAGAACGGTTTTCATAGAAACACTAGTCATTCATTCTTTGATTGATTATTCATGCGGAGATTTTTGTAATGATTCCTTAAATCATCTGGTGTGCAAACCATAAGGAGAAACAAGTCATAAGCCTTGATCAAGATGTGCAAGTGAAATTTTATTTCTTTTTTGATAAGGTATGGGCTAGCTCTTATTTCTTTTTAGAGAAGTGGGCTCTACTCGCCCTCGGACACTTGTCCATTATTCTTCTCTTTCTTTCTTTTTTTTTTTTTTTAGAGGCGGTGTATCGAAGTACCCATTGTTTTATTTTTTAGGACACATGTCCATTTTTTTTTCTAGCTTAGCCCATAACCTATTTTTGGCAATGTGAATGTGAATCTTGATCAAAAGTGTATGACGGTGTCTCACATAGGTTATCATGAGAATTTTGATCATTAAGGAATTTTGGAAATTTTTTTCTCCGAGCGATGAATCTCTCTTAGAACAAAATCATAGTAGATTCTATTTTTACCATATCATATCCGGCAATAGCTTAGAGAAGAATCATGTGTTTGCATACCCACAAATCATTAAGTTTTAGGACAAGACAAGTTAAGCCAATAAACTTAAACATTGGGGAATACAATGTTATGAACCAGTGCAAATTGAACTATAGACGAGCAACTATTCATCATTTCAACTTTAGAAATTAAGCATCCTTATACTACATATTGAAGTGGAATCATATTTTTGTTCTTTTCATATATATATATTTTTTTAAAGGAAAATGAAAATGAAAATTTAAGGGATAAAATAAAGTGATAGGGAGGTAGGTACTTACCTCCGTGGGGGTCCTCCCAAGATAGCTGATGGCCTATGGGTTGGGGGTAGTACCCCATGTGGCGCGAGAATGCCATCGTGCCTCGTGCTCCTGCCGTCTCCGTTCGCCTCCTTTGCTTGGTGTTGCAGTGCTGTGCTGGCGATGGCGTTGATCGGAAACACACGCACAAAACCCGGTGAGTGGCTAGCGCAATCTCACTGTGCGGAGTTCCACATTCGAAGTCGGGTGTTGATCTCTTGGCGCTCAGGGGTCCACCGTAGAGTGGCGTGGTGGTGGCATCCTTCGAGTCGGAGGACACCGTGTGTGTCTCATGCCATCTTTGACCCTCACAGCGCAGTGCGGATGAGGTGTGAACATCCCCTCATCTTTGGAAGGTCGGTGTGAGCCCGGGGTTCAGCGTTGGTGTAAAGAACCCGGGTGTGGGCTGGCGATGCGGGTGTAGGCTGCGGCATCTATGAACCACTAGCCTGCCCGTAGCTCTCCTTCGTGATGACTGCGAGACACGGAACTCACGCATGCTTCGTCTAGCTCAACTAGAGCGAAGGTGAGTGATGGGGATTTATATAATGAGAGTTTAGGGTTAGGGAGCGGAATCTCATTTATATATCTGAAAAATAATAAATAATCTTCTCGTGGTCATTCTCATCAAATTTTATTATGTGCCCTTGTATCGAGGTGTGATAATGAAATTTCCGAGGTGGAGTGTCTAGGTATGTGACATTCTCGCCTTCCAATGCACCAATGTTACTAGCAATCCTTGTCACAAGAGAGGTACAATAAGCGGTGTGGATTGCTTAAAATTGCTAAGCATGCATTTTATGATTTCTTTTTACAGGAGCAATCTTTCTCTTGTGAACTATGGCATAGAGGCATTGCATCTCAACATCTAAAAGGCGGTGAAATTCATGCCTAGGAAACAAAGTTATGGCAATCCATTTTTGCATAAATTTCAATGTTGGATGATGTATGTTGGCATTTGAAGGATCGAAACCTAGGATGTAGGAACTATGGTGGAGATCTCGGTGAAAAAAGGCGGACACGATTAAAATCTGGTAAAAGCAACGGCTAAGTTTGTGCAACATTTCTTAGCATCAAAGCCTATGTGCCTAGCCGGTTCTTGCCAAGTGTAATAGTAGTATTTACTAAAAAGTTCGAAACTAACACCCCTCATCATGAACTTCCAAAGATCCTAGAAATTGGATGGTGAGGAGGTGAGAGCCCGGCTCATCCAGGGGAGCAATCCCGGACCATCAAACTGACTTTCCAAATGATGGGAATTCGTTATCCATACCTAGTTTTTCGAGGACGTCGTTGGGGAAACGAGGAGCGGGAGCGAAGTCTCGATTCTTGAGGATGTTGTAGGCTTGCATCTCCGTTCTCCTTCTAGGTCGAGGTGCGGTGCATCGGCTTCCTCGATCGTCATCCCCGTGGGTGGTTGTTCTTGCTCTTGCTCTTGCGAGGGTGCATCTTCTTCGTATGCTTCGGCATTGTCGAAGTGTGTACCCGAACTTCCTTGGGAGAGCCTCGCGCGCTTCTTCTCACGCCCTTCATGATCGCGCTTGCCGCTTTCACGAACATGTTAGTGAACAAAAAACGAAGCGGAATGGAAACAAGTGCTTACTCTTGGAGAGAACTTGGGGAGAGAGAGCTTGTGAGAGAGAGTGTCTTTGGTGTTCTTGCACTAGAGCTTGGGAATGCTTTGTGGAGTGCAAGAAGTGAGCAAGTAGCAAAATGAGAGAGTGAGGGAATGAGAGGGGTGGAGAGCTCTCCCGCCACCTCGCGCAATTTATAGCACGATGCACCCCGACACTTTCGGACGAGGGCAAGCGGCTAGTGCTCGTGACCGTTTGGCCCGTGGCAGGAGGCGCCGCCGGGGCGGCCGGCCCCATCACGGGCCCTCGCCGCCCGCTTTGGCAGGTGTGTTCAAGCGGTCGAATCCGACCGTTTGTGCGTGGTGCAACGGTCGGGTTCGACCAAACTTTGTTTTTCATTTTCTCTCATTTATATATTTTTTAACCTTGTCTTCCCGGCAACGGCGCCGCGAAATGCTTGTTGGCATTTCTTAGCGCAATTACTAGAAACAGGTTTAGAACCCATCCCGACAGCGGCGCCCGAAATGCTAGCGACATTTCTTAACGCAATCACTAAGAATAAATATTATCCTTAATGATAACGTCGAGAGTGTCGGTGATAGATAAATTGAATATTGCAAGGGTCAACCCACAAGCGTACGGATCTATCATCGTAGCATTTCACCCGTGAGTATTCGGGTATCGTTCATTTATATTTTCCCATGCGGCGAGGTTTAGTTTTAATATGATGATGATAGCCCACAATGTATGTATGGATAGCCACTAATCATGTACGAGGGGGTAAGTGACAATAATATTGGAGATAGTGGTGACACACACACTTCTTGAGCACTAGAAGGAATAAATAGAAAATAACATTAAAAGGGAAAATCTATGTTGAGTTGGCTATTCTAATATCGCCAATGCGTCGGACTATAGTCTACATCGTCATTCATGGTTCATAGCGAGAGATGGGCTAAAGTGATGAGGAGATGCCCGCGCTGGTATATACCCGGCCGGTGACACTTGATAAGACTCAACCCGACACCGGGACGCGTGGAGGAGTGCGAGAAGGGAAAACGAGTTGTCACCCTCGCCGCCTCCTACCTCACTACCGTGGGATGCCGGCATTTCCCGGATGATTCTCTATAGACCTAAGCACCACGCTTACGTTTATAGAAAACTACCTAAACCCCCTCGGTACCCAGACCCTACGGATCGACAGGCAAGAGTAAAGGTAAAACCCGAAGGTACACGGACCATCTTTCGAACTTAGTTCTACTACGTTCCAAGAATAAAATATGATTCAATTAGCCAAAAGTTAGTCATGTTAATTATCACATTATACTAGCTATACTCTAGTTAGCATAATATGAATATAACATGAGGATAACTATACTCTAGTTCATATGCATTGCGATATAAATAATGAGACTTGAATAAAGGAAAGAACTTCATAGTAAATTACCAAAAGATCCTTCCAAGGAGACAAGCCCTCCTTGAAGCTCTGCCTAACTCAAATACTAACACTAAACTAATGAAGGGGAGAGAGTGGTGCTCAAGGTGAGAATGTAACAATGTGATGTGTAGTGTGTGTGTGTGTTTTTGTGTGTGAGGAGTGCCTCTCTTTATATAGTGGAGAGGAGGAGGGAATGGAGGGCTCTCCTTGCTTCGAGCTATTCTTGGCGGGAACGAAACTTTGCACCGCATGCAACCGCCGCTTGAAGATCGCTCCAAACCGCCCGGAGAAAGGGCGGGAACTTTGGCCGAAATAATAATGGCCGCCCACAGGCTAGGCCTCCCGGCCCCGCCTTCTCACTCGCGTGTTTTGTCATTCACATGTTGGGCCTATGGTGGTGCATGGGCCAAATTGTCTTGCTGGGTTTGGTCCTCTTGATTGATCCACTCCTTGGCGTCTTTTTATTCAATACGCTTTCTAATTTATTTGGCGACTTTGTACTTTTTCCTTTTTTATACCTGCAAGACATAATTTCTACGAATACAAGTGGAACTAGGTTAGAAGTAAAAGGTATATGTATCATAAGTTTGCCCCTTTCTCAAGAATTGGATATAAGTTGGCGGTATAATATACTCGATAATGACCGCCAACAAGTCCCCTAAGCTTAACCTTTGCTCGCCCAGAGCAAATAGCTAAGTGTTTGGTTGTTGATCGGGAGTTGCTACAATGCCGATATATTTCAAAATGTACCATGCTCATAATAAAGTATTCTTCCGTTGTTTAAATAAATTGGCATTTTTATCTATCCTTGTTTACTTAAATCATATGGGGCTTATAACATTCTCCAAACCCTTGGGTTATTGCAAGATAGAACGGTTTTCATAGAAACACTAGTCATTCATTCTTTGATTGATTATTCATGCGGAGATTTTTGTAATGATTCCTTAAATCATCTCGGGTGTGCAAACCATAAGGAGAAACAAGTCATAAGCCTTGATCAAGATGTGCAAAGTGAAATTTTATTTCTTTTTTGATAAGGTATGGGCTAGCTCTTATTTCTTTTTAGAGAAGTGGGCTCTACTCGCCCTCGGACACTTGTCCATTATTCTTCTCTTTCTTCTTCTTTTTTTTTTTTTGGGTGTCGAAGTACCCATTGTTTTATTTTTTAGGACACATGTCCATTTTTTTCTAGCTTAGCCCATAACCTATTTTGGCAATGTGAATGTGAATCTTGACCAAAAGTGTATGACAGGTGTCTCACATAGGTTATCATGAGAATTTTGATCATTAAGGAATTTTGGAAATTTTTCTCCTAACGATGAATCTCTCTTAGAACAAAATCATAGTAGATTCTATTTTTTACCATATCATATCCGGCAATAGCTTAGAGAAGAATCATGTGTTTGCATACCCACAAATCATTAAGTTTTAGGACAAGACAAGTTAAGCCAATAAACTTAAACATTGGGGAATACAATGTTATGAACCAGGTGCAAATTGAACTATAGACGAGCAACTATTCATCATTTCAACTTTAGAGAAATTAAGCATCCTTATACTACATATTGAAGTGGAATCATATTTTTGTTCTTTTCATATATATATATTTTTTTAAAGGAAAATGAAAATGAAAATTTAAGGGATAAAATAAAGTGATAGGGGAGGTAGGTACTTACCTCAGGTGGGATCCTCCCAAGATAGCCGATGGCCTATGGGTTGGGGGTAGTACCCCATGTGGTATGATATGCCATCTTGGGCATTCGCAATGACCGCCAACAATGAGCCATCACTATCCCATGTAGCAACATGAGACTCATTCTTCTTCTTTGGCTTGTCATTCTTCTCATTCATCTTGTCATTCTTCTTCCTTGCCTTCTTGATGCCCTTCTCATCTTCACTATCATATGGGCATTCGGCAATTAGATGACAATCATCATGACATCTAAAGCACTTCATATTGCCTTCATTCTTGCCACCCTTCTTCTTGGATGAGTGCTTCTTCTTCTTCTTGGAAATGTAGCTCTTCTTGACATATTTGCCCAATTTCTTCACAAAGAGAGCCATGTGTTCATCAATTTCACTTCCACTACTAGAAGTGCCTTCCTCTTCATCGCTTGACTCTTCTTTCTTGCTCTTGCCCTTGGATGATGAGCTAGCCTTGAGTGCCAAGCTCTTCTTCTCATCTTTCTTGTCATCATCCTTGTTCTTCTTGTTGGCCTTGTTGATGAGCTCTTGCTTCTTCTTATCATCTCTATAGGAGTCATCGGTCATCAACTCATCAAGCAATTGGTTGGGAGTCAAATCCTTCAAATTTGTCCTCACAAGCACAGTGATGAACATCCCAAACCGCTCCGGCAAACATCTCAAGAACTTCATGTTGAAGGTCTTGTCCTTGATCTCTTCTCCAAGTGCATTGAGATCATTCACCAATACTTGCATACGGTGAAACATCTCCGGCACACTTTCATCTTCTTCCATCTTGAAGCTATTGAATTGCTCAAGCTTTATGTATGCCTTTGCTTGCTTGACGCCTTCGGTGCGCTCATAGCACTCCTCTAGCTTCTTCCATATGTCATAAGCAATTTCATGAGTCTTCACTTGCTCAAACACTTTGTCATTGAATGCCTCATGGAAAGCGCTCACGGCTATATCATTTGCTTGAAGCTTCTTCTCCTCAACCGGTGTTGGTGCTTCCTTATTTGCTTGAGTGGAGGGGAGTATCTCAAGCTCACAAGAGTGTAGGAGTGTTCAAATGTGCAAGAGAGGGCTCTAGAAACCGGCCATCCAAGTATATATATAGAGCCCACTCAAAAACATAGCCGTTGGTCTTCAAATGGGGGTTTCTGCGCGTTGACCGGACACATCGACCGGACTCACCAGCGCGTCCGGTCAAGGGTCGGTCGAAGCTTGATAGGCGCCGTGCCCCCCACGGTGACACCCTTGTGCATGCGTCCGTCGGCGGTTCGGTTGTGGCCGGACTCACCATCCATGCGTCCGTCGAGGCCCGAAAAAATGCCGAATCACGGACCTCTCGTCATCGGCCCAGGACTGCCGGCCAGGGCGTCCGTACAAGGACCCAGCGTCCGGTCGGCGCGTCCGGTCACCAATTCCTGTGAATTTCAGCATCTTGTTGTCGCCTTTGCTACAACCTTGCTTCGCCTCTTGCCATATGTTGCCAACACGTCGAAGATGATCTCAATATCATGTATGTTAGCATGTCGTGATCGATTAGGCAAGAACGAAGTTAGTGCTCTCTAGTCTAAATGCAATATGCAAGTCAAATGGACCTAGAAGCACTTCACCAAAGGATTAGTTGCGGCATCCCCTCTTGATAGTCGGCCATCTATCCTAAATGTGATCACACTCTCTATAGTGTCTTGATCACCGAAAGAAAAACCCTATCAAGTTGTACCTTTGCCTTGATCTCCGGGTTCCTTCCAAACCGACAACCGAGCTTGATGATCCATCATGTCCATCATCATCGTCCATGTTCATGATCATCATGCTCCACATCATCCATGCAATCCTATCTCTTAAGTCACACTTAGAGCAAAGGATTAGCATAACAAGGTGTCATCAATTTCCAAAACCAAACATGAGATTTCAACGGCCCATCTACCACGGAAGGGATCGGCCCCAAAACCAACACCGGGCGAATGCCCCGGTCACACCTCGGTTTGCAAGCCGGTGATAGGAGAGGACAAACCCTTTGGTCACCTGATCTACAAGCTTGGAGGAATCGGTGAACATGTCACCTTTCGGCCCACAAAGCGGCCCTAGCGGCCCGTCTACAAACACTCGGTTAACAAACTCAAAGCACACACCTGTCCATACATGGGCTTGTTACCTGATTCGGCTGCGGTGGCACGGGGAAACACAAAAGTAGCCCAACAGGTCTTTGTTGGAGTCATCAAAGTGTGGAGAAGAAGGACCAAAGGTGACCACCATACGGCTTGATGAAATCGGTCACCACATGGCCCGATCCAACCCCTACCAGGGGTTCGACTCAACGACCTTACTCACACCGCGGTTTCACGTCCCACCCGGGGCGGGAGGCCCCGGGCACACAAACTCCGCCTCGCCCGGGGCGGGTCATTGGCCGGTCACTAACGATATATTTTTTCTGTCAACATTCTACCATAAAGGGGGTGAAACTATACATTATCACACTCAAATATATTTAGTACTCACATATTTCCACTTGTAGTGTCCAAAATGTATTTTGTAGGATTTATAATAAAAGCGGTGGAAATACGACCAAAAGGCGCGACCACGGAAAGTGTACTTTAGAAGATTACAAGCCCGGGGGTAAAATGGACCAAAATGCCGAGTTGGGCGAGCAAACACCACCGACACACTTTTCGGGCCCGGCCAAAGCGCCTCCCCACCGAGACCGGGCGAGCCGAGCCCGAGGGGGTGCATCTGAGGCGGTCGAGCCCGGGTTTGGCGGCGGTACATTAACTCGTGGGGGCGGTCTTATTTGGTGGATCGGCGGTTCAACGTACCTAGGCGTCTTTGCCAAAGGTCGGTTTAGGGGTAGAGTAGTCTTTTAGCCCCCCTCTCCTTTGTGTATAAATAGCTCTCCCCTCTCCTAACCCAACACACACCATTTGGAGCCTCCTCATTCTCCACTACTCCTCTCTACTCCACCTCTCTCTAGTTCTTTTTAGCTTTAGTAGTATTTGGAGCAAGGCTAAAGCTTCATTGGAGAGCTTGTACTTGGGAGAAAGGAATATTCGGTATGAATCAATTATGGTTTCTTCTCAAGTCTTGTTCTTATTTAGTTGTGCAATAGAGCTAGAGTATTTCCATGTTATAGACTTGACATATGAACTAGCATATAGTTTCTATGTTATATTCTTGACATGTTGTTCTCAACACAATCATGATAGAAGAACTAGACTATAGTTCCTATGTAGGTAGTTAGTCGTATAGAACTTTAGGCTTAACCATTCATGCCATGTATTTGAGTAGAGTAAGAGTTGTCTTTGAGATGGCGGTTCGTTGTGGCTTTCGGGCCTGTCCATGTTCTAGCTCGTTCATCCGTAGGGTGAGAGTCAGCGAGGGACATGGGATGTACCTTAACATGCGGGCATGGTGCTCGGATGAGTGGGGACAACCGGATATGAAAGCATGCCACGATTAGGTGGGGGTAGGCCTTGAGGGGTCGTGACGACCTTGTCAGTCCCTTGTAATCCCCCAGTTCGTATGTGATGTAGGGTTCGTAAATGCCTTCCATTGGGCGGATGGTGGGAGGTCTCCCCATCCATCTCACTCTCAGCCCAAAACTCTAGTCATTTATGTTTGCATGATCATTAACTTGTTCTTTGCGACTATACATTAGGAATGCACTGCTTCACTTAGGAATATTCTTTATTCTTTATTTTCCTTTTATCCTTGAGGTTGGCCCAAGCGTGTGTCACACTATCTTATGAACTATCATGACTTACCCCTGTATTGAGTATTGGTCAACTGCATAGACATGTCGTCTTGTTCATGCCCCTGCTAGAATCCTACACCATGCCTTCCTTTGGGAAAATATAAATAATGATACCCCCGGGGACTTTCGATGACATGCTTAAGAAGCTGTGCCCCAACCACAAGTTTCCTGCCAAACACACCCTCGAGGAATCACGAGAACCCTTCGGAAGCACTTCAACAAACTCGGGGCCATCCCGATGAGGAAGAAGAAAAGAAGGAACCCAAGGGGGTGGCGAGGATGGCGTGAAGTTCCCAAAGATTGACAACTGCTTCATGATCTTCGGGGGAAAGACGAGCAACATGACCCCTCGGCAGAGAAAGAAGGAGCATCGGGAAGTCTTTTCGGTGGAGCCAGCGACCCCAAAACTCCGCAAAAGTGGTCGAATCGAGGCCATCACGTTCGATCGGACGGACCACCCCCTCACCACATCCCAGAGCAGGGCCTACCCTACGGTGGTTGATCCGATCATTGGCAACACAAGGTTTACAAAAGTCCTCATGGACGGAGGAAGCGACCTCAACCTCATATATGAGGAGACCCTCGATTTGCTTAAGATCGACAAATCTAAGATCCGTAGGGGGCCGGCCTTCAATGACATTGTCCCGGCAAGCAAGTAAAGCCCCTTGGGCAGATTGATCTACCGGTGTGCCGGCACCCCCTCGAACTTTTATTTGGGAGACTCTAACCTTTGAGGTCCTCGGTGCGAGGGATATACCACGCGGTGCTTTCGGCCGACCGTGCTATGCCAAATTCATGGCCGTCGAACTACACCTACCTCAAGGCTGAAGATCTTTGGGGCCAAAGTCAGTCATCACCACGGGCCCAGCGTACCGCCACGCGTACGAATGTGATGTCGAGTGTTAGAATCGCCCGAGGCCCTTGTCTTGGCCGAGGCCCTCGTCGCCCAAACGTCTCCAAAACCGACAAGATGTGCGGCGAGAGCGAGGCTAAGCGCCACGCCCGGTAGCTTTGAGCCCTCAAGGCAATGAAGACCATTCCACTTGACCCCAAGCGCCCGAGGCGAGAAGGCTGCTAACCATCAGCTCGGAGCTCGATCCGAAATAGGAAGCAGTGCTCATCGACTTTCTCCACACAAACGCCAGCACATTTGCGTGGAGTCCCTCGGACATGCCAGGCATACCAAGGGATGTCACCGAGCACTCCCTAGACATCCGAGCCGGCTCCAAGCCTGTGATGCAGTGACTATGGCGATTCAATGACGCCAAGCGCAAGATCATCGGGGAGGAGATCCAGAAGCTAATGGCGGCCGGGTTCATCAAGGAGGTGTTCCACCCAGAGTGGCTAGCAAACCCTGTATTAGTAGAGAAAAAGAATGGGAAATGGAGGATGTGCGTTGACTACACTAGTCTTAATAGAGCACGTCCAAAAGTTCCTTTTCCTTTGCCTCGAATCGATCAAATCGTTGATTCCACAGCAGGATGTGAAACACTATCTTTCCTTGATTCGTACTCCGGATACCAACAAATAAAAATGAAAGAGTCCGATCAACTCGTGACTTCCTTCATCACACCCTTTGGGATGTACTGCTACCTCACCATGCCCTTCGGGTTGAGGAACGCAGGGGCAACCTACCAATGATGCATGCAACACGTGTTTGGCAAACTCATAGGAGAAATAGTCGAAGCCTACGTGGACGACATCGTGGTAAAATCCAAAAGAACATCAGATTTGGTAGGGGATTTGACGGCGACGTTCGAATGCCTGAACAAGAAGGGGGTCAAGTTGAACCCAGAGAAGTGCGTGTTCGGGGTCCCTCGCGGGATGCTCCTCGGATTCATCATCTCCCAACGGGGTATTGAGGCAAACCCAACCAAGGTGTCGGTGGTCACGAATATGGAGCCCATCACCAACCTCAAAGGAGTCCAAAAGCTAATGGGATGTCTGGCATCCCTCAGCCAGTTTATCTCAAGGCTTGGAGAGAAAGGCTTGCCGCTCTATCGACTTCTGAAAAAATCAGAGCGGTTCACTTGGACCCCTGAGGCGGAAGAGGCCCTCGGCAACTTGAAGAGGGTCCTCACAAATGCACCCGATCTTGAGGTACCGCCCGAACCGGGGAAGCGATTACTCCTCTATGTAGCTTGCCACCACCCAGTGGTCGGTGCGCCATAGTAGTTGGCGTCAAGAAGAAGGGCACACCTTACCGGTCAAAGGCCGGTTTATTTCATCGGCGAGGTGTTATCAAGACAAAGACAAGGTACCCTCAGATGCAGAAATTGCTATACGCGGTAGTATTAGCTCAAAGGAAGTTGCGGCACTACTTCCTGGCTCTCCCAGTCACAGTAGTATCGGCATTCCTCCTCGGGGAGAAAATCCAAAACAGGGAGGCCACGGGAAGGGTAGCCAAGTGGGCGGTGGAGCTTATGAGTGAAACCTTGACGTACGCCCCTCGGAAAGCCATCAAGTCTCAAGTCCTTGCCGATTTCATCGCGAGAATGGGCCGAATACCCGGCTCCCCCTCGGCACCAATTCAAGCTGAGTCTTTGGACAATGTTCTTTGATGGGTCTTTAATGAAAACAGGAGCAGGCGCCGGCCTACTTTTCATTTCACCCCTCGGGGTTCACATCCGCTACGCAATCAGGCTACACTTCCTGGCCTCCAACAATGTAGCAGAATATGAAGCACTCGTCAACGGCCTCCGCATCGTGGTAGACCTCGGGATCCGGCCTGGAGACAAGGGGTGACTTCGCGGTTGGTGGTTGACCAAGTCATGAAGGCCTCGGCATGCCACGACCGAAGATGGGCGTATTGCGGGGAGGTGAAAGCTAGAAGACAAATTCCATGGCACGGAGCACCGGCACACCCAGGAGGTACAATGAAGCTGCGGATGAGCTTGCAAAGATTGCGTCGACCAGGGCAGCAGTACCCCCGAACATCTTAACCCGAGACCTCTACGAGCCATCGGTCAAGTACCAGATCTAGGAGACCCCCTCGGGGGCTGATGTAACCCCGGGGGGTGATGGAAACCCTTGGGGCTGAAGGGTCCCGGCCCGGCAGCCGCCGCAACGAGGCCATGCAAATTGATGAAGAACCACAAGACTGGTGGGTTCCGTTGCTGGACTGCCTCATCCGAGGGGAGCTACCCGAGGATCCGACAGAAGCAAGACGGATAGCCCGACGTTCCAAGTCATTCGTGCTGATAGGAAATGACCAAGAGCTATACAAGAGTGGAGCCTCGGGGAATATATCGGTGATGTATCTCGAAGAACAAGGCAAGGCTCTGGTGGACACCGCGGCCCCTCGGACATTAGTAGGCAAGGTGTTGGGCAAGGCTTTTCTTGGCCGATGGTGGTCGAGATGCAAATCACATAGTCGGTCCTGCAAGGGATGCGATTACTATGCACGTAAAATGCACCTACCGCACAAAGCGCTCTGAGACCATCCCATCACCTAGCGTTCGCGGTATGAAGTGCGGATATGATTGGCCCACTCAAAGAAAGCACCGGGGGCTACACCCGCGTGTTGGTGGCGATTGACAAGTTTTCCAAATGGATTGAAGCTCGCCCCATCATTACCCCTCGGACCCGAGAAGAGGCCGTGAAGCTCGCCCGATGACATCATCTCACGATTTGGCGTCCCAAATTCCATCATAGCGGATAATGGGACCAATTTCGATTTGGGAAAAATTCTTGGAATTACGCAATGACTACGGCATCGGAGTAGACCGCGGCTGCGGTCGCACACCGAAGACTAGCGGCCAAGTGGGCGATCAATGGCATGATCTTGCGGGGCCTCAAGCCAAGGATCTTCAACAAGCTCAACGGTATGGCGAGGAAGTGGTACCGGGGGCTGCCCACCGGTCTTTGTGGAGCCTAAGGACAACCAAGAGCGAGGGCCACGGGATATCGCCCTTCTTCTAATCTATGGTGCGAGGCCATCCTACCCTCGGACATAGAATCACGGATCCCCAAGACTCAAAGCATACACGAGAGCAGGGGCAACAATGAAGCGGGGACAACTCTCTAGACCAAGTGGAGGAGGCCGATACATAGCGCTAATCCACTCATTTCGCTACCCGGCGGTCCCGCCGGTGATATCATGCGAGAAGAATGAAACCCGAGGCTTCCAAGTTGGCGATCCCATCTTTGAAGCTAAAGCGGGATAGCCAAGGGCACCACAAGCTAACTCCCACAGGAAGGGCCATACTTCATCGCAGAGGTACTCAAGCGGGCACATACAAACTCAAGAGCGAAAAGGCGAGGTGTACTCCAACACATGGAATATAGAACAACTGCGCCGTTTCTATCCCTAGAAGCGTAGTGTTCAACTTTGTACTCTCAAAACTTGTACAAAAGCAATAAAGAGCACCTTTCTCTCCAGATCAATGAGTCAAAGTGTTTCTAGGTAGGTTTTGTCTTAACCAACACAAGACTAAAACCACCCTCGGGGGCTACTAGAGGGGGAACCCCTCCCCTTACGACGGTCCCTCGGAAAAATTCCTTTCAGAAAAATTTGAACGCTCTGAAAATTTTTGCCTAAGTCGCAAGAGTCTTTCGTAGACATCCTGGAACGAGATAAATCGAGTTCATGGATGAAGTACCCATACTCATTAAACTCGGGAAAGAAATGCGGAAATAACTCAAAAAAGCACTTATCGGCACAAACAAAAGAGTTTCAAGTTTCACGAACACAAGTTCCCAACCATCAACATACAAAGGCCCCACGGGCCACCAACTACAGACAAGATTTCATTACAAAGACTCAAGGACCAAGAGCATCCGCCGTCTTGGCGTCTGGAGCAGAAGGTTGGGGCTGAGGAATCATGGAGGTGCTCGTCTCTTCATCGCCGTTCCTTGGGGTGCGAGTGAAGGTATCCTCGGAAGACAGCTCCATAGGCTCGGGGGCTGCCTCAAAACCCGACTCCACGGGAGAATAAGGAGGGCAGACCTCGTCTTCAAAGTGCGTGGCCAGCACGCCCGCCGGCCCCTCTGCCTGAGCATAAAAATCTGCGATCTTCTCGTCATCAGTCTTCTCCTCAACGACACCTTCCTCCACGTCGGGCCCAAGGTAGAATCGGGCCGAGAGGGTCTTCAAAGTATCGGCACTCAGGGAGAAGTGCGAACACATCACCGCCAAGCAACATTTCATCCCACTCCGAAACGCGTTCCGAATCTCCCCTCGGATATACCCCCCGAGAGCACTAAGCTAGCTTCGAATGGAGGTGCCGACTCAATCAGGGTCGAACGTAGCGCAGGTGGTCAGTGACAACCTCCTTCAGCTCCTTATGCGTGTTCTCCTCGGCATTGAGGCACAGGGATAGGGAGGAGGCAGTCTCCACGGCCTCGGCTCGAGCTCTCGGCTTGCGAGGGGAGCGCACAAGACAAAGCGTTAAGGAGACATTGGGAACGCGTATATGGCACAAAGCCGCCCAGGGTCGAGAGGAAAGACATACCTTCACATTTCTCTTTCCACTGAGCATTTCATTATGCTCGGTGGTTGGCGATTCGAGCAACTCCACATTCTTCTTCCACGGTCTCAACTTTCGGGCGCCAAATCCTCCACATGGGTGTTCAAAGTGTTGGCCATCTTATTTGCTTCTTGGCCTCATCGGGCGAGGTCACTTTTCGCCGTAGACCTCCTCGGCGGCTAGAGGCGGGCTCGTGCCTCCTCAAAGTCGTGGCTGCTGGGCCGCCTCGGACCCGCGCCTTGGTCGCCTCGGCCATAGCCGCGGCCGGCTCCTTCGGCGGGATCTAGCATCGAGCCTCATGCTCGTCGGCAAGGCTCGTAAAGGCGGGTCACCACACCTTTAGTGCGAGTCGGCTCTGCGGGTGCGCCGAGGGGCATCGGTTGAGCGTTCTGCGCCAACGGCTCGGACTTTTCAGTGAACCTCTTCAAGCTCTGCAAAACCCGCGTAGCGTCGGGCAATGGAGAACAAATAAGAAGGAAAATCACACACAAAGGGAAATGAGTAGCGGACCTCATCTATACGGGCGAGACGGTGGCACGAGTCTCGTAATTTCTGCAGACCCTCGGTCACCCACCTGGATTTGGTCATGTTCGGTCCGGCGGCAACCTCGGGGTGGTCATGCACCACTAAGGTCGAACACCACTGCTGCTGGCCTCCCAAACTCGGCGGGGCCGCCCGGCAAATAGGGTCATTGGAGATCGGGACACTCAAGAGCTCTCACCCATGCAGGGAAGCTAGACCAGTAGTCACGAGGACCCTCGCAACTCACCATGGGCACCACCGGGCTCAATTCCTGGGGCCGAGGGGTCCCCTTGGGCCAAGAAGAGCACCACTGGTCGGAGGAAGATTGGAGGCCACAAGGCGGTGGCGCCCTCGGATGCCGTAGGAGAGATCAAGGCCTCGGCTGCTTCAAACAACTCATCAGGGGAACTTCCCGAGGGACCCCACGAGCGTCTCAATCGTAGGGGGTTCAGGCGAACCCCGGTCGATATCCATGGGGCCCATCACGGTGCCTCTTACGCATGCACCGCCTCGAGATCAAGCCCTCTGTGGCTACCATGCTTGTGGTGATGAAGAGCGAGGGGGAGATGCGGGGGCCTGGCGAACCCGAACCCCCTCCTCGGGGTGACTCGGCGCCGCCCGGTGGCGGCATCATCTCGGGACGGCCGCAGTAGGAGTCGATTGTAACGCCCGAATCCTTGGTCAATTATTTGGTCACCCCTTTGGAGGGTCACGGGGAGGAGGCAATGATGTCGCCCGAAGTTTCGATTGCCAAGTAGCCGGACGCTCCAGGCGGAGACCAGGGGTGCCGGCAGAAGCTTGGGCACTAGATTTAAGTTGTTTTCAAGGGTGAAGGGTGAGCACCTCGGCTCCCCTTTTCACGACATAAGCAATGAAGATGTCGAGAAGGCCACAACCATACTAAAAAGAAGTTGACCCGAAGCTACCTACGAAGGATAAGAAAGGAGGATCCGACTTTGGCGATTTAGGGGTGGCCTTGGCGTGTAGTTTTCTTCTTTCGGGATAAGCGGGGGGCTTAGGGCGCCGGCTGTGCGCTGAGCCTGAGCTCCGACTCACCGACATACGCGGCAGAACCAAAGAACTCGAGGGGGTAACGGGCTCCCTCCCTGTAACATCAGGGCGCTGGCCCGACGGGTCACCCCCGTGGGCAGGCTCGGCGCCACTACGGTGTCCTGGCGCATCAAGCTCCTCGGGCTCCTCGGGATGGGGGCACCTTCGGGAGTTCCACACCACCGTAGCTCATGTACCGCGTACTCAATCAACTCATCAGCTCCTCGGGCAGCGTGGCGAAAGACCCGTTCGGCGTCAGTATTTGTAAGGCGTCGGCGGTACTCCCCGGGCGATGGTGCGAATCGATGAGCGAAGGCTCGGGGACTCGCCCAGCCTGGCTGCTCCCAACGGCGGTTGTTGCGTGCCACCCGCACGGCCTTCTTCTCATCTTCCGGGCCTTCTTACGCCACTCGCTCGTTCAGCGCCGGTTGGCGTTGCGCCCGATTACGGTCCCCAGGTACGAGGGGGCGAATCCATATACAAAATTCTCCCCTCGTGGGGCAAAGGAAGATGGAAGGATCGGCAACCAAGCAAAGAAGATGGCAAGTCAAGGAACAACAAAAAGACACTTACCAAAGAAATATACCCGCGGCTGGATGAATCGGGATCTTTGGGATCTTCTCGGGGTCTTGTCCCCAAGAAACACTGTACCCGGCGCATCGGGGCCTCACGAGAAAAGATCTCAAAAGCCATCAAGAGTACCCGAAGGTCCGCCTCGTCTGTCATCTCGAGGCGGAGAGGGCCGTCTTTGCCAAAGGCAACACCCGGCGAGAAAAAAGCGACCCGGCGACATTTGTCGGCGTCAGCGCCCGCTCGGGCGTGAGGATAGCGGCACGGAGGCTGTCGGGTGATCTTTGCTTTCGAGCTGCGGGGGACCATGGAACCACTTGTTCGGGGCGTACCTTTATCACGCTCGGTATAGGCGGGGAGTTCGTCTCCATCGTTAGGAGATAGAACCACTCCTCCTGCCACCCTTTGTTTGAGCAAGCGAGCCTAGAGATGATGTACTCATCGCGCATGGCTCTTAAACTTCTCATGGGTGTGGAAATTTGGATGATGCAAGACCCTACGCTCACCGCCCGTGCGCGGTAACCTTGCTTCGGTGCTAAGGGTGTTCAACTCCGCCTTGAAGAACCACTTCCACGGATCGGTGGGGATTGATCCCCAAGAACCCCTCGCAAAGGGTGGCGAAAATCGCCGCCTAGGCGTCGAGTTAAACGCGATGTGATGGCTTCGGCGCCATAGTAGTGCGGGATCGCCCGCATGAACCGGTGCACCGGCACGCCAAACCCCCGCCTATGGTGATCCATCAGACTAACAATATAGCCGGGTGGCGGTCGGGGTTCTTCGTGGGACGCATCGGGCACCAACCACTCCGACCGCACGTCGTCCGTGCGACAACGAAGGAGGCCGTCGTCCACCAACCGCTGCAACTTCAACTCCATCACCCGGCGGCCGCGACCCCGCGGGTGGGGATCGAGGGAAGCGGCATCCTCTTCTGCGACATCTCCTCCCTTTGGCGGCAACGCGGCGATGAAAGGAACACCGCGAGCAAGCACAACCACCTCCTCTCTCTCTCTCTCTCTCTCTCTCTCTCTCTCTCCTCTCCCTCCTTCCTCTCTTCTCTTGGGACGGTCGAGAGATGCAGGGAAACTGGAGCGCGGGGAGACGAAAGGAAGCCATACATCGCTAGCGGCGCCCCCAAACATATAGGGGGGAGGGAGAACCATCAACCAGCCCAACCGGCGCGCAATGCGAATGGACGGTAGATCAACCGGCTGATCCAACGGCATGTAATCCCCAGAAACCGGCGGGCCCATGTAGTTAATGCATAGAACGGCGGCCCCTGCAAACACTGCAGCAACCTGTCCCGTCGGACGTGAATAGTCGCTTCCCGCGCTGGGAGAGTAGCGTGAAAAGGTGTGCCAACGCGCCTGTTGACGGTCGTTAACTACCTATTTTATACCGTCAACACCTGCATAAAACATTCACTTTTGACCACCAAACTTAGTGATAGGGTTTAAATCTAACAAGTTCCACAAGTTTTGGTATTTCAAAAAGTGCAATGCGAGGAATTCTCCATTTATCATAAAGAAAAAGTATCTTATATGACAAAAGCGGAGTACACCATCACGGAGAAGCTCGTCACGCTGATCAAAATGGATATATTATTTGATATATTTGGACTTGGATGGAAAAGATATGAGATAAATAAAATCACATGAAATGAAGTCCCATGCGTACGTACACAGTACCATGCACATCCAATGACGTATGCCCACGTGGCGGCGGCAGCATCAATAGCAGTCAACAGCAGCTGACAGTGGGGCCAGGCGGGCCCGGCCTGTCACCCATACTGCCGCAAAGGCGGGGACAAAACCACCGCGGCCCACCAACTAGGAAAGGCCACATGGCATGGCGGTCTCCCACGCGGGCCAGGGCGGGGCCCGGCTGTCAGCGCCGGTCGACCCTCACGCGCAGGCGCGCGCGCCTGGAATTCGAATGGGCCAACCCCACGTCGCCATGTGGCGGCCTGGCGTCGACGCGCGCGCACGCGCGCGAGCGGGGCGCGAGGCGCGGTTCGCCGGCCGGCTGGGGACACGTGGCGGACGCGGAGGCAGTCGCCCGAGGCGGTTGCTGGTCCGCCGCGATTGGACCACCAGAACCGGCCGGTTCAGCTGCGCGGGGGGCCGGATTACCTTCCAGAAATGCAAAACAGCCACCAGTTCTCCGGTTTGGCTCCGGTTCGACGCCTTCCAGGCCGGTTCTTCGCCGGTTTTCGCCACAGCTGATTAGGAAACTTAGGTGCCGACCTCCCCAGGTCGGTTTTGCATGGCTGGAGGTGGTAGGAATTATTTCCATGTATAGGGATGGCCTCTCTCCCCCTTCTCCTATAAATAGAGGCCATCTCCCACCATTTGTAACACAATAATTCAAAGGGAAAAATTGCTGGGAGTTTAAAAAGTGAAACTTCTCACGAAACAGGAGGCTCTTCGCCGCCACACAAACCCTAGGGCCGCCGCCGCCGGCTCGCCTTTCTGCCATTTGGTCCCCCTTCCCTTCTCCTCCGGCTTTTCACCAGCGCGGCAAGACACCCTGTTATGGCTCAGGCGAGAGAACACCTTCTCCTCGTGGTGACAAGGGGGCTCGCCATCCTCCCACATCGCTCAAGCGCCCAATGCTCGAGGAGGTTTCAGAAAATTTGACAGGTATAGCAAAAAAATACATGGCTAACTTGTACTCTACATTGGGGGCTAATTAAGTTCAATTCACATGCATAGGATTGTCAACAACGGCTCATAGCAGTCGGAAGGGCGATGATGTCGAATTCCCCGCCCCCCGGTCTTAGAAGAAGAAGCTATCAAAAGAAGATGAGGAAGTTCTTGCTATGACCAACAAATTCTTAGATGATGCGGACATGGCGGAGCTAGCGGAACAAGAAAAGAACCTTCGATTGGCTAAGAAGAACACGGGGGCACATGAGGAATTTGCGATAGTAAGAATGCGTATATGTATGCTAATCTCAACCAAACTTAGCCAAACATATTACGTATGCGTAAGTAGATGATGCTAACGTAAATCTCATACGTATAGGAGATATGCATCACTAGCGAGGACAATGGTTCAGACCTTGAATGCCCAAATGTCTTTGAGCTTGGCAAGTTCATGTTGCCCAAAGGGCGGCTACTCGAGGGCGAGGCATGGGACACTTCGGAGGTTCCACATATTATATGAGCATGCAACTAAGCGAGGGGTGTCGGAGTTTCATTTCGGGGTTCCTAAAGAGCTCTTTCACTTGGATGAAGATATTTCTTTGCCATTGAAGCCGGACGAAATGTGGCGGTTGCTACTGGCGCAAGGACCTCGACCTCTCGTTGTCACACTCTTTTTAGCGTGAGTTCGTTTATGCATTACCATTTCGTACACCACTAATTCTAGCACTCCTATAATGGCGTGGCGACATGTGCTTGCGAGGATGCAAGCATGGATAACAGGAGAGATGAATGAGCTAGTTATTGTATCTATGTCCGGCTTATATATGCAATAAGGAAATTCTTTGGATATTGGCTAGAGGCGTCAGGAGCGAAGACCTCGGGAAGTTGGACAAGAAAGCACAATATGAATACATGAAAAATAGGATCAACAAAAAGTTAGAGAGCGGTAGACTACATCTATAGGTGCATGAAGAAGGTCAAAGAGGAGGGAGTCTCATTGGGGCCCAACATATCAAGTAAGTCAAAAGGATACTAGGTTAATTATTCAATACTTTTATTTCTTGAACACTTGAAATCTATATCTAATCAAATATAATGGTGTAGCTTTGGATGGTGTATTTACAACAAATTACACACACCCTTTGGATTACTTGGGTAATCTTCCCTCGGGATGGATGTGCCCTTAGGATGGACTCCTTGGAAGATGTGCCAAAAGGCCTCCATAAGCATTTTGAAGAGGCTACGCAAGCGTAAGTCATGACACTTCTATATTATTTCATACCACACACAACATACATATTAAGTTTGGCGTACATAGTTGTTGACACTCTTGGATTTCATACGGGGCTTACAAGGATTACTTGGCGACCAGATTCAATCGATTGGAGGACCAACATACATAAAAAGGGTCCATAAGGACCAAATGAAGATCGGCGAGAGTACGGTATGTAGCATTACTCTCGTTTGCCCATCCATATTGAATGCTCTCATAATATTCTAACCATTTCTGGTACATATATACGTGCATGCGATTGCCCTAAGCGACTGCTTGAGGCACATCCCCAATAATGGTTTCTATGCTTGTCGAGGTCATGGTAGCGATGGCGTGTACGTAGTACGGCATGGTGAAGAAGAAGAACCTGAGAAAATTGGTGGATGAAAGATCTTTGACAAGGACCTTACATTCGGGGATGTGATTTGCCGACATGCAGCCAGGGCCGTCGCGACAACATTGTGCAACCTAAGCGGCCACTTCTTGACCACGAGAGCGACTTGCTAGAGGCGGCGGGTTATGGGAACTACGGAATTTGGAGGAATAAGTTAGACATGGCGGACTATAGATGGGGTGGCCCTTTTGATGATTAGATGTCAGCTGTAAATTTGTAACCTAAACTTAATCGATCGTTCGATCGAGTTTGTAAAATTGATGGTCTTAGGTCTGCGTGTAACTTTTAAACTAAGTGTTGAAAACATGTGACTTGAATGTCGAATTGTGATGCATGTTCAAGATTTGTGTAAATATTCTCTTATTTTATTATTTAATATGTAGTGTACATCATAATTTATAATTGTATAATATTTATGATTTATTTTTTTATTAATCTTGAATTAATTAAGCTGTGGTGGCTAAATTACAAAAACCGCCATGGTTAATTCATTAACCATGGCGGTCATCTAAAGACAACCACCACGGTTAATCTTTTAAGCGTGGTGGTTTTTGTTAAAAATAACGCCCGCGGTTATCGATTAACGTGGCGGCGAGGGGAAACGCCAGCGTGACCCTAGCTGCGTGGCGGTTTCAAAAACCGCCATGGAAAACCAAAAAAACCGCCACGGAAGTTCATTTCGGTAGTAGTGACATGCGTCGTCTCTGGCGCCTCGACAGCATCAAGTGAGGGAGTCGAGATGTCGTCCATGGTGATGTCGACGATGGTAGGGGTGTTGACCTGATCGACGTTGCTGACGATGACGAGGTCGATGTCGTTGTCGATGGCGTCATGGCGGGGGCGGGGTGATGCCCATGATGGCACACAGGGCGCCCCCGGCGGCGGCGGCCCGCGGCCTAGCCATCCGCGGGCATCGATGTGGGCGTAGTGGTGGTAGATTAATCTTGGGGTTGGCGTAGGCGTGCTCCATGCGGCGGCGTGCTTCAATCTCATCAAAGCGGGCGTTGATCTTGATGAAGTTTCGTCGAGGAGATGCTTGAAACCATTGAATTTGGGTGTCGTCGGAAACCATCGGTGGTGGGAATCATCTGGTCAGCTGGATACCGGTGTCACCGCGATCGGGGAGGCGGCGGCGACCGCGGTCGGCGGCCGGGGGGAATGTATGGCCGGCGAAATTTTGCTGCCACAGGGGCGGCGCGCCGCGCCGAGGGAGGGGCAGCGGCTTAGCGCCGCGGGGTAGGGGCGGCGGTTTGGATTTGAGGGCAAGGGGTGGGATATTTTCCTTTATTTGCTTGTCCCTAAAGGATTACATCCGTTGTTTTATATAACCCTCCTATGGGACTTGTATCTCAAGCAATCTCTAAAGGTTTCCCTATATTTCAGGAATACCTTTAACAAGCAAACTCTTATTCTTTTCCTAATAGGAGACTTTCTTATAGATTAAAAATATCTCATTCACACCAAAAGTCCTAATCTTAATCTAATTCGGCGATAACGTGGAGGGAGGTGGCGGCGGCTTCCCCCCCTCCTTGTCGTGTGTGGCCGCCCTAGGGGCGGCTAGGCCGCACCCCCCTCTCGGTAGCCCAAAGCACATCTTGTGACATATAGCAATGAAATCGATATGAATAATCAATTGGCAATCAATTAATACAAGCCATTAGCCTAGCGAAAGTGAAAGTGAAAGTGAAAAGCTGGAGGTCGGTTAATTAAAAAGCTGCTAATTCTAAGTTACTAATAATTACTCGGGTGGGTAAAGCGCGAAACCGTTTTTTTTCAAAACCGGGCGTTGCCCGTATTGCATTAAGAAATTTGGAAGGTTTAGTTACATCCTAGTCAAAACCTCGGCGAGATGCGGTTGGTAGACTAGGCGACACATAGAACAAATGGCACAGGCTAGAGCGGTGGAGCCTTAAAGAATGTACTTGGGAACAAACCTATTTCGCGACTAAGGTGATCCCAACACCGCTCTAAGGTAGCACCCCAAGGGCGTCGACAATCCATGGTAACTGCGAGCACCCAAGACTTCGCCCTCCTTGATCAAAATCTGCGGCGGCACTGTTAGACACGGTTCCGGCACCGGCACCATCGAAGGTGCGTCTATTGCGCTCCTTCAAATTACCCCGGGCGACAAGCGAGCGGTGAGTCGGCTGCGCTGGCGTCTGTGCAACCAATGCGGACTGAAACCACCAATCGAAAAGTATGGAGTCCGGCGGAGGGCTGGCCCAAGTCGAGGCCGATGCGGGAGAGTAAGAGGTGCGGACCTGCACGGTGAAGATGCAGCCCACAAGCGGTGGTCGATAGTCTCATCCTCTGGTCACGGAGCGGCGGCGGCGGAGAGGTCGATCCATGGTAGCGGCGGCTCGGCCATCCATGGTCGTGCAATGCGGTGCCAACCACATGAAGAACTTGACCTTGGGTGGTGCGGACGCTCTCCACATCTCTTCGGCTCCCGCAAGGCGGATCTCCCAAGGAAGCGCGGTAGGCGGGGAGGTGGAGTACTCGCCGTTGGATGTCGGCGCCACACCCATCGATCCTCGATGCCTTCCTGCGGTGAGCGTCTTGCGGTGTGTCCGGTAGCTCCATGTACTCGTGAGGGGGCGACCGCCGTCGGCGCCCCCGTATGTCGTCGCCCGCCCAGGTCGTCAGAGGGCCTCGCGCACCCGGCCGCCGTTTCCAATACGCGTGACCTTAGGACAATTTGGCACAATGTCGCGGCGCCACCGGGTCGCCGGCGGTCACGTCCCGGAAGAGTGCGCGCTCACCGTTGCCAAGCGCTGAATTTGTTGTCGAGGCCACGAACATAAACTCCACACCGGGCCGCTCGGTATGGCAGCGGATTTGTTGTGCCCATGGCGTCGGCTGTACTCGGCATTTGCCACTCCCGGCGACCTCAAGGTAAAACCACGGAACCTGGTCGGGGAGGCTGAGGAGCCCGCCAGTCTCTCGGCAGCACACACAATGGGCCAAGCCACCATGCAATTCCGCCGTCGGCGGATTCGAGCGCCCACAGGAAGGCACACTTACGCTTGTCCACCTCCTCCACGCCCAAGGGAGGCACGTAGCATTTTGGAGACATGGACGGGATCGCCGAGGCATGGGTCTGCGCCCGGCGTCTTCTGCCCATCTTGGTGAGCAGGTTACCCTTCAAGTTGGAATCTGGCAGCCACCTTGTCAACGGGCTGCTTTCGTAGTCGCGCCCTAGCTTCTTTAGAGACAGCGGTGCCCCTAAATAGGTGACTGGGAAATCCTGCCGCCGGCAAGGGAAGACATCATGGATCCCGGCGATTTCGGCCTCTGAGCATCGGATGGGGGTGATGACGCACTTGTTGAGGTTGGTCGCCGGGCTAGAGGCTCCAGCAAAGCCCTCAGGATCGCCTAATGCACCCAAAGTCCCTGCGTGGTAGGTGCCGGGGAAGATGGCGAGGTCATCGGCATAGATGGATGTCCTACACTTGACCACCCATTCGGGGAGGGGTGTGAGCATGCCCTCCCTGTCAGCCTTAGCGATAATGGAGTTGAGGACTTCCATGACGATGATGAAAAGGAATGGGGAGAGTGGGTCCCCCTGTCATAGGCGCCGCAGCGTGGCGGATCGGCCGGGCGCCCGATGACGACACGCGTATGCGGTGGGTGGACAGCATAGCCGATATCAATCGTGCGGTATTTGTGGGGAAGCCGTGTGCTCCAGGACCTCAAGGAGGAAAGGCCGGGCCACCGTGTCGAAGGCCTTAGCAAGGTCGTGCCCGGAAGAACCATTGAGTGCGCATCGGCGCATACGATAGCGACACGCCCGGTACCGTGCGGAAGTTCTCATGTATCTGCGTCCCTTGATGAATCTTTGTCTAGTTGATGCGGACAATCTCGGCAACCGAGGGTGCTGGCGGCGCAAGACCCTTGGAGAAGAGCTTGCTGACCCGAATGGATGAGACTGATGGGGCGGTAGTCTTTGAGCCCCTCGGCGCTTCATTTTTCCGTAAAGGACCATCAACGCTCCGTTGAGGTGGCGAAGCTTTCGAAGTCGAGGCTCCCATAGGGCATGGAACACCCCTACGGATGTCTGGCCGATGGTGACTAGCGACTCGAAGAAGAAGGCGCGTGTATCCATCGGCCCCGAACACGGTCATGCGGTGTCGCAAGGACAATCGGCGGACCTCGCGGTTTCGTAAAAGGGCGACCAGCTCGGAGAGGTCGGCTGCGGCAAGTCATTTGTGAAAGGTCAAACCGGTGCGAGGCCTTTGGAAGGCGTACCCGGCGCGGAGTTATAGTATGAAAACCACATCGGCCTTGGCCTCCTCCTCAGTAAAAGTTTGCCCCTCGTGGGCAATGGCCAACAGATAGTTCTTCTTCTTGCGGTGGCACGCCTGATGGTGGAAAAGCTTGGTGCAGGCGCCGTTCTCCTTGAGTATCTGAAATGCGTGCATTTCTGCGAGCCATGGTCGTTTCAAACGAGGCAAGGCCCGGCGACTTGGCCTTAAGTTCCTGTAGAAGGCCGGCTCATCACTGGTCAAGTGTTCACCGACTCTTGGCGACATCGAAACCATAGATGACAACTCTAGCTCTGACGGCTGTAGTCGAATACCCCCACGGTGGTGTCAGCGCCCGGTCTTTGTAGCGCCACGGCCAAGAGCACGATTTGGTGTCGGCGCCCGACACCCGTCCGTCGTCGGGGTTAGGAGGCCCCCGGCTGCTGCCACCCGCGCCGGCCGGCGAGCCATCGAGCGCGGGAAGTCATCGAAGCAAAGCGGGGAGCCCGGGGCTCCGCGATCGGGACGGGGAGAAGTGGCGCATGGTCGGGGCGGTTAGATGAAGGCAAGCGTAGCTAGTGCGGCGGAAATTCTTTGGAGCTAGTTAGGCGGCGTGAGCGCCGGTCCGGCGCTCTGGCGTCGGGAGTGGCGACCATTGGACCAAGTAAACAGCCTACCAACAAGGTGCAGCTCACTGTAACATGAGGTCGTCGGGGACCGCCGGGAGGCGGCTCATGAGAGAAGCGGTGCGGCGACTTGCCTCTGTTCTTATCGTAGCTTTGGTATATAAGGTTGAAGTCGCCAACAATGAGCCATGGCCCTACACAAGAGGCGCCAATATCCCTCAACTCTGCGGGAAGGCCGCCTTGTCGCTCGGCGTTGCCCGTACAACTTGGTGAGCCACCAAGGTTGATTTGTCGCCTGGCGTCCGCGGCTTTATCGTGATGGAAGCGGTGGACCGCAGTGGAAGCGACATTCCACACATCCCTACGCCCGGGGAGGTGAAGCACCTCCCGATGCACCCTGAGAAGGCAAAAGGTGTAATCAAGCGAGCTCCCACTATATCATTATTCATGGATACATCAAAGTTCTCGATCTTCGTCTCTTGAAGACAAACAATCGAGGCACCTGCTGCTGTTCGCGGCGTTTACGGCGGCATTAAGATGTGCGAGGCTGTTGAGGCCTTGTACATTCCACACAAGTAGATGGCTGCTACTCATTGGAGACAGTGGTGCGACTGGAATGTCCACTCAGCGGTCCTCGCCCCTAGGGCGGCTCCGGCGATGTGGTTGTAGGGGATGAGGATGCGCACCATGTCGCTTGTCTTTGTGGGATGGGCGACCAAAGTGACCTTGGAAATTTTGGCGATGGTGGAGTCAGGAGTTTATCTGTAGGGGAATCAATGGTTGAATGCGACCAGAAGAAAGGCGACACCAGCCACGGCTCTAATCATTGAATTTGGATTTAAAGGCGTCTTGCGTGGTGGTGGTGTCGGGGGATGAAAGGACCACCCGAATCACGCTAGGGTTCAATGTGACAATAGGTGGGCTAATTTGGATGGCTCTTTCCATGTCTCCCCATCCCATGGTGGACCACGCATCATCAATTCAATGGTGGTGGTGGTGCCTGGGCGGATTCTTGGTATTAGCGGTCGAGCTCGAATTTTTAGTGTACGCGGCGGTGGTGGTTGCCCTCTCCACCATCGGCCGCGTCCATTCGCATGGAAAAACACCCTTCATCTACTAACCGACTGGTTTCGGCCACATGTGCCATATCGATGCGTGCAGGGCGGACAAGGATGTGATGCGATTGATTCCCTTCCCATTACCCGGCCAGACCAAGCTCGATCAAACAAGATCGTCGAATTTATCTGTGAGTTTCACATTCGCGCATCAAATTTGTATGTCGGCATGTAAAATCTGGAAGCATCAAACATCTTTGCTTCTTGCCGTCTTGCGAAATGGGAGGACCATGAAAAGCCTCGATAAGATAAGATAAGGCGGCCTTTGGGCCTATGCATTCGTTTAGTTTTCGGAATCAACAATGGCCTTTTAAAATATAACAAAAGTACTACCGGTCACTACTACATTCGGCAACATTTATTTGGGAAGGTTGGTGATGTACATCGGGGCGGTTTTTCGGCCGCCCTAAACAGCGCCCCTAATGTTCATCCACATTAGGGGCGGTTGTCTCGGCCGCCCTAATGTGAACACATTAGGGCGGCTCTGTTTGAACCGCACCTAATAAGGACATAGCGAGGGGGCGGTTCACCCCATTATAAACCACCCTAATCTCTCTAGCGTAGGGGTGGTTTAATCCAAACCTGCCCCTACGGTTGAATTTCATACCAAAAAAAATATATAAATATATAATCCCCAGATTCAATTGATAATTGACATAATGTCTCCATACTTCAAATAAACATATATGCATCATGCAAAACTCACATACTTCAACATACAATTCACATAACATACGAAGATGTCGAGATACAATTCACATAAAGTCATAAAGTTTACAATTATTCCCATCATACAATTCACATAAAGTTCACATATTTCCCATCATAAGTTGAGTCAAGCGCCTAGGCCTAGCCTTTCCCACTCTCGAAGATGTTGATACTTTGGATTTTTATGCAACTTCGGCGGTCGGTCGATGAAGCTACCTTTATGATGTATAATTTGATCTAATATAAAGTCACAAAGGCCACCTTGAGATCAAGAGATGGTCATCTTTGTAAGGGTCACCATTTTTCCCTACCTCTTCTCGACCTACACACTTACCAATATAAGAAAGGAGTGAGCATATATATAGGAACACGGTGAGCATATATATGTACATAGAGAGAGAGGAGTGAGCATGTATACCAAGTTTGGGTGTCTTAGGTAGGTCGTCTTTGTTACTTATCGCCATGCATACATAATATCCACAATGTACCTTCTTAGGGTGGCTGTTTGGGACCTGTATATATAAAATTGTTAGTTATTGCATTTGAGATTATGCGATCTTTGAAATAGGTCATACTTTACGGGACATTCTGTTTTTGGCGTGCGGCGATCCTTCCTTCTTGGATTATGTCTCCCCTGGTGGTTGTTGACATACCCGGTGATGCGCCATGTTCGAACGATATCACAAATGCAACTTGTTAGTAATGAAAAGTATAGGTTAGGAGGTTATATACTAACATATAAGAGGGTTGTCGATATACATACGATTTGAGAATCGCTATGAAGTCTTTATACGTGGCTGGATCATAGTTCATTGAATCCAAAACCCACGCTGGCCTATCCGACATTGACACCTATAGCAATCCGGTGATTCTTGCATAAATTCAATCATAGGAAAATGATGAGCTCGTCCACGTAAAATATGTATTGAAAAGCTTTATGTACATGTTGAACTTACTTGAAGTGGTATGGTAGCCATATCATATTGTTATGTTGGAGAAAAATAGGTCATGGGCGAACCACTTGGACACCAATGTGGCGTCATTCATCGGCGTAAAGGCGGGCCTTACTTTTTACGGAGGCTTTTTGTCTATACACCAACTTCGTCCCATAGATCATCTATTGGATGCTCTTCAACACAAGTTTCTTCCAAAGGCTTTTTGCTTCGTAGGAGGCACATTAGGTTATGCGGCCTCGGGGCGGAGAAGAGTGTGGCATCTCGGGGTTTTGTTGGTCACAGTAGGGGAGTGTGGCATCTCTTCATTACAAGTTGGTGACATTATATACTCCCCTCCTCCACAACACCCTCGATCGTGGATGTGGCGAATAACTTGGTGGGGAGGCGAGAAACCTGTCAATACAATGTCTCGTTTGTGCCACAGGATGAACTGCCGAATCACTTGACCGAGTTCGTTCAGTCCCTCGGGAGTTGGGTGTTCAAATATATAATCCATGAAATTGGGCTCCACGGTATGCGCCGACCCGGTGTATGCGGCGGTATAGGTTTGCCGTGCCACTTGCCCCGGGGGGGATGTGCCACACCGTTCCGACAACCTTCATTGTGTTTGCCCTTCCAGCGAGAACCACCAAGTTGCAACTAGTTGGTTCCGTATGCGTCGATGGGGGTTGTGCTGCGGTGGAACCTTGGCTGCTAAGTACTTGGGAGGGCTCCCTATTACCTCGGGTTGAGCTGCGGGGCCCGCGAGGCAACCCTTTTTCCTCGGCGCCTTCGCTACCATAGCCTTCTTTGTGCTTTCAAGATCCGGCCTCGGGCTTTACCATGTTTCTTGTAGATGTGTCTATCCTCTTGAAGCCTTATTTCAGGTCGTTCTTTTCCCTAAACCCTGGTGTGGCGGTGTGCTTTCGGAGTTTCCCAAGGCAAGGGTAAGCTCGTCCTCTCTCTGTAAGAGATGAATGAGCCCTTCGCCTTTTCTTCACCCCGTCTTGAAGTATCTTTGATACTACTTCTTGGTAGCAGGTTACTAAAGCGAAGGGAAGAACCGGGCGATCGGTACTCCTCGCATGTATCCAATTCCTTCAGCGTATCTTCAAATTCTTCAAATTTACCCCGGTACATACGCCTCTTTGTCCCTCTTCGAAAAATGGGTTACGCCTTAAAGTAGCCACGGAACCTAAGTGAGTAGGGTGTATGTTCATCTTCGCTAGCTCTACATTCACGAGCAGCGACGGCCAATGCTTACGGTGAAGTCTTCGAGTCACAAGATCATCCCATTGACTCTGTGTTATTTTTCCATACTTGTGAAAGCGGAGTTTCCCCCTTTTGGATATATTGGGTGTTTAATTCACCCCTCAACGCGGAATGACTCCCCATTGTCCTAAAGGCACTATGTTTCCACGGCCTCCTCGGTACCATCTGGAAACTTGAAATTGACTAGCGGCTTCTTCCATAGGCCCGTCTTGTTCTCGTCAGGTATTTTTTCGGGATGGGATAGGCTGGGTTCAACTCATCTCTTACAAGGGCGCCCATCGCATTATAGAATTTTGCCCTCATCTTCTCACGGCTTAAGGATGTCCCCTTGCGGGTGACCTCTGTTATAATATAGGCCGTGTCCTTGTCGGGATCTTGGTTTGGTTTCCTTTTCCGCATTTCCTCTTTGACACGGTTGTGGTCGTGGCACGGGGTTACGGAGGCGGAGGCGGTATTGTTCACCTCGTGGCGTCGCCTCGCTCTTCGTTCCTCCACTCTATCTTCTTCGACCAAGCGTCGCGGACGGCAATATTTGTCTTTTTGGAGGAGATTCAGCGGGGGGACCTATGCACACGGACACGAGAGGACAAGCGGTTAATGGTTGTAACATGATAAAAAATTTCAAATACTAATTACTAAGGCTTTGTCTCAACCTCATCTCTGGGTTGAAGTCCTTGTCCGGCTTCGTCCTTGAGTTGGCCTATGCACAGGTTCTTGTGGGGAAAGGATCCTCGGGACTTACGTATCTGTCATCACCATCATCATCGCCATCATCGTCGTCCGAAGTGCGTCATCGAGTCGTCCTCGTCATCTCCTTCTTTTTCCATTTCTCCCTCCTTGAATGGATCAATGAGTACGCATCGCTGCTATATCCTTGTCTACCTCATTGTTGAACTCCTCGACTCATGTGATTTTGGTTCTTCTGTTCTAAGGTTTCCTTGTCCTCGAGCTTTTGGCTGTAGTGTCTCTTCTTGGGGACATTTTATGATTTAGTCTAATCTAATAGAAGGAAAAGATTTGGCATTAGACAATGAGAGAGAGCTTCAGCTTAGCTATAGGGAGGAGGCTTCTGAGAGAGAGAGAGAGCTTCAGCTTAGCTGCTGTAGCATATAGAAACAGTGAGCATATAACTCTCAATGAAAAAATATTTGGTACAAATTTGGCTCAAATTTGTCCCCTTGTCATCTCATCCATTCTTAGCGGTTGCTTATAGAAGCCATCCTAGTTTAGAAGGTCACAGAAGGGTCTCAATCATCATAGCGCCGCCTCAGCCCAATAAAAAATTTCATCATTGCACATCATTGCATATACCCTTTGCCTCAGCCCAATAAAAAATTTCATCATTGCACATGTAGATAGCTTGCCAAAATTCATATAGCCAACAGCAAGTAGATAGCAGCAGCATATATATAGATAGCTTGCAAATATATAGATAGCTTGCAAATAAACATGTAGATAGCAGCAGCAGCATATATATAGATAGCTTGCAAATAAACATGTGATCTCATCCATTCTTAACAGCAAGTAGATAGCAGCAGCATATATATAGATAGCTTGCAAAAAATAAACATGTGATTTTAGTAATAGATAGCCAACATGTATATAGATAGCAGCAGCATATATATATTGCAAATAAACATGTATATAGATAGCAACAGCATATATATATTGCAAATAAACATGTATATACATAGCAGCAGCATATATATATTGCAAATAGATAGCCAACATGTATATAGATAGCAGCAGCATATTCATCTCAGTAATAGATAGCCAACTTGCAAATCATCTCAAAAAAATAAGCATATATATAGATAGCAGCAGCAGCATATTCATCTCAGAAACTAGCATAACATGTGCTCATCTCAAATAAATTGGCATCATAGGCAGTGGCTGCTGAAACTAGCATAACATGTGCTCATCTCAAATAAATTGGCATCATAGGCAGCAATCATAAACTGGCGGTGTTTATTTGAGATAGGCAAATCATAAACTGAGATAAATTGGCATCGTAGGCAGCAATCATAAACTGATTGTGTTCCAAAATAACATAGGCAGCAATCATAAACTGAATGTGTTCCAAAATGAACACTGAATTCCAACATGAACTGGCATCATAAACTGGCATCTCAAATTCATCTCACCGGGGCACCAGCAGTCCAGCAAGGGGAAGAATTCAGGGACTCACCAGCAAGTGGAACGAGCGCGGGACTCACCAGCAAGGGGAAGAATTCGGGAACAGAGCACGGCGGCGCAGCAGCAGCAGTTCACGGCACCAGCAGTCCAGCAGCAGTCCAGCAGCAGTTCAGCAGTCGGCGACACGAGGCACCAGCACAAGGCTGGCTCCCTCCCCAGCGCCCGGCCGAGCCGCGAGGGCACCGGCACAAGGCCGGCGAGCACGCGGGCACCGGCACAAAGGCGGCTCCCTCCCGGCAAGCACGAGCGCGGGCACCGGCACAAGGCGGTGAGCACACCCCGCTGACAGCGAAGACGCGGGGCCCGGCGGATCTCGTCGGTGTAGATGGAGAGGGCGAGGGAAGCGGCCGTGGGCGCTTCGCCCGGCGGCCACGGCGGGGGCGGGGGGCGATGGCGGGCGCGGGGGGATGGGGAAGGGCCGGGCGGGCGCGGGGATGTGGGCGGGAGCGGGCGGGGGGCGGCGGCCGCGGAGACGGGGGGGGGGGGGGGCGGCGGCGGCCCTCCCGGGAGGCGAGGGTGGCGGCCCTCGCGGATCCGGCCGGCGGCCCTCCGCGGGCGTGCGGGGGCGGGGAAGGGATGGGCGGCCAGCGGCGGAATTGGCGGCGGCGGAAAAAATGGACGCGGCGGCGTCTGAGGAGGAACAATAGCGCCCGATCCTTAGCCAATTTCGCACACTCGAGGGCCTCGACCATATATACTCGAAGTGCCAAACATTAGGAAGGCGGTTACTTATTCGGTAGCCCCTAATCTTGATTCTTTTTAAAAAAAATCAAAAATAAATGTAAACCATTTTTTAACAAATGTGATTTAAACATCGCCTTTGTGTAACCCATCAAGAACTACACTCTATATATACAACTTTTTGGATTTGATGGATTTTGATCCGCTCAAATTTTGAATTTCAAATTTTTTTGGAGAGTTTTTCAGTTTTTCGGGGCCCTATATGGCTTAGAATTCAAAAGTCATGAATACCAATTCGACTTCGCCTCGTCAAGATCTACAATGCATATGTAGGACACTTTTGCGTTCGACAAAGTTTTTGATAGGCGTTCTTCACACACGGACACATCTCTCTTAAGGTTTCATAAACTACAAGTGTGATTCAAGATTTTGTGACAAGTGTTTACTAACACTTTCTTAAAAGCCAAAATGACCCATATAACTAATGTTGATCTCGATGAGCTCTAACACGTTTGTATTCAAAGTTTTTCAATTAGAGGTCATTTAGTGCTTCGTTTGACCAAGTTTGACCAAGTTTGACTTTTCAATTCAAACTAAAGGCGCCTTTTGGAGCCCTAGATGTCCTCATTTTCAAAAGTCACGAACACCGACTTTTGTGTAGCTCCTCAAGATCTACACTCTATATATACAACTTTTTGGATTCAAAAGATTTTGAACGCTCAAATTTTGAATTTCAAATGTTTTTTGAGAGTTTTGAGTTTTTAGGGCCCTAAATGGGAGAATTTAAAAGTCATGAATACCAATTCGACTCACCTCGTCGAGATCTACAATGCATATGTAGGTCATTTTGCATTCGACAAAGTTTTGATAGATGTTCTTCACACTGGACACATCTCTCTTAAGGTTTCATAAACTACAAGTGTGATTCAAGATTTTGTGACTAGTGTTTACCAACACTTTCTCAAAAGCCAAAATGACCCATATAACTAATGTTGATCTCGATGAGCTCTAACACGTTTGTATTCAAAGTTTTTTTCGATTTAAGGTCATTTAGTGCTTCGTTTGACCAAGTTTGACTTTTCAATTCAATCTAAAGGCGCCTTTTTAGAGCCCTAGATGTTCTCATTTTCAAAAGTCACGAACACCGACTTTGTGTATCTCCTCAAGATCTACACTCTATATATACAACTTTTTGTATTCAAAGTTTTTCGATTTGAGGTCATTTAGTGCTTCGTTTGACCAAGTTTGACCAAGTTACAATAGGGGTGGGTTGTATATATAACGCCCGGATTTTAGGTTACATTAGGGGGTGGGTGATATATAACCGCCCACGATATCAGGTTACATTAGGGGTGGCTGATATATAACCGCCCCTAATGTGTCGAGGGTTACATTAGGGGCGGCTTGTAACATGGGCGCCCCTAAATGTGTCAACGACAAGGGGGCGGTTTTGTCGGGAGCTAGGATTTTTTCATACATTGCAGGGCGGCTCAGCGCCGCCCCTAATGTGTCAACGATAGGGCGGTTTGTCGGAGCTAGGATTTTTCATACATTAGGGCGGCTCAAAGTATGAGCCGCCCCTAATCTAAATAAAAGCGCTCCCTTAGTTGGCTTTTTTTGTAGTAGTGGGTTATGGAGCACAAATTTATATTGTGGACGGAGGTAAACAAATATATGTTTATATGTAGTATGTATATATGTAAGTATATTTATAAATACATAGTTACTGTAGCAAACTTGCCGTCTAAACCGCTTGGAGGATAATTTGAGCGGTTTTGGACTCAAATGAGTAGTGGGGAAAAGTTCATGGATCGGATGAGCGGTGAGGGGGAAAAGTTTAAGGACCCATGCCGTATTTCACTAAAAAATATATATGTATTCTATTGCCGTTTGATATGTCGTCTTGTCGATAGAGTTAAATGTGATGTATCTAAAACTCCAATAAGCCTATCCCCCACTAGGGGCTAAATTAGCAATTCTCGGGCTTCTCATTTGGTCCACATCACTGGTAGCGGATGCATAGCACACATCAGCATGTACCGTTCGCTGTTACACAAAGCCAATCCTCTCCGCCTGCTTTGTGCCATGCATGGTGGATAGTTTGTACTGTGGATATCAGTGCGCACCTTTCACTTCCTCTACCTTGATCTCTCGCTTCCCCTTCTGCCATTAATAGTCATTATTAATAATTCTCTTGCATGCACTATTCAAGTCCGCATGCATGTTCAGCATGCAGCGAGGCGAAGACATCCACCAGGCCACAACTATTAATCACATCGATGCCAAATGTGAGAGAAACCGAAGAGCAACGTACTCCACTCCATTAACTATCATCGTTTCTTCTTCCAATCAAGCAGTCAAGGCTAAGTCAGCAGGCCCTTATAAATAACCCTCCTGCCTCATCTATTCACCTCCGCTCCACCTCAAATACAAGCACAAAAAATGCATGGATGCACAATGGCCAGATCCTTCGTAGGTGTCGGAGGTATGGGAAGAACAAAGAAAGCAGCAGCATTGGCTACCATGCTCCTGCCCCCAACTAACGCTGACTTTCGTGACGTTTTGCATTCGCAGATCACGGCAGACAAGCGGACGGTGTGGCGTCTGTGATCTCGTGAAGCCTCGATCACGGCGGGCTAGCGACAATGGAAACCACCAGGGTCACGCCGGATGCTAGCAACGCCGTGATGGCCAATGGGGCTTCAACTTCAGTTCAGTAGGCAGTAGTTGTGCTACTCTGCTATCCGTCAAGAAGGAATATACAGCCAGCAAGTTCAGTTCAAACAAGTATGCAGACACATTATTTTTGTTAAATATAGTCTTATTATTTAGCCTTCTTCGTCGACAACAATAATACCCCTCGCTTAGATATATCTACAAGTATATATGTAAAATAGTAGATTTGGAAATCATTGGATCATTCACTAACATACGTTATGTTAATTATTTGTTCATATAAATAATATAAGTAGTAATTTCATCTATAATTCCCGTGGCTTCCTGCAGCAACGCGGCGGGTATTCACCTAGTTTCCCTACATGCATTACCAATATCATAGATATTAACATTAACATTCAATTCTATCTTATTCTTTCTGGAATAATTGCAGCAATGAGCGGGGAATCCTCCTAGTTAAATAAATTCTTGGTGTAACGGTCAGTCAGCAAAGAAAATCAATAAAATTCTTGGTGGCCGGTACTTGTCGTATGGTGCATGCAAACCGGATGAATGTCGTCAAATAAAGTTGGTGGCCGGTACTCGTCATGGTGCACGCGCGTATCTTCTCCGATTTGCCATCCATCTAATGCTACAATAAATGAACGTTAGTAAGTTAGCTGTAGTCTTGGTGGTATTTTTTCATCGAAGGATGATCATACGATCAATCGAACTAGCCGCCGTTGTCCGGTCAGGGTAAGCATATCAAGTAAGTTAGCTGCAGATAGCATCTCGAATCTGCTGATCCTGGGCATATCCTCTGTTTCAGCCACAGGGTTCCTTGTTCATCAACTCTGTAGTCTTGGTGGTGACCCGTCTTCATAGAGGCCTTGATCATCTTGATTTCGGGCACTTCTTCTGGGCTTTTCGAATCTGATCTTTGAGTATAGGTGACTTGGGTGTATGAAGGTGGCCAGTGCGCTTCCAATCTCAGCTTTTCCAGTTCTTCATGTAACTCAGGCAATCGCTCTCTAGTGACGAGACTGCTGCAATAGCCCTTTCTGCTCAAGGCATCTGCCACAACATTTGCTTTACTTTACCAGGATGGTAATGAATCTCTAGATCATAATCTTTGATCAATTCTAACCATCTTAAGCTGTCTCATATTCAACTCATTCTGCGTGAAGAAATACTTGAGACTCTTGTGATCGGTGTAGATGTCACACTTGTTGCTGATCAGGTAGTGTCTCCAAATCTTGAGAGCATGAACAACTGCAGCTAACTCAAGATCATGTGTGGGGTAGTTCTTCTCGTGATCTCTTAGCTGTCGTGAAGCATTTGTTTATCTTTCGGCCATCTCTTCCTTATGATCGTATTTCTCTATATGATAATAGAACCACTAAATTGTGTTATTGTAAGCTCAAGATAGTATTTGTTATCAGTATTAAGTTCCTAGTGGTATTGTCAAATGTGTGAAGGATTCATCGTGATTCTGGCGAGGAAGAAATGAGACTCGCTGGGGTTGGTAGTCCTGGAACAGCCTTTTCCTGCATGCCTAAAAGAAAGAGTTGGCTTTGGAACAAGACAAGCAAGGGCGAAAGCTTCAGTGGCTGTCCCAACTGCTTTACCTGCTGTCCCTACTATTCATTCTTTGCCAAGAGAGCTATCACTTCACAACTCAAGTCCGGGAGCAGGAGGCTCTGTGTCTACTATAGAGCTCTCAATACACAAACTGTGAAGAGCCGCTATCCCATTCCACTGATAGATGATCTCCTTGACCAATTGCGTGAATTCGGAGTATGCAAGGCTGGCGACAATCTCACTCATGCACCCGGTGCGAGTGGAAAATACGACTATATAGGAGAGGTTCTTAAATACCTTTTCCGGTTCAGAAGGGGAGAGACTACTCCCCATTTCCCTCAACTTTCAATCAATCCGTTTGTCAAATTCTCATCCTAGTGAGATGAAGGGACCATCTGAGCAAGCACCTCCCACACATAGTGGCTCTTCCTGGTCACACAATGAGATGTGTGTGCGATTGGGGCGAGATAGAGGTCGAGGGCTTCAATCCACCCTTGATTTACCACTTGTGCGGTCGCGTACCACACCCAAAGCCA
>JADLZK010007418.1:0-170010 GCA_015847255.1 Hyparrhenia diplandra
GTGTGTGTGTGCTTTACGTGTGCAAGAGGCTTTACTCTCGATGACCGAGCCCTCCCTTTTATAGTCGCAAGGGGAGCTCACAGAGCCACCGAGCGGAGGGATTGAGGGTAGAAGGAATACAAGTCTTAGGGGTGAAGAGGGAAAGTGTCCTCGATTGTCGCGCACGCCGGGCTGTTCGCGCGCGCTACGCGCCTCTCGCCCTACGCCCCTAGCATGCTCGCCGATAGTCGTAGCGTAGAGGGGCGGCTCCATATCCCGACAATGGGGCACGACGGGTCGTCGAGCTGAAGTTCGTTGGTCGGTGCGGAGGGGGACAATAAGCTCATCCCGCCGCCATACCCTTACGCCATACCGTCCGCCGCACGCGCCGCTGTCCCTCGGCCGAGGTCGGGGGCGCCCCTGCCTTAAATACTTTCGCACCGATGTCGGAGGAGATGTGTGGTAAAGAGAGCTCGGCGCCGCTAGCCGGCCCGGTTCGCCGAGGTCATACTTGTCGCCGTAGTGGTTGTCTCTTCACGCTTGTCGCCGGTCGGCATGATCGACATTCCACGCCGCCGCGTCTTGTTGACGACCTTGTGCGCAGCGGGTGAGATCCGGTCGTAAGGATTTGCGGCGCTGGCGGCGTAGGTCGTGGTTACGAGGCCTAATCATCGTGTCCCGGATTCTCCCGATCGTCCTCGGGCTTGGTGCTCGGGGAGCTTCGTTCGAGACGGAAAAAGAGCCGTCATCCAAAAGGCAGAGCTCGTCCGACCCCGCACTCCTCGAGGAGCTCGTTCGAGGCGGTGCTCTTTCCTGGGATGAGCTCGAATCCGCATTCGGGTTGGGAATGCCTTAGTTGCAATTCTGTTCCTACGACGTCCCCAGGCCGATGATCACCCTCTCCTCTTAACACCATGTCAAGGCTAGGTTAGGGCGATCGATGTAGTCGGAATATCTGTGTCCCACAATATGGCTAGCAGAGAACAACTCGGTCAAGATATGGGAACATATGAGGAATCTTTGAAGTCATGTCTTGCTGTGATGGGTAATCATGGGCTCCAATCTCTGGAGATTGTTTACGATAGTGATTTGCTGACAGAAGAAATGGTTGATTTATTGTGCTCCATTTTTCCATCTCTCCAGAAGCTTGAAGTAGATGTAACTGGCAGCATCTCTCGCTTTCCAAAGCAGGTGGTGTCTCTTGTTAATCTCACCTATCTTAAACTTTGGTTTCTCAGGATTCAGCAGGAAGATCTCTGCATCATCGGGGGCATACCTGCTCTGCTCTATTGCGAGTTATATGTGTTGTATGCTCCTGATGAACGGCTTACAATCAGCAGACAATTATTCCCGTGCCTTAAGAGTTTCGGTACATCAATTTTAATTACGGAGGTGGACTGGAGATGTTGTTCTTACAGGAAGCGATGCCCGAGCTCCAAAGGTTAGTGGTTGGATTTAGAGCTCAGGAAGCAGAGTCCAAGATGGGGTTTGAGTTCAGCTTCGAGCACCTTGCCAGCCTAGAGCACATTAATGTAGTAATCTTGACTGAAGATGCCACCAGGATCAGGGTGGAGGCTGCGGAATATGTTGTCAGGAGCGCGATCAGCATGCACCCTGGACGTCCCACACTAGACATGAAATGCGAGGTCTGAAATACAGAGTGGATGAATTGAATTCTCTCACTAGAATTGCAAGGTTCTTTGCCATCTTTCTCTCCCTCATGTGTCGTTAATTTTGATGCACACTAAATACAACAGCACTGTACCTCGACGATGACTGGATCAAGTTTATCCGGCAGGCTGCGTCTTTTATGGTTTGGCTATTTTGGCCATGTTATCCATGCTAGAGTCTTTGTTTTTTTTCGAAAGCGCACCCATTGGCATGTGCTTCATTAAGGGAAAATAGAGTATTACACGTCGCACACTTAAGCCAAAACAATTGGCGAAGCGCCACTAAAACACACATACAAGAATCACCGGCTAAAACGGTGGTGCGTTATGGTTGTACTAAAAGATGAACTAATGCGCGGCGAGTGTTGGAGGGTGAAGCGTCCGCGGCTACATCTCCAAATCAGAATCTCCCCCGGTGCAGCAAAGGCCGGGCCGCATCAAGGGAAGATCTCACGCATACGCTTCTGCTTGCCGGATGAAGCGGCATCACGAAAAGTGCTCCGAGCTTACGCTTGTAGCTCGGGACGGCGCCGCCTCGACCTAGCGTCCCTCAAGCTTGTTGAGCATCTCTAGCAACGCCGTCCGCTCCCGGTGCTCCGGAGGGGTCATGCTTTGGTTGTTTCGCATGGAGACGAGCACGTCGTGCTTTCCAATCTTCGGACGGGTACCTTGGACGAGCGTAGGGTGGGCTGGCCGCTGAGGACGGGCTCGTCGAGAGGGAGGGTGATCGACAAGATGAAGTCCTGGACAGAAGTAGCAGTGGGTGCGACAGCGGGGTCCCGAGCCGAACCCCCAGAGGCGAGGTCGGTGGCGGCTGGGTGTCCCCCCCTACGACGGAACTCCCGACTCATCCCCCAGCGGACGGTGCCGAGGAGGGAAGGATTTTGGGCACATTCTCCTGCTTGGAGGATGGCTCGGCATCCCGGAAGGCTGCGTGGAACCTCTTGGCGGGAGAGGGGTCCGGGTCGGCGCCACGTGCACGGGCGCTTTGGCCCACTTGTTGGGCCCTGGACACGTCGCGCCGCTTCGGCCGGTCTTGAGGAAGGCGTTTTGGCGGCCAGCCGGTCGCCGTGGCACGGTACCCTATCGTCATCGACAACCCTCGTTCTTCGCTTGCGAGGTGGGGCCTAGGGAAGGCCCCGCCCGGTGTCGATGTCGGCCGAAGTCGATGAAGGCCACAACCGGCCGCCACCTCCGCGCTTGGAGTAATTTTGGACGTGTCGGCGGCGGTGTACCCCAGCGCATCTGCGCCACGGACATGTCGGACCGTCCACCAAGGGCGGGCCTCGCACCCGGATGTCAAGGGGCTGGGCCGTTCGAAACGGCGGACGCCGGGCAGGTCGCCGCCATCCCTCGATCCTCGGAGCCTCCGCCTGCGGGCGTAGCGGCGACCATGCACGAGGCGAAGACGGCTCGAAGCCGCACTGGCGAGAGGTGGGGCCGGGCTTGACAAGTGGCGCGACGAGGGAGGCCATGAGCTCGTCAAGCATTGGGTCCACCCGAGCAAGGGTCGGCCGAGGTCTCGACGGCCCCAGCGGCGAGTGGATCCGTGAAGGAGGTGACCATTCGGAGAGGCGGCGCCCACGGCGGACGACTTTGGACACAACGGGCCCGCGGTCCGAAAGTCGACGGGATCCGATGGAGGCCACACAAATCCTCCGCGAGATGGTGCCCACACAAGCCCAACAAGAGAGGGGGTGGCATAGGCTTGGGCGGTGGCGCCCGGGCGGCCCCGTCTGGGCAAACCGGCTGCGGCGGGCCGAGGGAGGCGTGGAAGGGGCTGGCCGACGAGCAGCATCCCGCTGGGTGTAGTCACGGGCCTGGTGACCCGCGCCTCGTAGAGGAGGCAACGTGGCGATGACGACAAACCCGCGCGGCGTGGTCTTCAGCGGCGATTGAAGCACAACCCGATGGTAGGGACGGGCGGGCGGCGCGGAGCGGGCTGAGCAGGACACGCGGCGTGCTCGGCATGGTGAAGGGCACGCGTACCCGCTGGCGATCATCCGGCAAGGTTACTGGCGGTCGGGCCCCGGGCGTTGGGGGCAGCGGCGGCGTGGTGTGAGCGGTGGCGGGGGCGCGGCCTAGCGGCTGAAAGAGCAGCGGGGACCACCATAAGCCTACGGGGTGTCCCGGGGGTGCACCGCCCGCGGACGGCGCCATGTTCGTGGCGCATGCGGTGCGGTGGGGTGTGCATGCGGCGGCGACCGACACCAGGCGGCGAGAGGACCGTGCCGACTCAACGCCGCGTGGCGCAGTCAGCAAGCGCGGTGCCGCCCGGCCACGGGACGACCACGAGCAGGCGCGTTGGAGGTCCGGCGGCGGACGGCGGCGCCGCCGCTGTGCGGTCGGCTGGGTTCCGCGCCGGGGCGGCATCCCCACTCCAAGTGTCAGGGGACTCAACAGGTCTGTCCGCGAGGACCGCGACAGAACCTAGGAGAGCTCCCCGGCGAAGAGGGGATGGACAAGCGTGCCGCATGACGGTGGGGGGCCTCGGATTGACGAACATATCCTCGTTGTCATTTTGTCGGAGAAGGAGCCGCCCACCCACCGCATCCCCTTGGGTCTCCCAATGGAGGGGAAGTAGGGGGCCCCTATGGCGGACAAGGGTGGCGAGAACGGCGGCGAGGGGGCGAGGAACCTAGAAGAGGCGGATCAACGTGTTCAAGCTTAACTAGCCGGGAACATCTGCCGTCGCCATGGGAGATAAGGACAAGGAGTTGATGGAACGGGCGTGGAATCGGGTGTCCGGAAATCTGGTATGGCCGATGCTAACTCGTTCCAACTACCAAGAGTGGGCAGCTCATGTGCAGTGTAATCTGGAGGCCATGTACCTTTGGGATGCAATTGATTCTGATCAGGTAGAGCGTCGTCAGGATCGACTTGCTCTAGGCGCCATGATCCGTGGCGTCCCGCAGGAGATGCACTCGGTCTTGCTGAACAAGAAGTCAGCGAAGGAGGCATGGGTGGCGATCAAATCTACGCGCCTAGGTGCAGATAGGGTGAAGGAAGTAAACGCACAGAAATTACTCGGTGAGTTTGAGTCAATCTCATTCAAATCGGGTGAGACGATTGAAGATTTTGCAGTGAGGATCGGGAAGCTGGCAACCGATCTGAAGGGACTAGGTGAGACAAGCATTGACGATACTCGTATTGTCAAGAAGTTCCTCAGAGTCATGCCACCTAAGTACAATCAGGTGGCGGTCTCGATTGGGATGTTCAGTGACGTCAAGAAGATGTCAATAGAAGATTTGGTCAGTTGTTTGCGCGCAGCTGAAGATCGTTTTGAACCGGTGCAAGAGGAGGTAACGAACAGATCGGGACAGTTGATGATGACAGAGGAAGAGTGGCTCACCAAGCAGAAGAACCGTGGCTCGACAGACGCGTCGGGCTCTTTTGCCAGGCGGGGTGGTGGCAACAGACAGTTTGCCAAGAAGAACAAAGGAGGAGCATGTGGAGGTAATCGTGACGGGCGTGAAGCTGGAGGCAAGGAGGGGGCGATAGGAGGCACACCTCGTCGCAATGGCCGTTGCAATAAGTGCAAAGTGTTTGGTCATTGGGCGAGGAGTGCAAGAAGTATCCAAAAGAACCTACGAAGTTTGTCCATCATGCCAATGCCGATGTAGAACCATAGCCTGCTCTCCTTGTGGCACAGGTGTGCAATGTGGTGAGAACCACAAGAGAACAAGGTGCTCCAAAGGTGTATCTGAATCAAGGCCGAGTTGATCCATCAGTATATGAGGAAGGGTCATGGGTTCTGGATACTGGAGCAACCAATCATATGACTGGGTGCAGAGAGTCATTGACTAGCTTGGATGAGACAGTCAAGGGGGCAGTCAAGTTTGGTGATGGTTCCAAGGTTGATATTTGTGGCATAGGTGCAGTGACAATTGCAGGCAAGAACCAGGAACATCATGTGCTCTCTGAAGTCTATTACATACCATCTCTGAAATGTAATATTGTGAGCCTAGGGCAGCTCGAGGAAGGTGGATGTCGAGTGGAGATCGATGATGGTGTCATGGAGGTGCTCGAGAAAAGACAGCGGCGGCAAGATCGGGAGGGTGCTCATTCGAGCGGTATGCAAGAACAGACCGTATGTAATGCAAGTGAAAGTTACTGCTCCTGTATGCCTATTGTCGAAAATACAGGAGACCTCATGGCGTTGGCACGCCAGGTTTGGGCATCTGAACTTCAGGGCGCTAAGGGAGCTCGCAGCTAGGGAGATGGTAGATGGGATGCCACTAATAAAGAATGTGGAGTAGGTATGCGATGGTTGTGCCTTTGGGAAAGCATCATAGATCCCCGTTCCCAAGAACATCGACATACCGGGCGACTGAATGTCTGCAGCTTGTACACGCTGATTTGTGCGGACAGGTCACGCCACCCACACCAGGAGGCAAGTTATTTTTCCTTCGATCGTGGATGGTTACAAGCAGATATATGTGGCTTGAATTGCTAGCTACTAAGGATGAGGCTCTCAGACACTTCAAGAGATATAAGGCGGCAGCTGAACTTGAGTTGGGATGCAAGCTAAAAGCATTCAGGAGTGATCGAGGAGGCGAATTTAATTCAAGTGCGTTTGTGTTGTTCTGTCACGAGTCTGGCATAAAGCACAACACAACCACTGCGTATACACCGCAGCAGAATGGAGTGGTCGAGAGGCGAAATCAGACGGTAGTGGAGATGGCAAGGTGCTTGCTCAAGAGCATGGGAGTTCCTGCCCGGTTCTGGGGAGAAGCAGTCAAGACTGCAGTTTATCTGATAAACCGTGCCCCGACGAAGAGTTTAGATGGCAAGACGCCATATGAAGCATGGTTTGCAAGAAAGCCAGTGGTGAAACACCTTTGGACATTTGGATGCAAAGCTTATGTGAAGCGTGTTGGTCCGGGGGATCGATAAGTTGTCGACGGTCGATACCGGGAGTTTTTCCGGGGTATGAGCCCGGAACGAAGGGATATCGTGTCTATGATCCCTGTGAATGCCAAACCGATGGTTAGTCGTGATGTTATTTTTGATGAGAAGGCAGCATGGAATTGGGAAGGGAAAGAAAGAAGACCTGACGGTGGTGCTGAAGAAGTGTCAGCGCTGAAACTTTCTCTGTCGAGTGTTTTGATGACACCGCTCACGGTCCGACAATAGGACCAAATGCGGATGGTGGCTCAGATTCGAAGTGATGGAGCCGACCCCGCCCGATAACAATTCCATCGCAAGCAGCTCATCTACACCACACATGCCACACTACCATCACAGGATGCAGATTTCTCCAATGAAGGTGCTCCACTTCGGTACAGGACTTTGTCTGAATTGCTTGATACGACTGACGAAGTGCAGGACTTAGAATATAGCGGGATATGCCTAGTTGCAGCAGAAGAACCGAAGTCTGTTCAAAGTGCACTCTCGGAGAAGTGTTGGAGGAAAGCAATGGCAGAAGAGATGAAGTCGATCGAGGAGAACAAAACATGGGTTGCCCTGTGCTTTGCCACTCAAGCATAAGGCCATTGGCCTCAAGTGGGTGTTTAAGGTGAAGAAGGACCCAAATGGCAATGTTATCAAGCACAAGGCACGTTTGGTTGCAAAAGGATATGCTCGGTGTCAAGGAGTTGATTTTGATGAGGTGTTCGCTCCGGTTGCTAGAATAGAAACAGTCAGAGTTCTGTTGGCACTGGTAGCGCATGGTGGCTGGAGGGTACATCACATGGATGTAAAGTCAGCGTTTCTAAATGGCGACTTGACAGAAACGGTGTATGTGCAGCAGCCCCCAGGGTTTATCATCGGTGACTCTGACAAGGTCTTGAAGCTGAACAAGGCGTTATATGGCCTTAGGCAGGCACCCCGAGCATGGAATGCTAAGCTTGATAAAGAGCTGATTGCTCTCGGTTTCGTGAGGAACAAGTTAGAACATGCTGTTTACAGAAGAAGCAGCGGTGATTCTTTTATTCTTGTGGGGGTTTATGTTGATGACCTTATTATCTTTGGGCCTGCAGACAGTGAAATACTGAGGTTCAAGGAAGAGATGAAGGAGAAATTCAACATGAGTGATTTGGGACTTCTTAGCTACTATCTTGGGATAGAAGTCAGGCAGGGAGTTGGTTCGATCACTCTGAGCCAGAGCACCTATGCTCAGAAGATTTTGGAGAATGCCAACATGAAGAACTGCAATGCATGTGACACTCCAATGGAAAACAGGCTCAAGCTCAGCAAGGTGAAAGAAGAAGATGCAGTTGATCCAACCGGCTATAGGAGTCTAATCGGGAGTCTCAAATATATTGTGAACACGAGACCTGACATAGCCTACGCGGTTGGAGTGGTGAGCAGATACATGCAAGCACCAGGAAGGAGCATTGGCTAGCTGTCAAGCGTATTCTTCGATATCTGAAGGGAACAGTCAGGTATGGCTGTGTTTATTCAAGAGGAGGAGAGCTTCCACCATTGTTGTTGGGTTACAGTGACAGTGATTTTGCTGGAGACGTCGAAGATAGAAGGAGCACATCTGGTGCTGTATATTTTCTAGGCAAGAGCCTTGTGACATGGTCATCTCAGAAGCAGAAGATAGTTGCTCTCTCATCTTGTGAAGCTGAATACATGGCAGGGGCAGCAGCAGCATGCCAAGGAGTATGGCTAAGCCGGCTCATAGCAGACATGATGGGAACAAAGGAGGCCACTGTGAAGTTACTCATGGACAATATGTCCGCAATTGCTCTCAGCAGGAATCCCGTGCACCATGAACGAAGTAAGCACATTGACACCAAATATCACTTCCTTCATGAGTGCATAGAGGATGGGAAGGTGGAGGTAGATCATGTGGGAACAGCAGATCAGCTGGCAGATATCTTCACTAAGTCGCTGGGGAGAGTCAGGTTCATCGAACTGAGGAGTGCTTTAGGTGTCGTTGAGATGCATCAAGTTTAGGTGGTGATTTGTTAGATAAATTGATGCAAGTCCAATGTAATCTTTTGTTCAGTTAGGAGTCTAGGGATGAGTTGGTTAGGATCGAGCGTAGTTGAGTCATGCCAAGCTACGACACGATCGGCAGGAGTCTGTAATGTGTACGCGTCGTGGCGTGCCGAGCGCGCGAGGCAGACATCGCAGTGAAACGGTGTTTGCACTCGATACGGCACGGCGTGGGGATGAGGATCCCATCCTCAGGTGTCTTATATATACATGAATACAGAACGCAAGGGCTGCAAGTTGGCAGTGCCGAACTATCTCCAATTTATTCCAATTTTCAATCTATCGTGCTCTAGAACGTGTCGCAGTCACCACGACGTCGTCGGCGTTCGCGATCTCGGCGTTCCAACGCGTTTTGCTCCAACAGTGCCTAGGGCGAGACCTGTCGGGGACATCACGGCAGTGTGCGACGCCGGCACAGGCAAGCCGCACGGGAGCGCGGTGCGGCGGCGCATGAAGCCAGCGCCGAGGAGCACCACCCGTACCGTGCAGGAGCCTTTGCTGTTTGCTGTCTCCTTGCCTAAATAATAAAATACTATACTTTATGCTTGAATTGGCTGTGAGCCGATGGATTCGATTTCAATGGTGGATAGATGGCCGCAAGGTACGCCGTGACTTGCCAATGGTGGATAGATGGCCGCAATGTTGTAATTACTGAACAATTACAACAATTCAGCAACAGACACAGTTCAGAAAACATCATAGTAATTTCCTTGCTGTGGTAAACCAATATGCAGGCTGAAAAAGACTGAATTAAGTCATGTATATATGAATAAACATTGCAGACATGCCAGACAAAGTAGACAGGCAAAACCCAGTCTTCATCATTTCATAGCAACTATTGGTTAAGTCTGAAACAGTGCAGTAAGAACCGGAAACAGAGGAGCACAAGTGTCAATCACAACCTGATCAACTGACTGGATTGATCACAGCTCAAAGGACGGATCTCCATGGCTGCATCAAATTCGACTGCTGTACACTCATGCTCATTCTGCGGTGTCTGATTTACCATTTCATCGCCGGCCGGTTTCGTTCTATTCTAATCTAATCTTCCGCGTGTAATGCACATTGACGCAAAAAGACTTGCCACAACGCGTGCCACAACGCGTTTCCTTTGACCCTCTCTCCTTCCCAGCAAAACAGGCCGCCGCCCTCGGTACCTCCATTCTTTCCTTTCTTCCCCAGAGCCCGAATCAATCAAGGCGCCTCCTACTAGATCGAGCTCTGTGTCTCCCATCTGCTCCGCCTGGTGCTCAGGTCATCTATTGCCGGTGGCAACATCCATGCCTCTCCGTCGACCGCCCCGGTGGGGGACGGGATCTACCTGAACTTGGGCGACCTCCGGATCTGCAAACAAAAAGCTCCACGCAGGCAGAGCCGCAGAGAGTTCCACGACGGCGGTAAGCATTGAAAGTTTCAAACACATACTCTTTGAATTTCAAACCACAGCAGGCAAAGCCACCGACGCATTATTTCTAAACACACACTGTTGCAGTTACAACCACACCAGAAGAACCATTTCTGCATCCACAAGAGACAGGGACGGAGGTTGTGATACACAGAGGCAGCGATATCTATGGCTGCTGCTGTAGTGACTGCTTCGATGGGTGCGATAGGCACCCCGCTTCCCAAGCTCTATGCGTTGATACAAGGGAGTACAAGCTTCAGAAAGGAGTGAAGGGCAAGATCACTTTTTAAGGAATGAGCTAATCAGCATGCAGACTCTGCTTGTGAAGCTGGCTGAAAATGAAGAGAGGCTGGATGAGCAGCTCAAGGATTGGAGGAACAAAGTACGGAGCTCAGCTACGATATTGAAGACTGCATCGACCTTTTTGTGCACAAGATGAGCAAAGGTGGTGCTAAAGCCAGCCTCATAAAAAGGACAACAATCAAGATTGAAAAGATATGGTCACGCCGTAACATTTCTAACCTAATTGATGAGCTCAAGGCTCGTGTTGATGAAGAAAGTGACCGCCGTTTGAGGTACAAGTTTGATGACCAGGCTATTAATTTTACCAAGGTGGTTCGTACCGATCCTCGGTTGCCAGCACTGTATGTCGAAACGGAGAAACTTGTTGGGATTGATGGTCCAAGGGAGAAGATCATCGAGTTTCTGAAGAATGATGACGATAGACATCAACTCAAAATTGTATCTATTGTGGGGTTTGGAGGTCTTGGCAAGACAACTCTTGCAAACCAAGTTTACCAGAAAATCAAAGGACAATTTGATTGTTCATGTTTTGTACCAGTTTCACGGAATCCTAATGTTACCAAGATACTAGCTAATATGCTCAAAGAACTAGGGAGCTGTGTTGACCCATCGGATGACGAGCGGCAACTCATAGACAAGCTTAGAGCATTCTTACAAGATAACAGGTATGTCATTCCTCCATCCTATAATATAGTGTACTATGAGTCTGATGATCTTAGGACAGATTAAGAGATAATATAAAAGATGTTTGTGCCCTCGCTTCATTTCCTACATAGACGCTGTCATTTGTATGATCATTAGGAAATGAAGAATTTGTGTGGTTATTTAATGCAAACTAGCTTCTCTCTGAAATCTCTCACATTTTGGGTACAAATTTTCAAAGCTAGAATACACTATATTACAAGACTTAATTGATATTTAGCTTCTTTTCACCCTTTGCCACCATTGTATTTATGTGTATGCATATGTTTAGTTACTTAAATGTATTTCTTTCTTAAAGGTAATAGAAATGGCCTCTGCCTTTTGTGATGTGCACATAAAAAAAACGACCTGTGAGGGGTAAGGTAACCCCCGGGAATTATGTTTAAAATAAGGTAACGTTCTCACGCAGGGGCTTTTTTTTAATCCTAATCCTAGCCTCCTCCCCGCAAGGAGTCGAGTTGAGGACCCGAGGAGTGCTACTAGAGCCACCTAACCAACTTGGCTAGGCACCTGTTTGTCTTGTGATGTGCACATAGCCTTAGTCAGTTATAGCACATAATCACATCCATTGCTACATCTTTCAAAAGCTAGATTATATGCTAGGATTGTTTTGTAATAGTATGTATTCTTTAGCCTATCTCAAGTTGTTTGGGTTGGTGGTTGGTTGGTTGGTGGTTTGTATGTATTCTTAAAGTTTGGAAGTTGAAGTTAATTGTAAATAATACTGTTTAGGTGTTCAAATTTTTTATCTACTCTTAACTAGGCCCCGAAGATATATTTCAACCAAAATAAAGTGCAAAGATCTTTACTATTCACTAGACAAGAGTCTAGAAATGTAGCATTTAGTTTAGGAGTTTATTTAGATGACAGAAACTTATTAGTAATATTCAAATAACTAGGAATTGATTGTACTCTCTCGGTCCTTAAATACTTGCCCTTATAGAATTTATTTTTTATTCTAAAATATTAATATTCTCACTTTCCAATACATTTTTTCTTGTTCCAGTATTATCTTTATCTTTAATTTTCTCTATCTATCTTCTTGTTTTGTATCCATCATGCCTTTTTACTGCTCCTTAATGCTCGTGTCTAAACCTACAATATTAACTATTTTGAGACGGAGGGAGTATTATTAGGCGCCTGTTTGGTACAGCTTATGGTCTAGCTTCACAAACTGTGAAATATGGATGGTGTACAAATTACTATATCAGACTGGTGAAATCCACTGACGAGAATGCATTGGGATAAACCTGGAGCAACGAGAAAGTGGTCAAATTGCCATCTAGTTTGTGTGACGACACAATGACGTATGCCTCTGCTGTTTGATATCTGATGCACTGTTTTTCGTAATAAGAATACATTTTTCAAATAATGCATTCTTCGGTGCGAAAACAAAGGCAACAAGATTACTTGACCTTAGTACTAACATTTCTTTCACAAATGTTTTATAGGTACTTTATTGTTGTTGATGATATTTGGAGCACAGAAGCATGGAAGCTTGTGAAATCTGCTCTACCTGAGAACAGTCTGAACAGCCGAATAATTACAACCACAAGAATTAGCAATGTGGCCACATCATGCTGCACCGGTTTAGCAGGATATGTCTACAACATTCAACCTCTAAGTGACCAACAATCCCAGCAGTTATTTTCTAAGAGGGTTTTTTGTGACAACTCTTCATGCCCTCCTCACTTGGAACAAATGTTTTATGGAATCCTTGAAAAGTGCCATGGTTTGCCATTAGCTATTATCACTATCGGGAGACTGGTTGCAGGGAAATCCAACAAGGATCAATGGGAGCAAGTGTACAATTCTATTGGTTCCGCCTCACTTGGAACAAATGTTTTATGGAATCCTTGAAAAGTGCCATGGTTTGCCATTAGCTATTATCACTATCGGGAGATGGTTGCGGGGAAATCCAACAAGGATCAATGGGAGCAAGTGTACAATTCTATTGGTTCCGCTTTTAGTCACGAAGGAATGAGAGACATACTTCTTCTTAGCTACTATGATCTCCCATACCATCTAAAGACTTGCTTGCTATATCTTAGTATGTATCCAGAGGATTATATGATTCAGACGGAGGATCTAATATGGAGGTGGATAGCTGAAGGGTTCATCACAGAAGAGAGGGGTCAAACAGTGGATCAAGTTGCCAAGAGTTACTTCTATGAGCTTGTAAACAGAAACTTGATCCTACCAACAGGCATTCAGTGTGATGGCCAGGTACAAAACTTTAAAGTGCTGTTGATAGTGTAATTTGGCTAGAGATATATATGAATGGCCAATTATATATGTGGGTTATTGCTAATTAATCTGAATCAGTTGACACGTTGCTCAGGTTATAACACAGGGCCAGGGGCGTTCCGTGCTGGAGTATACACATGAAGAAAGAAGAAAGCAAACAAGGTGATCAACGTGTGCATCAGGGTCTGTGGAGAGGATTTTTGTACTTAATTCATGGATGGAAGCTCGAGCAGTATTTGTAGGAAAGGATTCCTTAATTAGTATGCACCGGACTCAGGAATATCTGTTTTCCATAGCCGAGCAGCTAGAGAATAGTTCAATAGGAATATTATATTCGGCTTCTTGAAACAAATACGTGATACTTGTCGTACACGTATAGGAGTCCTGTTCTATTGCCGAAGCCCAGGCATGCTCATTATATATGTAATGGGTAAATGGCCGATTGTGATCCCTAGCCAATCGACACAAACAAAATACATCTACTTTTTTACAGCGTTCTATTTTTTCAGTTCCAGTTCTTGCCGAGCCCTAGTTTCTCTAGGGATTGGTTCATCTTTGCCGTTTTGCCCCTGAAAAACGGCGGCTTCCCTCCACGAAAGCGAGGATCCTTTGTTGCTTTGCTCGGAAAGCAATCGTTCATCGTCGCGAAAAAGTACGATAATTATCGTGTTGCTGCGCGGATCAATTTCGCGTGCCAACACAATTGGCGACTTCGCTGGGGAAAAAGAAGAACAAGAAGAATCAAACAATGGAGCGCCCAAGGACACTACTCAGATCGACCCTAACAACATCATCCCCTGTCATGCTTGAAGATCTATCCGAGGAGGGACGACAGGAGATTGAACGGGCGCTCGAGGAAGAGAGGCTGGAGAGTCTAAAGAGGAAATTAGCAGGGCTTTTCAGAAGGCGAGAACGGCGTCATCAAGAAGGTAGCCGCATCAGACTCTTCTCCTTCAACCAGTACCGATGTAAGTAAACCACTTTCCCCTGAAGAAATTGGTCATCTAATTGATGCATCGGTAGCTAGTAAATTTGGTACACAGATGGAACATCGACACGGACAATGATGACTCCTTGTTTGGTAAATTTGATGAATTTAAATTGCAATTTAATCAAGATATCACAAACAGTTTACCTCGTCAAATTCGTTCAGCGGTGTTAGAGGCTAAGGATCAACATCTCGAAAAACAGCCTGTGCCCTTTGAAAATACTAATTCGGCAGTGCTGCGAATCCCACTTTTACCGTTAATGCACCGGCTAATACTTTACAGCCTAATGTTAGTAATTTTGCGCCTAGTGCTACGAATTCTGCTGTTATTACCGGTTCGCAATCAGGCAACCGAAGTTGTGAATTTTAATTTGCAACAACCCTATTATCGACGGCATCTTATTCGACTCCATCACTGCCGTCTATGGGTACCGGCGTTCCTCAAGGGCGGTACCAAACCTGTACTCTAATGTATCTCCGCAGCATGTGCCACATGCTCAATCTTTTGCCGAGTCACGGCTACACAACCAAGTTGCATCTATGCGCATACTAGTTCTTCCGAACCATCTCGAGTTTTAAAGATCAAATTGCTAACGTGCTTAGAGAACTTGGTTTAGAATCCAAAGGTAAGGCCGTGCATATCAAAAACCATATCTTGAATATGTTGATTCAACACCATACCCTCGTGGTTTTAAAATCCCAGATTTTGTTAAATTTGAGGGGAAGATGGTAAGTCTACTTTTGAGCATATAGGACAATTTTTAGCACAAATCAGTGAAGTTGGTACATCGGATGTTTATAAGCTGAAATTATTTCCTTTATCATTATCTGGTACTGCATTTACTTGGTTTTCATCACTTGCTCCTAAATCCATTGTGACTTGGGCACAGTTGGAACAAAAGTTTCATGAATATTTCTATAGTGGTGAAACTGAACTTAGGCTTACCGATTTGGTATTGGTCAAACATAAGTACAATGAATCGGTTACCGAATATTTTCGACGGTTTAGAGAAGTCAAAAAACCGTTGCTTTTAGCTTGGTTATTGCCGAAAGGGATTTGGCCAATCTTGCTTTTTCGGGCTTACTTCCTCATATCAAGGATAAATTAGAAGGGCAAGAATTTTCAGATATTAATCAAGTTTTACAAAAGGCTTTAGCGCAGGAAAACCGTGCTAAAGATGCGAAACAAGATATGGCGGTTTAGAGACAATAATAGAAATAAAGATAGTGAAAAGCCCGCAATTCATATATTGTAGGGTATGATAGTGATCGGCTAGTGATGATGACATTGATGTATGCATAGCCGAATGGGTACATGTGCCTAAGTCAAAGCCTTTTGCATGCACAAACTTTAAAACATACGCCTGCTAGAAGAGAGGAAATCAAGTATACTTTTGATGTTAGCAAGTGCGATAAAATTATTGATATCTTGTTGCAGGCAAATCAGATTAAATTAAAGGGAGGTCATGTAATTCCACCTCCAGAAGAATTGGCTAAAAGAGCATACTGTAAATGGCACAATTCATTTTCTCATGCTACTAATGACTGTAATGTGTTTCGTCGACAGGTGCAATCGGCCATTAATGACGGACGATTAACATTTCTGAGAAGGCTCTAAGATGAAGCTTGATATTGATCCGTTCCTATTAACATGATTGATTTTGATAGCAAGAAGGTGCTTATTCGGTCAGATCGGGGCGAATACGCTAAAGGAAAAAATGTTATTGTTGATGACAAAGCTACTCCAAGAATGATTAAGCCAAAAGAATCCAGAGGAGGGGAGTGTGGAAAGTCAATGAAGGCAAGAAGCGGGTTCAAAACTTCAAGCCGACAGTTCAGTACTTGCTGGACAAATATACATCACAGAAGGCTAGCAGTGCGTTTAATCGGCTAGGAGGATCTAAGCGTCCTAGATCTCCTCCCAGACATGGCTTTGGTGATCAACCGTACAGACAAAGGAACTCATATGGCCATCAACCGCAGTTTCCAGTGAGGCTAGAGTTCTGGGGCTGTGCGCCTCTTATTTATCCACAATATCCTCCATATGGTTTTAACCCTTGGATGCCGTATCCAATTGGGCCAGAAAGTTTTTATCAATCTGGATGGGCGGCAGGACCCATGGTTGGACAACATGTCTATGGCAAGCGACCTCGGTTCAATCAGGAAGCTGAACCAAGTTCATCCAAGGGGAAAGGACGTGCATTCTCTGTACAAGATAGTCCACCAAGGTACAGCACAGGCAACAAGAGATTTGTTGGTGGTCGCAAATCTGTATGGGTGCCAGTCAAGCCGGGAGGTCGCATTGATAATTTACATGACGACATGGCTGTAGCTAGTCAACCAACAGTTGGTCCAAATGACTCTAGTACTGTTCATGGTTTGAAAATAGGCACTATGGTAATTGAAAAACCTGGATTAGATGCAGATGCACATCATGGGAAATTAGTCATTGGATCAAGCTCTGGTTCAGATCAGAAAGGAGTCACATGCTCGAAGGAAGTCCTAGCTGTAGTTTCTAGCACAGCTGAAGCATTTGATAAACTGAGCGTGCAAAGTAGCGGTGCAGGAATTTCTAAAAGCGCACATCAGCGTCTCAGTTCACCAAATGGTGGTGGCGTAAGCGTACATCATATGAGCGGGGGCTGAATTCTCAAATGCCGTCGGCGAGAATTATTTGAGAGGCTACGTGTTTAGGCCAACAACAGCGGTGTTTCAGCATAGACCAAGGAATTATGGGGCACCAAGATCAGATCGGTTGCACCGGGGAACTAAACCAAAATCTCGGTGGTGCCCGAGAGGACTTACACATACACGTAAAGCGAAGAGTGCAGCGCCTCGCGAGCACTAGAAATTAAAGAAGAACAGGTGAGAAGTATCGCGATGAATGGTTTAATGAAGAGCGACCAATGACAATTCCTCCCAAGATGACTTGGAAAGAGAGGCGCATTGCAATGGAGGAAGACAAATCTGAGGGCGACGATATGATTGTCGGCGAGAATTTCGAGAACAAAGATGGCACGCTTCTTTGCTATGGATATGAATATGGTGTTTGCCTTGCCTGCAGAATTTCGCGCACCTGAAATTGAAATTGCACGCGACTAGTTCTCGGCGCCAAGAAGGTTATATTTGAGAAGCCGGGAGAAGCCCGAGATGCACTTGAAGCCATTGTATATCAAGGGACATATCAATGGTAAACCTGTTGGTCGCATGCTTGTTGATGGCGGTGTTGGGGTTAATGTTATGCCTTTTTGGTTTTACTAAATTGGGCGAAAAAGAGAGCGAGTTAATAAAGACCGGCATGGGGCTTAGTGGATTTACCGGAGATTTATGCGAAGCCAAAGGTATTATTCTTTGTGGAGCTTACGATCGGAAGCAAAACCGCGTCGACGTGCATTTTTTTGTTGTGGATGTAAAAGGGAGATATAATGCTCTTTTGGGGCGTGATTGGATACATGCAAATTGTTGTGTTCCTTCTACTTTACATCGAGTGTTTGATTCGATGGGTTGGAGATGATGTAGAGATAATTGAAGCGAGATAATTCAGCCTTAATCGCCTTTAGCGATGCTCCTATTGATTGGCAACATGGTGAGATGCGGTTTGCTTGACAGGAAGAGACTTGTCGATTATGATTATGTTGCTATCGGTAAGGATGGTTTTGTTCTGTAATGGTACGGCCGGCCTGTGTAGCTCGGCTTAATGATTTATCTCTGTGAATAATGAATAAAGAAGATAGTATAAAGTGGTTGCGAGGCGTCTTGAGGAGTATCGTTCGGTAAGAACGATATGCATGAAACTATTGAGGATTTTGGTGACATGGATAAGCTTGGACAGGGATTCTCATCGGCCGATCCACTTCAGGAAATTGATATTGGTGATGGAAGTGTGCCTAGGCCTACCTTCATTAATGCAAATATGGAGGCCGATCAGAAAAGCAAGGTATGTGCATTACTTAAGGAATTTGTTGATTGCTTTGCTTGGAGTTACTTGAGATGCCGGTTTGAGTAGAGATTTAGTTGAGCATACGCTACCTATTAAATCTGGTTTTAGGCCGTATAAACAACCTCCTAGGTGTTTTAATTCTAATCTATATGATCGCATCAAAGAAGAGATTGATCGTTTGTTGAAAATTTGGGTTTATTCGGCCATGTAGGTATCTGAATGGATTTCTAACATTGTACTGTTGAAAAAAAACACGGGGAAAGATTAGAATATGCGTAGATTTTAGAGATTTAAATAAGGCTACTCCTAAAGATGAATATCCTATGCCTATAGCCGACGGGTTAATTAATGATGCTTCGGGCATAAAGTCATTAGTTTTTTTTTTTAGATGGCAATGCGGCTACAATCAAATCTTTATGGCGAAAAAGACATGTTGAAGGCTTTTTCGTTGCCCACGGCTTTGTTGGTTTATTTGAGTGGGTCGTTATGACATTTGGGTTGAAAAATGCGGCGCCACGTATCGGCGTGCTATGAATTTAATTTTTCATGATCTCTTGGGCATTATATTAGAAGTGTATATTGATGATGTTGTCGTTAAATCGGATGGGTTTGATCATCATTTAGCCGATTTGCGATTAGCCTTTGAGAGAATGCGCCGGTATGGGTTAAAAATGAATCCACTTAAATGTGCATTTGGCGTGTCAGCTGGTAAGTTCTTAGGTTTCATAATTCATGAGCATGGCATAGAGATTGATCCTAAGAGTGTAGAGTCGATCGAGAAAACTAGAGGAGCCTACATGTAAAAGGGATGTGCAAAAGTTGCTAGGAAAAATTAATTATTTGAGACGATTCATATCTAACCTTGCAGGGAAAATTGAATCGTTTATCCCTTTACTTCGGCTAAAGAATGAAGCCGAATTCACGTGGGGGGAAGAGCAGTGTGATGCTTATAATAATATAAAAGAGATATCTGTCTAGTCCTCGATTGCTTCGAGCTCCAAAGTTTGGTGTGCCGTTCGGACTATATATTGCTGCACAAGAGAAGGTGATCGGTTTTTTTTGGCACAGGAAGACGGCGGGAAGGAATATATTATTGCTTATGTGAGTCGCCGTCTCTTTGGATCTGAGAGACTAGGTGCGTGTTAATTGAAAGGCTATGCTTGTCTTTATATTATGCATGTACCAAGTTTAGGCATTATTTGCTCTCTAGTAATTGTATAGTTGCATGCCAAACCGACGTAATTAAATATATGTTACAACAGCCGATTCTTAGTGGTAGAATTGGAAAGTGGGCTTATGCATTAGTAGAATATGATTTAACATTTGAATCGTTGCGCTCTATGAGGGGTCAAGTTGTCGCCGATTTTATTGTTGACCATGGGATTAAAGATGAGGAAGATGTTAATTGCATTAGAGTGTGCCCATGGAAACTTTTTATTTTGATGGATCGGTTTGTAGAGATGGACAAGGCATCGGTAATGTTTTAATTTCACCTAATAATGTGTCTTATGAAACATCGGTTCGCTTAGAATATCCTTGCACAAATAATCAGGCGAATATGAAGCTTTATTATTCGGCTTGCAAAGTTTAGCCGATACGGGTGTCAAAGACATAGATGCTTTTGGAGATTCTCTTCGGTAGTTCAACAGATTAATGGAGAATGTCAATGTTTTAATGGGTTGCTGAATAGCTACTTGGACCGATGTTTAGATATAATTAAATCTCTAGATAGTTTTACTATCAGCCATATATCTAGCGGAGAAAATTCTAGAGCTAATTCTTTGGCCCAACAAGCATCAGGTTATCGTGTTAGTAGTGGAAAGTTTTTAATAATTGAAAAACCGATGCTAGACATTAACAAAAGTGAGTCCGATCTGCATGTTGTTAGTTCGGTTCTGGAAAAAATGAGAGTTTTGGGGCTGGACGGTTTAATAGTTTGCGTGTACAGAGTGCAATAGTTGTTAGTTGGTGCAGCAAAACAAGCAAGTACAGGGCAAAAGAAAATTCGGCTTTGGGGCCAAAAGTAACTGAATTTGTAACTGAAGTTAGATCATGGTGATTGGAGAAGTCCTATAGTTAATTATTTAAAGGATCCAAGTCAAACGAGAGATAGGAAAATTCGGCGTCAGGCATTAAAATATACTTTGTTAAATGATGAATTGTATCGCCGAACAATAGATGGGTTACTTCTGAAGTGCTTGGATTTTGATCAGTCTAAAATAGCTATGGGTGAAGTGCATGAGGGGATATGTGGGACACATCAGTCGGCTCATAAGATGCGGTGGTTATTGAAAAGAGCGGGTTTTTATTGGCCGACTATGTTAGAAGACTGTTTTCGATATTATAAGGGGTGTGAAGCATGTCAAAAGTTTGGAAACATACAGTTGGCGCCCGCGGCTATATTGCATCCTATTATTAAGCCGTGGCCATTTAGAGGATGGGGATTAGATTTTATTGGTCAGATACATCCTGCTTCATCTAGAGGTCATCGCCGTCCCGGTAGCTACAGATTATTTTACTAAATGGACTGAAGCAATTCCTTTAAAAATATGACTCATAAAAGAATTTATTAATTTTGTGTTGGAACATATTATTCATAGATTCGGTATTCCCCAAACTTTGACTTCTGATCAAGGTGCTTCTTTTTATGTCTCACCAATTCCGTGAATTTGCTGAATCTTTTAGAATTAAGTTGTTAAATTCGTCACCGTATTATGCCCAAGCTAATGGACAGGCCGAATCTAGCAATAAAACTTTGATTAAGCTGATAAAGAAAAAGATTGAGGAGCATCCGAGAAGGTGGCATGAAGTGCTTTTCGGAAGCTCTGTGGGCTCATCGGATATCTAAGCATGGGGCAACCTCAGGTGACACCGTATGAGTTAGTGTATGGGACAGGAAGCTGTGCTACCTGTAGAGATTAATTTACAAGCTCTTAGAGTAGCCAGACAAAATGATTTGTCGGCTGTAGATTATAATAATCTGATGATGGATAGAATAGATGAGGTTTCGGAGGACAGATTAAAGGCCTTGCGTGAAATTGAAAAGGAGAAATTGAGGGTAGCTAAGGCCTATAATAAAAGAGTTAGAGAAAAATCGTTTCAAATAGGAGACTTAGTATGGAAAACGATTTTGCCTCTAGGAACTAAAGATAATAAATTTGGTAAATGGTCGCCGAGTTGGGAAGGACCATATAAGGTTGTAGAGATTGTTCCTGGAAATTCATATTTTGTACAATCTTTGCAGGGGATAAATTGCCTAAGGCTCTCACTGGAAAATATTTGAAGAAGTACTATCCTAGTGTGTGGCAATCTGCTTGATATTAGTATGGCCGATATGTTGTTTAAATATCGCCCTGAGCTAAATATTTGGCCGATGTATTTTCAAGCATCGCCCTGAGCAAAATGAATACTTGGCGATGTATTTTTCTAAACATCGCCCTCAGCAATATTATGGCCAGAGAAGTTACTATACAAACATTGTCCTGATCAGGTAAAAGTTGATCTCTAAGTATTTTCGGTAAAATGCAATTGTACGAAAACAGGGGGCATGTGTTGATAGTGTAATTTGGCTAGAGATATATATGAATGGCCAATTATATATGTGGGTTATTGCTAATTAATCTGAATCAGTTGACACGTTGCTCAGGTTATAACACAGGGCCAGGGGCGTTCCGTGCTGGAGTATACACATGAAGAAAGAAGAAAGCAAACAAGGTGATCAACGTGTGCATCAGGGTCTGTGGAGAGGATTTTTTGTACTTAATTCATGGATGGAAGCTCGAGGAGTATTTGTAGGAAAGGATTCCTTAATTAGTATGTACCGGACTCAGGAATATCTGTTTTCCATAGCCGAGCAGCTAGAGAATAGTTCAATAGGAATATTATATTCGGCTTCTTGAAACAAATACGTGATACTTGTCGTACACGTATAGGAGTCCTGTTCTATTGCCGAAGCCCAGGCATGCTCATTATATATATAATGGGTAAATGGCCGATTGTGATCCCTAGCCAATCGACACAAACAAAATACATCTACTTTTTTACAGCGTTCTATTTTTTTCAGTTCCAGTTCTTGCCGAGCCCTAGTTTCTCTAGGGATTGGTTCATCTTTGCCGTTTTGCCCTGAAAAACGGCCGCTTCCCTCCACGAAAGCGAGGATCCTTTGTTGCTTTGCTCGGAAAGCAATCGTTCATCGTCGCGAAAGTACGATAATTATCGTGTTGCTGCGCGGATCAATTTCGCGTGCCAACAAGTGCATGATATGGTGCTTGAGCTTATTGTGTCATTGTCAAATGAGGAGAATTTTGCCAGCATAGTGGGAGGAGAAAGCTATAATCCTACTGACCATAAGATTCGTAGGCTCTCAATACAATCTGAACATGTGGGAGATGAAGTGATGCAGAACACTATGGATAATTGGTTGCAGGTTCATTCCATTAGTTTTTATGGATTTCAAGATTTGAGAATTTCTCATCTGCAGGAGCTGAATCATCTAAGAGTACTGGTTTATGATGTCAACCATCCACATAATGGGGCCATTGGTAAATAATGGGGCCATTGGTAACGAACACATTAAGTTTATAGGAAACCTTTTCCGGCTAAAATTTTTGGCCATCAGTTCTTATTTTTTTTGAAAGTAACGCCATCAGTTCTTATGATGTTTGTGAGCTTCCGGAGGACATTGGCAACCTGTGGTACCTGCAGACACTTGATATATATAGAACTAAAGTTCAAAAAATTGCCACCGTCCATAGGCCATTTACAAAAATTGGTGCGTCTAATTGTAAACGCTGGTGCAGAATTGCCTGGATGAGATTGGAGATCTACAAGCCTTGCAGGAGTTGTTGGGTGTAGGGATTTTGTCCTTAAAATTGGTGGAAGCGCTTAGACGTTTGACTAAGCTGAAGACGGTTAACATATGTGTTCCTAATAGAGAAGAACTCGGTCACGATATTGGAAGGTATGAGGAAGCTTTGAAATCATCTCTCGCTGTGATGGGTGATCATGGGCTCCAATCACTAACAATTTATGAAGAAAATGATTTGCTGAGAGAAGACCAGTTTGATTTATTGTGCTCCACAGCTCCATGTCTCTGGAAGCTTGATGTATCCGGAGAACGGATTGCTCGTGTTCCAAAGCAGATGGCATCTATTGTTAATCTCACCCATCTTAGACTAGGGATTCTCATGATTAAACAGGAAGATCTATGCATCATCGGCAGCATACCTGCTCTGCTCTTTTGTAAGTTAGACGTTGACCATGCCCCTGATGAACGGCTTACCATCAGCATCCAACAATTTCAGTGCCTTAAAGAGTTCCGGTACTGCAATTTTTTTATGGACGTGGCCTGGAGATGATGTTCTTACATAAAGCGGTGACCGAGCTCCGAAGGTTACATCTTCAATTTAGAGCGCAGCAAACAGAGTCTGAGATGGGGTTTGGGTTCAGCTTCGAGCACCTTGCAAGCCTAGAGCACATCGAAGTAATAATTTGCACTGGAAGTGCAACAACGAGCAGGGTGGAGGCTGCGGAAGCTGCGGTCAGGGGCGCGGTCAGCATGCACCCCGGACGTCCCACGCTTGACTTGGGGTTTTGGCAAGGATGAGAGTGACGACGTCGACAGGTTAGAGATAGTGGATGAGTTGGATTTTCTCTCACCAGAAAATTAAGTTCAAGTTTACCAGAGATAGTGGACGTCGACAGGTGTTGCAAAGCTCTCTCTCTCTCTCTCTCATGTGTCATTATGATGCACACTAAATACAATAGTACGGTGGTACCTCTATATATGATGACTAGGTCAAGTTTATCGGGCCAGCTACATCTTTTTTGAGTTGGCTATTTTAGCCATGTTATCCATGTTAAGAGTTTTTGCTGAACGTTCTAATCATACAAGTGTAATGTTGTTGAACCTGTATTTTCGAACTGAATCGACTTTTATTTTTTTGAAATTGGCGGCATTGCTCTCCTCACAAATGTCACACACGATTACAAATACATCATCGATTAATGTACTCAAAATGGAAATGCTCGCGCCCGAGCTCTACCGCCCGCCCCCTCCTTCCTCTCCCCGACAACGCCGCCCGAACCTCGTTGCTGCTGGTCTTCTCCCCCGCCTCCTCCTCGCCCCGGCGACGCGGGCCGGGCGGTCTCGCTTCCACCGCTGCCTTCTCCCACCGATGGCGCCCCGTCGGCGTCGTGTGGGGCGGTCGCAGCGCCGCCCGCCGATGTCGACACCGGCGGGTCCGGCGCAGGAGGTGCTCCCAGCCCAAGCGGCGGGTTGCGGATTACGGATCTACCGGCGTTCCACGATGGGCATCTTCTCCCCGGCCGGCGGCCAGGCCCGTGCCCCCCCCTGTTGGTGCCCAGCTCCCCGGCGGTGGCGCGGCGAGCCGCCGCGCCCCCATGCAGCAGCCACCGCGGCGGCACAACGCTGCATCCGCCCACGTGGTGGGGGCCCGTCAATGACTCCTGCGCGACGGGATCCGGGTGTGGGGGCCCGGCGTGCGTGCGCCGCCTCCCGGTACTCGTTGCGGGCCTAGAGCCTTACGTTGACGGTGGATGCGCGGCCGGAGGGGCGTCACCCCTGCCACCGCGGAGTGCGCCCGGCCTCGGGTCGCCGTGTTCGAGCCCCGTCGGCTGGCTGCGCCTCCTCGGCCTGGCAGTGGTGGCGGATCTGGTGGTCCCGCCCCCGCAGGCGGCCGCTACGCCCGGTGTGGCACGAACCTCAGCCACCAACGGTGATGGATTGCTTGGTGGGCTACAGCCCCTTCGCCCAGCCTGGTGAGCTTGGCCTCTCTCGGCGACGGAGGTGCTTTGGGGACTTCGACGCTCTTGAAGATGGGGAAGTCGCATGTATGCCGCCGCCCAACCCGGGCTCGCACGAGCAGCGCCGGGCGCTGTTTGGCTTCGGGGAGGAAGTCACCGCCTTCTCCCGCCCGCGATAGCCACCATCGGCGACGCGTGGATGGGTGCGGCGTCGCCGCTGCCGTCCGCGGTCACCGCCTCGCCGAGCTCGCTGGAGCGGCGTCTCGTGCTGCTCGGTGGCTCATTGCTAGGTCTTGCCGTCGGTGCATGCGTATGTGGTGCTCATGCATCCTTCTGCTCCAACCACGTCGCCGCCCGGCTTCACCTGTGATCGCTTCGAGACTACGGCCACCGACACTTGCTCCGACCTTCACCCCCGCCCCTTCCGTTGGGAGACCCAAGGGTATGCGGTGGGTTGACGGGTCCTTCTCCGACTTTCGGACAACGAGGGCGACCGTCGGCGGGAGGCCCCACCGCCGTGCGCGGGCGTGTCTATCTATCCCCACTCGTCAGGGGGCGTTCCTGGACTCCGCTGGACCACGAGGAGGGACCGGTGAAGCCCCAGGCCTCACCCCTGACGCGCCGCGCCGGGCGCCGGATCCTACCAGCCCCAGCAACGGGCGTCGTTGTCGTCGTCGGCCGTACCAGGGCTCCGTTGACGCCCCTATGGCTCGGGTGCTGGCCACGCGCGTCCCCGCCCACCAACGTCTTGGCCGCCGCTGTTGTCCTCGCCATCGCCGTGACCGCGGGCTCGAACCGGCTGGGTGCTCCCCGCCTTTAGCGCCCATCGTGGACGACGAACGATTCACTCTCGCCCGAGGCGATGGCGTCGCGACGACATGTCAGCCCACCTCGTCGCCGACCACCGGTGCCGACTTCCCTCGTCGGGCTCGCTTCAATTGTCGGCTGGGGATCACGCCGCCGCCGGCCCTTCCGCTCCACCTCCGCGCCTCATCCGCCTCGGCCACGAGGCACGGGGCAAGAACCCGCAGGTCATCGCCGCCGCCTGCGCCCACGGCAACCCTCCGCGAGCACGGCGCCGGAGCCTTGGCGCCCACATCCAGGACCCTACACGTAGTGCTCATGACCGCCAGGCAGCTGTCGGTCGTGGCTAGGGCATGGCGTCCCGCTGCGGTGGGCGGGGGCACCGGGACCTACCTTCACGTGGGTCGATCCTTTGCCCGATCTTCTCGTCTTCGGCCCCACTTCAGCTAGGTGTTGGTGTCAAGCCATTGCCCCGGGTGGACAACGACGGCGCCCGATGACCCGCTTCGCGCGCCACGACCGCTTGCATGCGTCGCTCCCCTACCGAGTGGACCCAATGATCGACGAGCTCGCGGCCCACCTTGTCACGCCTCCGTCCACCTCGGCGCCACCTCTTCCACTGCAGCCAATGCCACCTTCGCCACCCTACGACTGGTGGGCCGACCTTGCGCTCGCGGAGCTACTGCCGCCTGCGGCCATCGTCGAGTGTGTTGGGGGCGACAGGGCGGAGGATGCGGCTGAAGACTGCGTGGACTGCGGGCCCTTGCCACAGTTGTCGTCCCCTACTACCTCCCGAGAAGACCTTCGGCAATGGGGGCTGTGGAAACCTTCTTGGCATTGGGGGCTGCATGCCGGGATGAAGACGCGGGCGGCGTTGCTTCTCCCTGCAGCCACTAGGGAGGTGGTGCTGGACCCTCGTCGGTGGGTTCGCCGGGGCTGGGTCGCACTCTCCTTGCTGGTTACGCACGTTTACGTGGCGGCTACTACTGCTCCGACTCCGGGATGCCCGACGGTGGTGCTTCGAGGACACGCCCTGGTAGAGTGGCCGGCCAAGGGGCGGGCACCGTGCCACGGCCTCGCCGCCCGGCGATACCGCAAGCGCCCATCCTTTCCGCGGAGACTACTGCGTCGGTCGACAACAAGCGCACGGGCACCGCGGCAGCCATGATGCTGCCCTACAGCGAGTGCGACGTTGGACAGGTGCAGGAAGTGAGGGATGCTGCCCAGCCGGCAGCTACACAGAAAAGGGTCCGGCAACCCGGATGCGGCGCCTCATTGCGGACTTCCTCGGCTCCCTCGGTGGTGCCTATCAAGGAGCCCCTACTATCCATGTCGGCCCACCGTCGTGGCGCGCCGCACCTCGTCCCACGAGTCTGCTCCATTCGTCGAAGCTCGAGACTCAGCGGCGAAGTCGGTCTATCACGATCCGAGGCCCGAGCATCGAGCCCGCCCGCGTGATGCTCAACAAGTGGGAGGGTAAGCGTGCGGGCGACCCTCGCCTTCTCGCCCGGACCCGCCACGGGCGGACAAGTTCCACGACCGCTTCGTCAATGAAGTTCCCTCTCCGCACCAGGATACCGTGCGGGAGCTGTTCCCCTTGATGAAGCCCGGCTCGTGGGTGGAGCCGGTCTAGGGCATCTGAGCCCTGCGCGAAAATCAGTCGCACAATAGTTTCCTCCTTTAGTACAACTTCCCAGCAGCGCCGTTCAAGCTGGCGATTCGTGTTAGTGTGTTGCCACTAAGTCTCACGGCATCTCGCCAATGAACTAGTGGTTGTATTGCAAAACTCTATTTTCCCTTAATATAGCACGTGCAATATGCATGCTTTCGAAAAAAAAAATACATCATCGATCTGGGAGGGCACTGGTAATTTGTGCCTCGCCTTGGATGCAACCATAACCTAGACTTGTCAACGCATGGGCAGCCCTGTTTCCACCTCTACCTAAGAAATTACAAGAGAAATCTTTAAATTAGCAAAGGACTTCAATTCCTCGATCAGGCCACCTTCGTGACAGACATGTCACGGCTCATACTTATTTGGGTGTACCATAGCCAAGCTCAAATAAGTAATGAAGTCTTGTTTTCTCCCTTCCTCTTCAATAAATATACTGTCACATCGGCAAAATATTATAAATAGGAGAGTAATAAATAGGCTTAGACTCTATAATAGAATCTGCATTATGAGTGGCCTAATGTCACCATCTTAGTCTAGGGGTTCTCAGGATTAAACATTGTGAGTGGCCAAATGTCACCTATCTTAGTCTAGGGGTTCTCAGGATTAAACAGGAAGATGTATGCATCCCCGGGGGCATACCTGCTCTGCTCTTTTGCGTGTTATTCATAGAGCATGCCCTTGATGAAAGGCTTACCATCAGCAGCCAACTATTTCAGTGCCTTAAAGAGTTAGAGCTTGAATTTAGAGCACGGGAACAGAGTCCAAGATGGGGTTTGAGTTCAGCTTCTAGCACCTTGCAAGCCTAGAGTGCATCAAAGTAACAATCTGCGATGATTTTGCCACCTGGAGCAGGGTGGAGGCTGCGGAAGCTGCTATCAGGAGCGCTAGCTGTCAGCATCCTCCCGGGACATCCTACATTTGAATTCATTGGAGGCTTGGAACAATATGATGAGGCAGAAACTTCAGCGGACTCAGAGGAGGCAGGTACTGGTTTGTTGTCGAGCCTAGCGTTCTTCACACCAAACTATTCCATGCATAAAGCTGTGACAAAATTTTGTGTGCTTCACTGCTGAGCATTGACTGGCTGAAACTGTGGTAAAACATGCCCTCGCATCATTGGCCACATTACTATGTATTGGTCGCATAGATAATGATAAATTTCACTTGGAACTTCTTCATCACTGTCGACTCATGTTTGTATTGAATTATTCATTACTGTCTTGAGCTGATGGCACGTTACTGATCTATTGTTTTTTATTTAATACAGGAAGCAAAAGCTGCTGATTTTGTAAAACGAGATCACCGTGAGCACTAAAATGGAACTGCACCTGTTGTCTTGATTGTGCTTCACTCATATTTACTGAATACCTGCAGCTTCAACCACGAGTGGCCTCTTCCAGAACCTTTTTGGCTTCTCCGAGATAGATACATTTGATTTGACGTTGCATCATAGATTTTTGAGAAGGAAAACCAGTTAAGATCTGGCTGTATTAAAGTATTCAGATGGTGATGTCGCTGCATTTGTATTTTCGTTTCTTCATTCAAGTAGGCTTAAACAAAAACAATTTTCTTTCAAGTTGTCTTTTTATTTTGCCGGAGCAGTCATGTTCATGTTCACTCCGGTGCATTCTCCGAGATATAAATATCTGATTTATTTCAGTTCATGGGGTATATTCATGTTCTAGCTGGTGCAGATCAGGGATGAAGCACCAGTACATGAGAAGGCAGCATGTGAACATGGCGCAGATTATTCTGCGTCTCTCATTTAGGACTTGTTCGTTTTGGTCGGATTGAATTCGGTCGGATTACTTCGGGTCGGATTGAGTGAATCCACCTGTGTCACTCATTCGGTTGATCCGGTTGTTTTTTCGTTCCGGCCTCAAGAGGTGTGGAACAAATCCGGGTGATTTGATATACAAAATGGGTGGATTCAAAACTAGCCTAGTTCAATCCGTCCGTAACCATTTTTTAACCGAGCGTATATTTTTATCATGGGCCGGATTCAAACCAGACCAAATCAATCCACCCGAATGGAGCCAATCCGATGGAAACGAACAAGGCCTTAGTGATTTGCCACTTATCTGTGTCATGAGCACGCTAATTTAATTTTGCGGCTCATTCAGGAGAGGTGACTGCCAATGTCCTTGCGATTGTGACTCCCTCAGCTTCTGTTACAAAGAAAAGCTCTCTATTTCTTAGTTTTTGCATAGGTAGCTTGTCCTTTTTTCTACATAACGGAAAAATGATTCCAGCCTTCACATTCAGCTGGGAATGCTTACGGCAAAACAAACAAATCAGGGGCTAAGCCCAAGTTCACCCAATAGGCAACACACACCACCTGGTTCCTCCTAAGCAGACAACCTGACAAACAGAAAATAGGTCTAGCCAAAAACGGCAATACAAAACACACTTCCAGACTGATCTGAACAGCCCAACTGAGATACTCAACATCAGAAACAAGTTTAAACAGACACACAGAGTCTAAGCTGCCATCCTCCTTTTCTTCCATTCATCGGACCCAAAAAACTGAAGCGCCATGCCTTCCAAACACTTGCAGCCTTTCAACATTCTTCCCTCTTCCTCTTTAGACAGCCTTGACCATTGCCTGATCCAGTATGTTCCTCTAAAAATTACCTGCAAAGGAGAGTGAGTAACTAATCTCTAAAAAACTGTCTCATTTCTATTAAGCCATAAGACCCAACAGATGGCAGCGACACCTACTAACATTTAGTTTCTAAACATTGGAGAAAATCTCATTATCCAGGAACCAAACAAGTATGAAATACTCTTTGGTGGCTGAATGTTTAAGGAAATGTGGATCAAATTCCAGACAAATCTAGCCACACGACAATTGAGAAAAAGATGTTGGACATTCTCATCCAAACTGCAGAGATCGCACTTAGAATCCCCTTTCCATCTTCTCTTCAACAAATTATCTTTGGTTAAAATTACCCCTCTCCTTAGGTACCAAAGAAAGATTTTAATTTAAAGAAGCAGTTTTGCTTTCCGGAACAACTCTTTTCGAAGAGCTTACCTTTTTTCATGATCTCTCTATACATCGATTGTGTTGAAAAGATTCCAATTTTCTTTGTGTGGCATATAAAGATATCTTTTTTACAATTTAGATTAACCAGTACCACCAAAGAGACTAGCTTAAGCCATTCTTTCAACCTCTCCCCCACTAGACCCTTTCTGAGCGATACATTCGGTGGGGTCAAGCTAAGCACACTAGCTACTAAAACCTCTGTTTTCCTAACAATTCTATATAAATCTAGGAACATCCGCATTAGTAGCTTCTGATCAACCCAAACATCTTCCCAAAATCATATTTGTTGGCCATTGTTGATCCCTGAACCTTCCCTGTTGTAATAATAGGTCCTTCACCTCGAAGGCAGGCCCAGAAATGAGAGTCTCAGGCCTCTTTTCAAGGTGGGGACAAGTACTTGTTCTTAACGTATTTTCTTCTAAGTACCTCCTGCCACAGGCCATCTCCGTTAAGAAGCTTGAACAATCATTTACTAAGTAAACATTTGTTCTGCACTTCCAAATTCAGAATCCCAAGTCCCCCATACACCTTGGTTTACAGAGTATACTCCATTTTGCCAACCTATACTTCCTCTTGTGTTCATCACATTGCTAGAAAAACCTAGATCTATAATAGTCCAATCTTTTTCTTACACTTTAGGGATAATGAAGAAAGACATCATGAACATCGGTAGACTTGATAGAACCGAGTTAATCAAGATGCGATCCTACCCCCGAAGAAAGAAGTTTCCCTTTCCAACTCTTGAAGTTTTTTTTCTGAAACGCTCCTCAATCGACTTCCAATGCTTATTTGAAAGTTTCGATAGTGCATTGGGATCCCTAGGTATCCGAATGGAAAAATCCCTCAACACAACCAAAAATATCTACATACTCCTTACTTCGGCCTTTTTTCTTCCCCAAAGCAAAACAACTCGCTCTTGTGGAAATTGATTTTAAGACACGAAAGGTTTTCAAAAGTAACTAGCACCAATTTTAGGTTTCTAGCCTCCGCTAAATCATCTTCCAAAAAACAAAAATCGTGTCATTTGCATATTGCAAAATGGATAGACCCCGTCCACTAGATTATTTACTGGACCTCTAAACTGCCCACTATTTTTTGCTCTCGCAACAAGGGTGGCCAACATGTCTGTAACCAAATTAAAGAGGATGAGAGGGGCTCCCCCCTGCCTTAGTCCTTTCTGGTTTGGAAATTTGGACCAACCTCCTCATTCACCTTGATCCCCACATTCCCATTACTCACTACATCTTCGATCCATTTGCACCACTTATATGAGAAACCCTTCATCCGAAGAGTTTGTTGCACAAAGGCCCAATCGACTTTATCATAGGCTTTTTCAAAGTCTAGTTTTATTATGACCCCATTTTTCTTCTTTTTATGCAACTTATGAATGGTCTCATGTAATACTACCACTCCCTCCAAAATGTTCCTTACTGGCATAAATGTTGTTTGTGACTTTTTACTAATTTGTTAGCCACAGCCGTTAATCTGTTAGCCAACACCTTAGTAAAAAATTTTGAAGCTCACATTCAGCATACAAATAGGCCTATATTGTTGTATTTGTTTGACTTCCCTTTGCTTTGATATCAGTGTAACAGTACAAACATTCAGATTGAAAAAGGGCAGGTTACCAGCATGGAACTCTCTAAACATGACCATTAGTTCATCTTTGACGAGAGACCAGAAAACTTGGTAAAAAACTCTGCCGGGAAGCCATCAGGTCCTTGTGCCTTATTATGTTTCATTTAGAAAATTGCTTCTCTCACCTCTTTTTTTTTGTAAACTCCTCAATTAACAGGTTGTAATCTTTCTTACTAATCTGATTTACCTCCTCTAATTGTGATTCATCGAGGGAGAAAGCATTTCTCTATGATGACCCAAACAAATCCTTATAATACTTTGTAATGAAAGTTGTCAAATTTTCCTGTCCTTTGATTACTTCCCTTCTTGTTCTAGCTGAAAAATCCTCGTTTTTCTTCTTCTTTTTCTATTGGCTGCCATACGGAAATATTTATTATTATTGTCCCCTTCAAGCAACTCCTTAGTTTTTGCTCTTTGGAACCATTTTATTTCTTCTTCCCGAAGCAATTGTGTGATTCTATCGTTCACACTTTGCTTCAAGTCAAGCTCTTGCTGGCTCAAAAGCTAGGACTCTGCTTTTTGTCCAGATCCCTGGCTAGCCTAAAAGCTCCACCTTTTCTATTGGTGGCGATCTTGGTGATCCTCATCGGATTGAAGTATTCGACCAAGATTGGCTAAGGTTTGTATACAGTGCAGGCTCATGTTTTGCCAGTATTTTGGCAAATCGGTCCGAACTAGTATCGTGGCAGGCGGCCACGAGCTCAGTGCCATCCGCGAGAAGATATTCCTATAATCCGGTCCAGCATTTTCTACTTTGTGCATTCACCTACTCTTGCTATGGCTACTTCTAATAAGAGTATTACTTTGGTCTGAGAAATGTATAATACTGTTATGGTATAACAAACCTGACACTGGACTGCTTTGATGAATTCTTACTTGTGAGTTGTGACTTGTGCATGGCCGTACCGTTATATTGCTGCAAAGATCCATCGAGCATGGCACCCTCGTCGATGTTTCGCGAGACATTCCGCATCGTCGGCTTTTAAGGCCTTCTTCCTTGGCATGTCTAGGATTTATATTTTTCTTAGCACGTTTGGTGAACATTAGAAGAATTCTTCGAGCCTCTAATCTAATTGGTAATAGGAAGGATTGACAAGAACTAACATTTGAGGATCCAGTAGTACCTCTGAATCTAGCAATAGTAAGATTCTACCAAACTTATACTTCAATCATTGTTTTATGAGTAAGAGAAAGATTAAGGATGTTCATTACCCTCATAAGTCGTAAATGAATATGTGACATTGTCCCAAAAACTATGAGTAATAATTATATATATGTCAACATTTTTTAGTTTCTATAGTCCACCAGAGTACACTACAAGAAATTTGGCCTTCTATGACAAACTACATGTGACAAAGTACTTTTTAGTCACAAAAATAATGTGTTTATGACAATTTCTCTATGGATGACAACCGTTTGTGACTAAAATGTGTTTTAGTCATAAACAAACTATCACAATGTGCTCTTCCCACCCTTTGCGACAATAGCACATGACAAAAGTGATCGAATGTGAATGTCATCAATTAAAAATTATTTTTTAAAAAAAAAAAACACCTTGTCACAACCATGTGGATGCAGTCAAGGCCTACTATCTCTACATCTCTACAACATAAAAAAAGGATGAAAGTAAGACTTTGATTTTGTAACAACCCGGAAATTTCAAAACCTAAAAATTACAACCAACAAAAAATTTTTCTTAAATAGCCCATGATTGGTGAATTGTCATGTAGGAAAACCCTACCCTAGTTGCACAAGTAGCACCTACTAAATTTTTGTTGGAGCATTTGCATTTTAATTACAAGTTTGAGTTGGATTTTATTTGATTTTATGTATTGCTAATAAAATGAACCCCTATGTTTTATAACCTTCTTGTTGCCAACCTTTGGACATGGATTCCATTTAATCTCAAGTGACCCTAGTAGACCTCCTAAGAGTATTTACATGTTGGCAACACATGTAGATACATATAAGGTGCCCATGGTTTAGTATTAGTTGAAGGAAGAAATAGAAAAGACATAAGCAAAGAAGAGGAAATTAGAATGGCCATTTTGGCCCAAGGCAAGGAACCAGCCCGACCCGGCCGCTTGCCTTTGCTCGCACAAAGCCCGGCCCAAACCAGCTAGTCGACCCACAAAGCAAAAGCGTGCCACGCACCCGCCGGCCCGACGCCCGATGCTTCGCCCGCACCGACCCGCGTGCACGCGCGGTTGAACGGACCGCACGCTCTCGCTACCGACGTCATCCCGAGCCCGCATGTCATCTTCTTCCCTCACCTTTTCCCCTCTCGCTTCGCTTTTCGCGGGGCAGAGTGCAGCGTCGAGGGAAGAGGATCCGAGGCCGAAGCCTTGTGATCCCGTTCGTCCGCCCCACCGACCCGCATGGAGTGCCACGCAAGCCATCCGCGAGGGAACCAACACCCGATGGTCACGCCCCGGCGCGAACGCGAGAACCGAACGCCGGGCCGCCATGGCGGTGCCGTGACCTTGTCCCCCGCTTTTGACCGACACCGAGCCAAAGTGGGAGAGCGGCAGCCCGGTGTCGTCGCGACGCGAGCCCCTGGCTGGAGCCCCGGGATCACCCTCAATCGCCCACCAACCCTTTCCCTTTAGCGGTCACCATCCATCCCATGGCCATGGAGCCGCCACCCTATAAGAGAGTCCCCTTGGGGAGCCTTAGGGTTTCGCCCATCACGCCGCCCGGCTGGTGGCCTTCGCCTTGCCACCACCCATCTGCGTAACCGAGAGAAGAAAGGAGGGAGGAGTAGGGGAGGTAGGAGAAGAAGGACGGAGGTGCGCCGGCTGCTGCGGGCACCGCCACGCCCGAGCACCATCGGCGTCGGGCCGCCGCCGGCAGCAGAGCCGCCGACGGACGACGCTGCTGAACCGCACGCCGGAGCCGCCATTTGCTGGATCGCATCGCGAGCCAGACTCCACCGCTTACCGCCACCGCCCGGCCGCACGCCGGAGCTCGTCGTGGCGAGGTCGCCGCCCCGTCGGCTACACCGGCGTTGCCGCTCACCCCCGCGGCATCACCTCCTCACGCACCAGCTTCGCCACCTTGTCGCCAACCACCTCGCCGAGAACCGCACGGTGAGCACCCGCCCCACCCGCGTCGTCGTTGCCGTGGTCACGCCCCATGACCGCCTCCGCGCCGCCGCCCGCCTTCTCCGCCTTAGAGGGTCCAAACCGCCTTCGGCGCCACTAGGATGCCACACAACGCACACGCGCGCTCAAGCCAAAGGCGGCCTAGCCGAGCCCTCGTGGCCGGGAACGCCCCATTTGCCAACTCGACGCCCCGCCATGGATGCCCAGCGCAAGCCCGGCCATGGGCCGTCCGGCGCTTCGGCCACACCCGACCGAGGGGCCCACCGGACCTCCCGTAGCCGTGTCCGTCCTTCCGTGGCAAGTAGAAAAAGCAACCCCCTTGCCCGAAGTCACGCCCTAGAACGCCCGGCCGCCTAGGACCACGCCGGCGCGGCCGTGATCCATGGCGCCGCCCGCGCACGCTGCGTTCGATGATCCCGGCTGCCTCTTGGCATGGAAGCGGCCCATGAGCTCCCGCTCGACACGCGCGCCAGTCGCCTAGCCGGTTGGAAGAAAAGGGGCCCGCCTTGGCCGCGGGTCGCGCGCCATGAGCTCGTCGAACTCCGCCCACGCCGCCGGCCCCGCCGTGGACTCCGCCCGCACATTATCGGGTCGTCGGCGCCGCCTTGAGTGCCTTGCTCATGAACCTAATCGAAGGGGAGGATAGGGGACTTTGCCCCAAATTGGAGCCACGGCCATCGCAGACGGCTATGCGCCATCCGGAGTCGGCCGGGCCGCCGCGGCCAACCGCACTGAGCCCCCGCTCGTCCCTAACGCCTTGCGGCGTTCATCGGGGCACCGTGAAAGCCGACAGCGTGCCTCAAAACCTCACCTCGACTCGACCCGCCTTGCCGCTGCCGTACCCTCGCCCGCGTCCCGCTGTTCCGTGAGCACCGACCACGGGGTGCGTCAATCCGCCGCCGGATTTTGCCTTGATGGCCGCCGCCCGACAAAGCCCTAGCGCCCTCGCGTTGCCAGCGGAACCGCCGAGAGACGCGAGCGTGAGCTTCGTCGCCCGGCCAAGACGCCCACCGTGAAGAACAGAGCGAGGAGGATGGGGAAAAGGAGAGCAACGGCGGCGGCGTGAACCCGATCCACCGTGAACCGGGAGACGGAGGAGGTAAGTGGACTGGCCCACCATGGACGGCTGTGTGGTCTATGGACCAGCAACAGCGAGACCACCGTGCACCAGCCCCATAACACAGGCTTGTGGACTCGGCCCGTTAAAGCCCAAGTCCGACACATGGCGCAGTCCACCGAACGACACGTGTCCGGGCCGGGCGGCCCAACCCGGCCCATGACCGACCCACCAAAGCCCGTTATCGGCCCACTCGGCCCGTTAGTAGTTGACCGGTCAACGTTGACCGTTGATTGGGCCCACCTACCGCTGACCCGGTCCCACCCGCCGCTGACCGTTCAACCGTCCCCCGTGGCCCCACGTGGCGGTGGACCGTAGCCTTGGGACCCACTGCCATCTGGCCGCCGCTTTGGATGCCCTGCGTCAGCAGTGACGTCATCGTGACGTCATCACAGGACCCACCTGTCAGCCACTGTTACCCTTGGAACACTATGACGTCATGCTGATGTCTGCCGCCCAACCAGAAGCTGCCACGTGTCAGCACCTGGTTAACCCGACCTTTTTCCATTTTCGTAATATAATTTGATCTTAGGAAATTCATAGAATATTCATACGATGTCGAAAATTATGAAACAAGAGTCCAAATTTTTCTAAATTCAAGCTCTACGTCATAGGGTTATCTATGAGTGCATTTGGATCTTTTGGATATTGTTGCTTCTTTGTGGACTTCTATAGGAGTTGCTTATCGCGACTCTACGTTACGTTCGGTCCGGTTTGGAGTCGACCCGGGAGGAGGGAGACCCGGCGTGCGACTACGCCAAGTGACGGAGACTAGTACCACTACTTCCTCGACATCGCGGGTGTCATGGCAAGACTTTGTTTTAGAGAATCCTATTTAGACATTGCAAATAGATATGCTAGCGCTTTTACTTTATTCCTTTGCTAGTATATATGGATGCATGCTTTTACTGAGCGATATGCCTTGATTGAAACCCATCCACCAAATTACCCGGCTTTTGCGCTCGCACTTATATACTCCCCGCTTGCTTGCTTGCACTTGCCACTATGTGGCTTTACCTTCACTTACGTGTATATATATGAGCCGGAGTATATGAGCCGGACGGTTGAGTTGTGTCGTGCAGGGAGTGTGATTCGCGTGTGTCTTGGGTGTGTGGTGGTGAGGGTTGAGTCGATCGGGCAGGATATCTGACAGTCGCGAGGGGACGAAGTCTAGCCGAGGTGGTGCGCTGGGCACCCCGTGTCGTACTGTGGCGGGTACATGGTGATTTTCCCGAGTTCGGGGTGGAGAGCCTTTGTGGGGCGAAGCCCCAAGGTCTTTGTCGAGCATAGAAGATGAGAAGATGTCTTGTCCGGTCAACCTAAGGACTTCTGCATCGTTGGGACGGAATCATATGGGAACACGGTACACATCGCTCGCCCCAAAGTGGGTAGGGGACGGGTAGTCCGACTAGCTAGGACGGTGCCATTACTGCTAGATTTGTAAGGTGATTAGGGTCAACGGAGACGAAGGCCGAGCCTGTTCCGTTCTAGTAGGCAGCATCACTTGTAGGGCCCGGTGTTGTCTTTCCCAGTCTCAGCGTGCCGGTGGTACTCCGGGGCTTCCCAGGGCTGAGTGGTAGGATGGCATCGTACTAGTTGGAAGGCAGCCGGAATCTTCCTAGGTGCTTCTAGGGCATCGATGATGGTGATCGAGAGATCTTGTGTACACGCTCTGCAGAGTTTTAAACCAATACGTATTGTCCCGCCGGGCATGGATCCGACTTTGGGCACGGATCTGCCTAAAGGTGTGCGCCGCCTTCGAGCACGGGCGACCTAAAAGGTGTGCGCCGGCTTACTTGTTGGGTTTACCCCATGGGTTACTGCTTTCAGCGAGTAGAGAGGGTGTTTTCTCTTCTTACCTCGGATGTAGTTGAGTGTGGGAACTTACGGCTGAGAGCCTGGAGGCTGAGAGCCGGTTAGGCAAGGCAGAAGAAGATGAAGGGCTGTCTTGTCGCCTTGTGTCAGTTGTGAGTTGTGAGATGTGTGATGTGCTTGGGATGGATTTTGGGGAGATGTTGGTAATGAGTTAAAATGTGAATATTATTTTATTATTATTACTTGTTGCCTGCATGCGCTAAGGATGCAAACCACAGCCAAATATTAGGATCGCCAGATCCCTTATTTTCTATTTTCCACTAAAGCTCATTCAGTGCTGACCATGGCCTGCACATATCTGGCGGTGTGCAGATTTCTGTCTCGTGGTAACTAGAAGGATTAGATGGTCTCGTGCCTACGCTCAAGCTGGAGATGATGATGATGATGCTTCCGCAACTAGCTTCCAGTCTTCGACGCTCGTTGCGATCTTTGTGTGACTCTGATTGTTTCCGCCAAGAGGCGATATACCTTTATAAACCCTTCTATTTGTATTCTTTTTATTCGAAGTTTGACTCTGTAATCGACTGTAATTCGGATAATGTGATGGAATGATCCTCGGGGACCATCGTGTTATACTTCATTCTGTGGATTTCCCTTCGCGGAAATCGGGGATGTTACAGATTTGGTGAGGTAAAACCTCCGTACGTCGTTTCACTGCCCGTGCGACACTGCACCTAAAGGTGGAAGGGTGCAAATTAAATTAAAGAAAAAGAAAGGATTCCTGATGTAAACATAAAAGAGAAAAATGACATATAAACGTGGAGGTGGAAGGGTGCGAAAGTAAATAAATAATACAGATAGACTCTAAACGTAAAAATAAAAACTTCCTTGACCGTATGGCCTTCGTGCGATCTAATTTTTTAGGAAAGAAGAAATCATGCTCTCATAAAAAAAGGAAATCTCACGCTCTCAAATAGATTTATTTTTTTGGTACTTGCATCTGCCTCTCAACGAAACAGGTTCCACGACGCTCTCAAATCCCTCTGCATGCGTTCGATAAGAAAGGAAAAAAAAAACTCGGAATCTCCTTTGCATGCGTTCGATAACAAAGAAAGAAACTCGGTAAAAAAGGAAAAAGTACATGCCATAGTCTCCCCCGCTCCCCACGTTGGTTCCCTTCCCTCCGCGATATCCTCTCCCTCGTCCGCTCGCTTCTCTGCCCTCGCTATTGTCACGCACCCACGCACCCCGTCCGCCCTTGCCTGCGCTACCGCCGTAGCACCGTGATTTTGAGTCTCATGCTTCTCTGAATATTTTTTAGAGCACTCAGCCATGGCAAATTTAATGCCGCCACTAGCTCGCTGCGACGCAGCAAGGACACCAAGGCACCCCAGATCCCCACGCGGCGGTATGGCGAGGCCACCAGCGGCTACCTGCTCTTCACACGCCGGCACGCGAGGCGGTGCTCTCCTGCTCCAAGGCCACCAACCCCTCCACACGACGGCGCGGCAAGGCCCCCACCGGATCCCAGTGCAGTGCCCAGTTCGTCGCAGCCACCATCGTCGCACCGCGTTCGTTCCGCTGGTGCTGGCCCTGCTGGGTACTGGATCGCTGTCCACAAGCCGCCACCACGAGCGCCCGGATCCCCGACCTACACCGCTGCCTCGACAATGCCGGGAGGCCTCGTCGACCTGCGTCGTGCTGCCTCCACGCCGTCGGAGTTGCCGCCATCGCTGCACTTACCCACGACACCCTCTACTTAGTCATCAACCCCAGCGTCAAGGCCGACCTTGCGCGCCTTGGCCGACGTGTAGGACGCCACCCATGTACAAGGTGGAGAAGGACGTTCACTTCTTCCTGGACCAGGCGGCTGCCTATTGTGTAGTTGAACTATTGTTGCTGTCTTGATCACCACCCACTCCGTGCATCCATGAGTACAAGCTTGCCTAATAGGCGTGTTGGATTGTACATGTATCTGCTGAAAAAGGATGGATTGTATCTGCTGCACTAGCCTACTCAACGCACGGGATGCAGGTAAGCCGATTGATGAAATGCCCCTTAAAGTCATCTAAGCAGTTCTGTATTTGTTGTTGCTTTGCTGCTCACCGGTTCAAAGTTGTTTGCAGGATGATGTTCAAAAAGAGGGCTCGTGAGCAATTCATTTTTTTTTTTTTCCTCCCTGTGCTATACTTGACATACTGCTATATACTTCAGTAATTTTTTCTCTTTGTTCACGCTGAGGCCTATAAACCTCAAGTATCCTTCTATTGCCGGAGTTAAATGGTTGTTGGGCAATTGCTATTTAGAGTTTGCGAACAGTTACCTTTTATGATACAATGCTATTAATTGTGATTTTGGTTGTAGGGACTTCTGAATTTAAATTTGGTTTGGGATTATGATCTGTGTTCAGATATATGCACACGACAATAGATGTTGAAATCGAGTTTGTCTTTTAAACTAATTAAGTCACTGAAAAAATCTATTGGCACTTTTGGCAGTTAAATTGCTTCTGTTAAGGTTGCCAATATTACAATTTTAGGTAGCACTTTGTATGCTGTATCACTGCAACTACAGTAGGTGTCTCCCTGTTTTTCACCATCTTCTTTGATCCTGTTCTGCAGTGTGACCTTGAACCCCATACACAGGATCAATAGCTACGTAGCTCTTGGCATGTGAATCTGAGAAGTCAGGAAAGGAATACAAACAATAGTAGGTGAATGCTACTTGGTAGGTTGTAATTTTGAATGGTATGTAATAACTTCCTCCGAGTGATTGGATGGGCCTAAAACCATGTTTTTTTTGTTTTGGACAGAAATACCAAATTCTGTAAGTTGTTTCCCACCATCTATATATCATGAGCAATAATGTATCGTTTTCCTGATTGCCATCTGATTCTCCCGTTGATCGACCAAACTTTGTGCCACCCTTTGTGTTCTTTAGAGATCTTGGCCTCCAAAATACTTCCCTGGTGGAGGATTTATTAACCCAAGTTTTTCCATGGCATGTTTTGTTGAGAAAATAAATTGACAGTCTCATATGGCTATATGTCATCAAATTCTATGTATACCCCCAGCAATGCATGGGTATTATAATTGAAGAACTTTACTCAAATCAAGCAGACATTGGTTCTTCAACATTGTTGTTTTTCCATCCTCGCTTCTCTCCCGGGTTGGTTTGGAGTAGCTCTTGTCATTCTATCAGAAAGAAATTTCAGTAGGTTTCCTTTCCTGAACATACTGCTGATAGAGTTTGTAACTTTAATTTAATTGTAGATCTAAATAACAATGTTGCACCTGGTTCATGATTTTTTCCGTAAAAATCTAAATCACTAAAAACATAGAAAATATTAAACACACTTCATTATCTTTATCACTTATACTATGTGTTGATATGACTATTAAATTTCCACGAACTTGGTTTTGGATTAAATGTCACTTTAATGTTCTTTTTAATTTCACATTATTCTCATCTTATCGTGTGACCCATGTATTTTAAATACAAAAGTTTAGTTATCCCCAGCAACGCTGCTGGCATGATACTAGTTATATATAATTTGTGTAAATATATAATCTTTTTGGAAGTAAGTTTAAAACTCTATTTTCAACATTTAGTGTTAACTTCCAGTTTACCAAAAAATATTCAAAAGGCTTTACAAAACTTGTTTTGCTTTAAAAAAAAAAATAGATTTGAGCTTTCAAATAAATTTGGAAAAACTAAGAGCCAATCTCTCTCTCCAGCCATTTCTGGTACTCCTGCGCACCTCCTTCCCTTGTTCCAAAGGAAAAAAAAAAACCGTCTTGACGTAATCTACGCATATGTAGTTAAATTAACAAACAATGGATGAGCATGCACACATGTGAGGCGCACTGTCTTGACGTTGTAAACACCTCGAGTATCACTTAATAACCCACAGATCGAGGATAAAGTAAAGTAGTACAAAAATCTTGATCCATACTAGCTATAGGCGATTAGACTAATCGCACCATGACCTGTAATGTCACATGGTGCACACATGTGTAACGCACTGTCTTTGATGTCGTAAATGACGATAAAGGAAGGGAAAGCATCCAGCGTGTCTATAGAGGATATAAAGTAGTGCAAATTTTGATCCACACCATTCCCACCCCACCTCTAGACAGCGATAAGCACGGCGCACGCAAGTAGATGATTATGTTACGCAACAGAGCTGTACTGGTAGTCTGGTAACGGTACTATTATGTGCAAAGCGCGGGTGTGAAATGCTAAAATATGAACAACTTTCAAGGGTGCGTTGTTCCCCAATGAGTTGATCTTAAATTAGCTCCTTGGCTTCTTCTGAACTTTCCTTGATGCCAATAGGGAGGTTGGTTGTTGAGTCGACGCAGCTGGGTCATCTACCAAACAAATAAAAAAGGACAGGCCGAGATGCAACCTACCGACCAAATGCCATGCATGTGAACACACAGAGAGGAGGCAGCAGCACACGGCAGCTGGCTCCAGCTAGGTTTCCAAAGGGGAACCATCGCTAGCTATAGCTTGCTCCCCTTCCACGACGCTCCTCACTTCCTCAGTCGTCAGTCCTCACCTTCTCTCCCGCTTGCACCGTACCAGATCCGCCGCCGCCAGCACGCCTCAGCGCCTCCTCTCTTTCCCTTCCAAATAGCCGGGATCATTAAGGCTCCGATCTCCAGCCAGATCGAGCTCCGGTAGTTAGAGAACACTGGACACAGCTTAGCCATACCTCTCCGTTGGCCCCTCCTAATGGAGGTGACCTGAACCGCAACTAGCTCTAGATCTGGAGGTGCACACATACGCGCGCGCGCACGAGAGAGAGAGAGAGAGAGAGCAATATGGCTGCTGGTATAGTGAGTGCTTCAATGGGTGTGATAGGCACCCTGCTTCCCAAGCTCTCTGCCTTGATACAAGGGGAGTACAATCTTCAAAAAGGAGTGAAGAGCAAGATCGCCTTTCTAAGGAATGAGCTAATCAGCATGCAAACTCTGCTTGTGAAGCTGGCCAACAATGAGGAGAGGTTGGATGAGCAGCTCAAGGATTGGAGGAACAAGGTGTGGGAGCTCAGCTACGATATTGAAGACTGCATCGACCTCTTCATGCAAAAGATGAGCAAAGGTGGTGCTAAATCCAGCCTCATAAAGAAGACGTCAAGTAAGATTGAAAAGATATGGTCACGCCACAGGATTGCTAGCCTAATTGATGAGCTCAAGACTCGTGTTGAGGAAGAAAGTGAACGCCGCTCGAGGTACAAGATTGATGACCAGGCTATTGATTTTACCAAGGTAGTCCAAATCGATCCTCTGTTGCCAGCATTGTATGAGGAAGCGGAGAAACTTGTTGGTATTGATGGTCCAAGGGAGGAAATCATTGAGTTTCTTGAGAATGATGACAATGGACATCGACTCAAAGTTGTGTCTATTGTGGGTTTTGGAGGTCTTGGCAAGACAACTCTTGCAAACCAAGTTTACAAGAAAATCAAAGGTCAATTTAGTTGTTCATGTTTTGTACCAGTTTCAAGGAATCCTAATGTTGCCAAGATACTAGCTAATATGCTCAAAGAACTAGGGAGTTATGTCGACCAATCAGATGATGAGCGCCAACTGATAGACAAGCTTAGAGCATTGTTACAAAATAAGAGGTATGTACTTCCTTTTCGTCATGTAATATAGTGTACTGTGAAGATCTTAAGGGCAGATTAAGAGATAATAAAAAAGACATTTGTGCCCTCACTTCATTTCCTACCCAGATGCTGTCATTAGCATATGATTAACGAAGATTAGTTGTTAATAGGAAAGTATATGTGTAATGTATACTAAACTCTAAGATCTCTTATAGTTTGGGTACAATTTTTTATTGCAAGAATACACCGCGGTATTTCTGGGTACAATGCTCGGAAATGAGGAGAAAAAGCAACTTAATTCAAGAAAAAAACTTATAGAACAAGGAAGTACAAAACTTGATATTTAGCTTCTTTTCACCTTTTCCACCATTGTATTTATGTGCATATGTTTACTTACTGAAAAATGTATTTCTTTCTTAAAGGTAATACAAAATTAATTTCATCCACTACTTCTTGTAACGAGCACATAAAAAAGACTAGACCTGCTAAGAGTAAGACAGCCCCGTACATTCTTTTTAAGATCAAAGTAACCTTCTCATGAAGATTCCTTTTAATCTACCTTAATCCTTCTTTTAGAAAAGGAAATATATTGCGGTAGTGCTGGTGCTCGGACATCCAATGGGGCTTAAATCCATCAGACGCCCTCCGGCCCAACTGAAACGCTTATCTCGCAAAAAGCACTCAAGCCCCAACTCATGTGGACGCTCGCCCATCACACCCTCCGTCCATGTCTGGCGCAAGGAATGGAATAAAGGACATTCATGGGGTGGGGTGTCTCGTTTGGGAGAGCCAGCACAACTCTCATGGGCCAAGTGGGATGCCGTGCTAGGGTTAGGTAGGGCACAGCGAGTTGCAACATCGGAAAAATGTTGCAACATAAGGGGAACATATTGTAACACCTTAAATCTACCGTTACATTGACTACTGTAATATCCAGAGAAGCATCTCAAAATCAACAGTTGCAACATCGAAAAAACACATATTGCAACATCTTAAAACCTAAAGTTGCAACATAAAAAAAATATTGCAACATTTCAAAATTGATTGTTACAAACATTCAAACAATCATGTTGCAAGGAATGATGAGGACATCCTCCACTATTACTCGTTGGCAAAGATGTAAAAGAAAAAATGGGTCCAGTGGCCCAATTGTAGCCGGTGAACGTGTGAGCCTCTGAATAATCTCATCTCTCTTAACTTGGGAGGAGGAAGCCACCTTAAAAGGGAGAGCCACTCTTCCCCTATCGACTAGTCTTTTAGGGCGACCGGGCCTTTCCCTGAATGGGTGCGTTAGAGTGCGGTGCTAAGATTGTCGAGGCGCATCAAGAGGCCCTAGTGGCATTGTAGACGGATCGGTGCGTCGGATTTCAGCTATCGTTTCTAAGATTGCGGGATTCATGGAACCTGGATCGGTGTGTCGACTTTTCATCCAACCCCATCTAGACTGGACTCATCATTTGGTATCAAAAATTGGGCCCTTGTTTAAGGGGGTGGGAATGATGAGGACATCCTCCAATATTACCCATTGGCAAAGACGAAAAAAAAAATGGGCCAAGTGGCCCAGTTGTAGTCGGGCAGCAATCGGTGTGAGCCTCCGAATAATCCCATCTCGCTTAACTTGGGAGGAGAAAGCCACTTTAAAAGGGAGAGTCACCCTTTCCCCTATCGGACTAGTATTTTAGGGTGACTTCTGAGTGGGTGCGTCAGAGTGCCGTTCTAAGATTGTTGAGGCGCAACCCAAGTGGCGTTATAGCCGGATCGGTGCATCGAATTTCAGCTGTTGGTAATAACGAAAAGTGGGGAAAGAGGATAGTGCAATTTTCTCCATGCATGGCCCAAAACTTCCAACACTGCCAATTCCGGCTCAGACCAGTGTAGGCATGGATAAATTTCTACCAGGTTTGGCACATCCCTACTGAAACCAGCCGGGCCGTTTTTTCAATGTTGGCCAATTTAACCTAAATTTGATCCTCTTTGTTTGCACATGATTTTTCCATTCCATCTTCGACTCTCCTGATCATATTTTGACTAGCTCATTATTATTAAACCAGTATTTTATAGTTATATGGATCAAATTACAGATGAAAATTATGCTAATTAAACTATGAAATGTAGATGGTGTCAAAATTACTATCAGAAATTCAGAATGGTGAAATCCATTGACTAAAATGCATCGGGGTAAAACTGGATAAACTAGAAGGATTCCTCTAGTTTGGGTGACAACACAATGACGAATCCCTTTTTATGATGCATAGTTTTTGAATAAGAATATCTTTATTTGGAGCTTTGCAATTTTCGGTGGCAAAACAAAGGTAGCAAGATTACTTGATCTTGGTACTAATGTTTCTCTTACAAATATTTTGTAGGTACTTTATTATTGTTGATGATATTTGGAGCACAGAAGCATGGAAACTTGTGAAGTCTGCTCTACCCCGAGAATAGTCTGAACAGCAGAATAATTACAACGACAAGAATTAGCAGTGTAGCCAAATCATGTTGCACGAGTTCAGCTGGATATGTTCACAACATTCAACCTCTAAGTGACCAACAATCCCAGCAATTATTTTTTAAGAGGGTTTTTGGTGACAACTCTTCGTGCCCTCCTCATTTGGAACAAGTGTTCCATGGAATCCTTAAAAAGTGTCAAGGTTTGCCATTAGCTATTGTCACTATTGGGAGCCTACTTGCTGGGAAATCCAACAAGGATCGATGGGAGCAAGTATACAATTCTATTGGTTCTGCTTTTAGTCTTGAAGGAATGAAAGATATACTTCTTCTTAGCTATTATGATCTGCCATACCATCTAAAGACTTGCTTGCTATATCTTAGTATGTATCCAGAGGATCACATGATTTGGACAGAGGAGCTAATACAAAGGTGGATAGCAGAAGGGTTCATCACAGAAGAGAGGGGTCAAACTGTAGATCAAGTTGCCGAGAGTTACTTCAATGAGCTTGTAAACAGAAACTTGATCCAACCAATACATATTCTGTATTATGGCAGTGTAGAAAATTTTAAAGTGCATGATATGGTTCTTGAGCTTATTGTATCCCTATCAAATGAAGAGAATTTTGCCAGCATAGTGGAAGGACAAAGCTATAATGGTAGTGGTCACCAGATCCGAGGCTCTCAGTACAAACTGAAAATGTGGGAGATGAAGTCATGCAGAAGATTATGGATAAGTGGTCGCAGGTTCGTTGCATTAGTTTTTATCATATGCAAGAGCAAGGGATTTCTCATCTGAAAAAGCTTCATCATCTGAGAGTACTCAGTCTTGACTGTGCTAATCTTGGTAATCAACACATCAAATATATAGGCAGCCTTTTCCAGCTAAAATTTTTGGTCATCCGTTCTGATGATGTTACGGAGCTTCTGGAGGACATTGGGAACTTGCAGTATTTACAAACATTGGATATACGTGGCACTCAAGTTAGAACATTGCCACCATCCATATGCTATTTGCAAAAGTTGGTGCGTCTAATTGCATTGTCTGTTGAAGAAGTCCCAGATGAGATTGCAGAACTACAAGCCTTGCAGGAGTTGTCAGGTACATGGAAGTTCTCCATAAAATTGGTCGAAGCGCTTAGACGTTTGAGTAATCTGAAGAGGCTTCACATGCGTATGGCTAGCAGTGGTCAAGATATGGGAACATATGAGGAATCTTTTGAAGTCATGTCTTGCTATGATGGGTAATCATGGGCTGCGATCACTGGAGATTTCTGGATATCATTATTTGCTGACGGAAGAAATGGTTGATTTCTTGTGCTCCATTTTTCCATGTCTCCAGAAGTTTGTAGTATACTCTACTGGCAGCATCGCTCGCTTTCCAAAGCAGGTAGGGTCTCTTGTTAATCTCACCTATCTTAAACTTGGGTTTCTCAGGATTCAGCAGGAAGATCTCTGCATCATCGGGGGCATACCTCCTCTGCTCCACTGCGAGTTAGACGTAGTGTATGCTCCTAATGAACGGCTTACCATCAGCAGCCAACAATTCCAGTGCCTTAAAGAGTTCTGGTACATCAATGATTATTGTGGAGGTGGCCTGAAGATGTTGTTCTTACAGGAAGCGATGCCTAACCTCCAAAAGTTACATCTTGCATTTAGAGCACAGGAAACAGAGTCCAAGATGGGGTTTGAGTTCAGCTTCGAGCACCTTGCAAGCCTAAAGCACATCACTGTGAGAATCGGGACTGAAGATGCTTCCAGGAGCAGGGTGGAGGCTGCGGAAGCTGCCGTCAGGGACGCTATCAGCATGCACCCCGGACGTCCCACGCTTCACATGGGATGCTCTGGCCCATCCCAAGGATGAGAGGAACGATTGTCGCCAGGTCTGAAATACAGAGTAGGCGAGTTGCAATTTCTCACCAGAATATTTTGTAATGGTCCTGCAAGGTTGTTTGCCATCTCTCTCTCACGTGTTGCTAATTCTGATGCACACTAAATAGAACAGTATTGTACCTCGATGTGGCGGGCTGTGTCTTGGTTATTTCGGTCCATGCTAGAGTTTTTGCTGAACCTATTATATAAATGTAATGTTTTGGGCTTGTATTTTCCTTATGGACTGGTTTTTGCTTGTTTCTCTTTTAATCATATAAATGTAAGGTTTTTGGGCCTGTATTTTCCTTACGCACTGGTTTTTGCTTATTTCCCTTTAATGAACCATATGCAAATAGTGTCTTGTCAAAAAAAAAACTATATGCAAGTAGTGTAAGATGTTTTGCCTGTTTTTTCCTTATAAACTAAGATGGACTTCCTAACTGAAACGGCAAAGCTCCTGCCCACGATAGGAAAACGTGTGCCAGTGCCGAGCGATTTCAAACATCAAGCTTAGTAGGAAAATAACCAGTGCTGGGCTGCTGACAGGAATCATAGTTCAGAAGGCTGTTTCATTTTTAAGCCCGTGCTGGCAGAGAATGAGGTGCTGGGCTTGTAGCCGATGTGCTTGAAATCTCTCGATGCTTTTAGAGGGCAAAAAGTAAGGTTAATTTGTCACGTTCTGGTACAGCAAAGCTCTCGTTTTTTATTTTTATTTTTTATTTTTTGCACAGGTTGCTTGTCTGAACCTGCGCTATATACGACAAATAAAAGAAATTCTTTAGGAGATGAGAAAAGTACACGGTACTGGACTGATTGACAGGAACCACAGGCCAAAAGGCCCATTTCATTTGATTTTTTCATTTGAAAGCTTGTGTTGTTGGTAGAGAAAAAGGTATTCGGCTCGTAGCTATTGTGCACGAAAGCCCGCCCACTGCTAGGCAACCATTTTTGGCAGGAACTGTGCCCCCGAAAGTCTATTCATTTGAAAGCATGTGCTTGCAGAACAGGAGGATGTGACCATGCGAAAACAAAGGCCTTTTTATGCACAATCAGGACTATGGTTGGTTCATATTTTGAAGTATTTTTTACTATCACCATTTTATGATCAGGAAACAATAGAGTGTGATTTGTCGCGCTCTACCTAGTTAACCTGCACCACAACTCATGTGCCTAACCGGGTGCCAGGATTTGCAGTGTGATTGTATGACGGATAAATGAGATGGGACGATCATTGCAAATCTCCTAAATAATTTTGAGAAACTAGCTTCTGCAGTTATGTTCCAGGACAGTCAACATTGAGACATATGCAAGTGTACACTCCAGGATCTCAACCACAGAAAATGGCAGACTTCAGTTTTGCTGAACTCGCAAAAGGTGAACAAGAATTGGGGTACATGATCGGTCCTAAACAGACAGAAGCAGACATGAATCGTGTATGAATACTTATATAGCACATGCCCATCAGGGAAGAGCTGAAGAGCTCCCATGTATACAACAACAAAGACCATCTCAATATCCTCACCAGGTCAGGGTCAGCCCATCAGGTCTCCCCGGCCCCTAGTTAGAATAACTCTGACTGTTATCATATTCGTTTTGGTCTCCAATTGGCCAAAATCACACAGGATCACTACCCCATCTGCGTGAAGTTGTCTTGCATGAAGATTCCATGGATCGATATGGATTAACAACATGTTGGACCCTAAACTAGTGGTGAAACCACTAGTTTTGTCCTAGCTGCCATTCTGGATCAGTGACAGGTGCTCTGAATGTCTCCTGCTGCTCATCTTGTGCAGCTAACGTTTGATCTGAACTGAATTTGGGTCGTTTCAGACCTCACCAGTTCGGTGCCATGTGTGAGGACATATTCCCATAATCTTTTCCTTCATTTTGTAGGATTTGTGTTTATTTACTCTCGTTTGTATAGTTTTCTATCTCTTCCTAATACTGTATTAACTAGTATAACAAACCTGTCACCCAGCCTGCATATTTTTTTAAAAAAAAAAGGAAAAAAAAAAAAGAACTGATCGATGGATTCCATTTTCTGATGTGTGTATGGCATCTCTGAAGGTTCCATCAATGCAGACTAACTGATGGGTCGCACTTGTTGTCTTCCTGGTTCAGTAACAGTAACAATAGCAGATATGTGCTCCTGAATGTGAATGTCCCATCCTGTTCATGTTGCTTTGCATTACATTACTAGCTCAGTGCCATACTGCCATGTTCAGCAGTTCAAGTGCACTCTTGCTCTGTCCGTATCCGACACTCTTCTTATTTTATTTTATTTTGTTCTGAACTTATATCTAATACTGACATACTATGTTATACAATATAAACCTGAACCCTGACTGCTGCGACGAATTCTAACCAGTGAGCATCTGCATGTGCACCTGGGCACTTAATAAACTGATAGAAACGGGTTGGGATGATGGGAGCCCTGACGTCATAACAGCCATCACAAATCTCCTGATTAGAGCTGGAATGGAATTTCAGCAAAGAGATCTCTGTAGGTGCAGGAGTAACTCGTATTGTTTCAGTGTGAGGAAGACAAACCATACACTGCCTCTCAGGATTGCAAACATGCAGACAGGTTTGGCCTGTTTTCCTGAGCTCAAAATAGGTGAAGGAACCGTGACAAGTGAAAGCAATGGATGGTGGATGGTCACTGGTCAGTGCCATCCATAATAGGTGTCACCTGATCACTGAAACAACTAATGACCTTCGTTAAGTCGCCGGCACAGGAAGAGGAATGGAATGCGCGTGCGTTGACGCAAAAAGACCTGCGGTCTTGGTCTTCCCTTGAGTCGTCGTCCCTCCCAACCAACGCAAAGCAGAGGCAGCCGCCGTCGCCTTGCTCCTCCCCCTCTCTCCACCAGCACAAGCCTGCTCGCCGGCCAGATCCACTCCCACCACCAGCTCTCACGGCAGAATCCCCGCTCTCTCCTTTCTTCCCCATAGCCGCCTTAATCAATCAAGGCGCCCAATCAGATCGAGCCCGGTGGTTCCCCGTGCCCCTGCCTCGGTGCTCAGGTCGCTTTGTTGCCGGTGGCGACCGCCATGCCTCTCGTCGGCCGCCCCGGTGTGGGGGACTGCTGCCTGAACCTGGTCTACTAGCTCCGGATCTGCCAAACAAAAGCTCTGTACAGGCAGAGCCGCAGAGGGTTCCACGGTGCCGGTAAGCATTCAAATTTCGAAGTTCAAACAAACACTCTTGCATTGCGTATAGCATCCACTGACTACTAACGCATCATTTCTACATATACACACTCTTGCAGTTGGAGACACAGAAGGGGAATCATATTCTGCATCCACAAGCAAGCGGTTGTGAGAGACAGAGGCAGCAATATCTATGGCTGCTGCTGTAGTGAGTGCTTCAATGGGTGCGATAGGCACCCCGCTTCCCAAGCTCTATGCGTTGATACAAGGGGAGTACAAGCTTCAGAAAGGAGTGAAGGGCAAGATCACCTTTCGACAAATGAGCTGAGCAAGATGCGACTCGCTTGAGAAGCCGGGCCAACAATGAGGAGAGGCTGGATGGGCAGCTCAAGGATTGAGGAACAAGGTGCGCGAGCTCAGCTATGATATTGAAGACTGCATCGACCTCTTCATATACAAGATGAGCAAAGGTGGTGATAAAGCTAACCTTGTCAAGAAGACGGCAAGTAAGATTAAAAAGATATGGTCACGCCGCAAGATTGATAAACTAATCGATGAACTCAAGGCTCGTGTAGAGGAAGAAAGTGAGCGCCGCTCAGGTACAAGGTTGATGACCAGGCTATTAATTTCAGCAAGCTGGTTCATATCGATCCTCGGTTACCCCAAGATCGTATGTGGAAGCGAAGAAACTTGTTGGCATTGATGGTCCAAGGGAGGAGATCATCGAAGTTTTCGAAAAATGATGACAATGGACATCAACTCAAAGTTGTATCTATTGTGGGTTTTGGAGGTCTTGGCAAGACAACTCTCGCAAAACCAAATTTATCGAAAATCAATGGTCAATTTGATTGCTCATGTTTTGTGCCAGTTTCACGGAATCCTAACATAGCAAAAGATACTTGCTGATATGCTCAAAGAACTAGGGGTTGTGTTGACCCATCGGATGATGTGGCGACAGCTCATATATAGGCTTGGAGCACTCTTACAAGATAAGAGGTATGTGTAAAAAAATGACATTTCATATTTTCTTTGTCGTTTGCCCCTATTTCTATATATTTATGTATATACTTATGTTTAGTTGATCAGAAATTTTTTATGATAGTAGAATAAATATTGAGTTTATTAATCTTCCTATGCACACGTAAATTTAGTCAGATTATAAAAGATGATAACATCTATTACAACCTTCTTCAAAACCTGGCTTGCATGGTAGAATTTATTGTAGTACGCATCTTTAGAAGGGGTAATTTTTATACACCCTCTGGTCAAAAGATATATGATGTCTTTACTTCTTGTGATTTTCCATATCTGATTTTTACCATATTTATTCTATTATAATATAATTATAATGTTGTCACGTGACCTGGATAGTGTTAGAATTTCTCTACTTTGTAGCCTAGAGGTACTAGTTTGAACCAGCATCCTATAGAAATATTCTATGGAGAATTGTCTAGAAATCCCCTTCCTTAGACCACCTTATGTGGGACCCTTTAGCATTATGAGTACGCACTCTAGGAACCAATTACAATGTTGTATTCGTTTTCAAGGTACTAAAGATATAACTACTCCTTTCGCTTTGAAATGTCAAGCGTATTTTGATTAGCATACAAAATAATAGATTTTTGTAATTGATTTCTCTTATACAATGTTATCTGCTTAAGAGTCGATATCATCTCAGAGGTACTTTGAATACAAATCTATTGTTGCAAATTCTATTTCCTATAAAATTATATGTAAATTTGAATAATTGTTGGTAAAATTTGACTTTTCCTTATACAAAATAGGATGGAGAGAGTATTTGCAAACAGTGAAATGCTTAATTGGTTGACTTTAGTTTTTTAGCTTATGTATACTGAGCATTAGTTAATTGTCGCTATTACATGACTGCATCAAACTTGGCACTCTTTATTTGACTGCAGCCAATGTTTATAACAGAATGTCCCCACATCAATATGCAATGTTTAGGAAAGCATGTTTGGTGCAATGTTGATGTCGTGTATGCATGACTCTGCCGTACATGGTTCAAATCCTTGTATCTTAATTACGCCTTGAGTGTTCTTTTAGGAAGTATTTTGCTAGGTTCACAAGTGTATGCATAGCCATGTCTTTTGGGTGTGGGGTATATGTAAAGCACTCATCAATGTTCATGTGGTGAGTGTCAGACTGTCAGTGTTGCGTGTGCACGCATGTGTCTAATTACAATTTCATAAATGTAGCCATCCTACCACCTTGTAACCACAATATAAGTGTAATATATATTATGCCTTCTTTTGATGTATCACATAATCATAAGATGCCATCGTGGAATTAAGTTCAGTTTTGCTTGTGGATGAATTGAGATCGTGGTTCATCTTGTAAAGGCAAACATGAACTAATTAATGACGCTTGATAGTATCGAGATATATACATAAAAAATATTACTCCCTCCGTTCTAAATTATAAGACATTTCAGTTTTTCTAGATTCATAGCTTTTCTTTTTGCGCCTCGATATATGTCATATCTAGATACAAGACAAAAGCTATGAATCTATAAATGTCAAAACATCTTATAATTTGGGACGGTGGAAGTAGTAATTTCTTTTTCAAAAATGCACGACCATCACCTCCAGAAATTGTAAAGTTTCGGAGCTGCTTTGTAGCAAATAGTGAGGTTCTTTTAATTTAGTTTGAGTAATATTAGTCTCAATTTACTATGTCCAAAATAATCAGACTAATGAAATACATCGACTCAAATTGCATTTGGGGAAAACTTGTAGAAACTAGAAAGATAGTGGTCAAGCTCACTAGTTGCCTCCTTGTTTGTGTGATGTCACACAATAAGGAATGCCGTTCCACTGTTTATTATTATTTTTTTAACTCAAGTTTTTAGGTTAGATGCAGTGGGCGTTGTTGAGGTTGTGGGAATGCAAGAGTACAAGATCTCAGTGCTAACATCTTTTACAAATGAATATGTGTAGGTACTTGAGGTTGTGGGAGTGCAAGGGTACAAGATCTCAGTGCTAACATCTTTTAAAATAGAGTGAAATATACTGTACGTCCTTGAACTTGTAACCTGGTCTCATTCAGGTCCACGTGCTTAGAAAACCAGCTAAACAGGTCCACAAACTTGTTGTAATGTGTCATTTAGGTCCAAACCAGGTTTGGCAAGCTGTTTTGGCCAGCCTGGACTGCCACGGTGGCATGCAGGTGGTAAGGGCGGGACATCTCCCGCCATTTTGTTGGTTGTTTTGCAGGCTTCCCCCTGGACATATTGATCTCTCTCTCTCCTTTATGTACGTGTCCACTCTTCCTTCGTTTCCTCAGCCCCACTCTCTTCACCAGGCACCAGGACGCCATGGCTGCCCCTTCGACCTCAAGCTCCAGGAAGCAGCGGCCAAGGTTGAGGCTGACAGCCTTAATGGCTATGTACAAACTCCAGCTTTGGTTCTATAAATAAGATTTCTTGAAATGTCACTGATCATTACTTCCAGATAACATTTAGCATCCATATAGAGGTTTGGTGCTATAATAGCATACAAGCCACAAGAGTTATCGACCCATTACACACAATGAGCCCCATCTTAGAGATGTCACTATAAGTTCAACAAACTAACACATCCAACACACAGACCTCACAGCAGGTTTGTAACTGTGTGTGTGCGCCATCTATCTATCCCAAAAGTTATACCAAAAAGCTAGCTGTACTCAAAAGCTACACCATGCCCATCAGTTCAGGTTTGGTGGATTTTTCTTCATCTTCTTTCCAGTAGAAGCGTCATTCTTCTTTGCCTGATTCTTGGCCTTGGGCCTTCCTTGTTTTGTTGCTGTGGTGAGGATTGCTGGTCTTGAAGTGGGCTGGTTGTTGCCGATGAAAGATGAAGAAGGGAGAACTTGTTGGATTCAGGACCTACAGTACACACTCATACACAGTACACACTCATTCAGTCAACAAGAAATTTAGCTAGAATTTTTAATACCGATGCTGAAGTTGGAAGTTTGACAATAGATTTTGGTTTTATGCAAACAAGCTTGTCTATAGTTAAATTACTAAATAATGCATAAATCTTTCCTCAATAAAAGAGAATATATATATATCTTGGTTTTCAAGTATGACTGGTACCTAAAACCTGCTTATTTTGGATGATAAAAGGAAGTATAGGCATGATGATTATTTTCAGAAAATACGGCAAGAGTCCAAGACATAGAACAGCTAGCAGAAGCGTGAAGATGAACTACTGATTGGAACCAAGACATTGAGAATGAAACCATTCAGGGATGCACATGCGCCGCCGCTGCTAGCTTTAAATAATGAGAGCCGGATATACAAGTATACCATTCACGGATTTACCGAACAATCCAACTACATGACAGCAATCTTAGACCAACATTGAGAATGAATCCTGTAATCTGCAGAATCGATTAGGCCATTAGGGTTCCGACGAACTTACCGTACTCCGGCGGCGGCTCGCCGTCAAGGCGAAACCTGGCGGGCATGGCTACTGTGGCGCCGCCGCGGCGACTCCAGACGACTGCGGAGGGCGCGCCCTCTCCCGTCGCGGTCCTCCGGCTCCGTCCCGCAGCTTCGCTGCCTCCGTCGCGCGTGTCGCGGACTTCGCCCGCGCGTCGCAAGTTCGTGGCCTCCGCCAACTCCAGGAGGAAAGGAGAAGCAGGTCCGAAGTCTAGGTCCGAACTGAAACCGCACACAACAGGGGCCTTTTTCCAATTTGTGCTCGGGTCCGCGTTGCTCAGATTGGGTCAACCAAGCCACGATGGCAGTCCAGGCTGGCCAAAACCGCCTGCCAAACCTGGTTTGGACCTAAATGACACGCTACAACAAGTTTGAGGACCTGTTTATCTGGTTTTCTAAGTACATGGACCTAGATGAGACCCCGGGACAAGTTCAAGGACTTACAGTGTATTTCACTCTTTAAAATATGTGTAGGTACTTTGTCATCGTTGATGATATTTGGAGCACGCAAGCATGGGAACTTGTCAAGTCTGCCCTACCCGAGAACAATCTAAGTAGCAGAATAATTACAACCACAAGAATTACCAATGTCGCCACATCATGTTGCTCCACTTTAGCAGGATATGTCCACAACATTCAACCTCTAAGCGACCTGCAATCCCAGCAACTATTTTCCAAGAGGGTTTTTGGCGATAAATCTACATGCCCTCCTCACTTGGAAGAAGTTTCTCATAGAATCCTTAAAAAGTGCCATGGTTTGCCACTAGCTATTATAACTATTGCAAGCCCTCTTGGCGGGTAAATCCAACAAGGATCAGTGGGAGCAAGTGTGCAATTCTATCAATTCTGCTTTTAGTCACCAAGGAATGAGAGATATACTTCTTCTTAGCTATTATGATCTCCCATATAGCCTGAAGACTTGCTTGCTATATCTTAGTATGTATCCAGAGGATTACAGAATTGAGATGAAACAGCTAACATGGAGGTGGATAGCTGAAGGTTTCATCACAGAAGTGAGGGGTCAAACAATGGAACAAGTTGCTGAGAGTTACTTCAATGATCTTGTAAGCAGAAGCTTGATCCAACCAATAGACATCCAGTATGACGGAAAGGCTGAAGTTTGTTGGGTGCATGATATGGTGCTTGAGCTTATCGTGTCACTGTCAGCTGAGGAGAATTTTGCCTGCATAATCGAAGGGCAAAGCTATAGTGGTGGTGGTCACAAGATTTGTAGGCTCTCGGTACAAACCGAACATGTGGGAGATGAAGGAATGCAGAAGATTATGGATAAGTGGTCTCAAGTTCGTTCGATTAGCTTTTTATGGAGGATTTCAAGAGCAGCAAATTTCTCATCTGCAAGATCTGCATCATGTGAGAGTACTCTCTTTTGATTATGGAAACCTTTTCCAGTTTGGTATTGGAAACCTACACATTAAATACATAGGAAGCCTTTTCCAGCTAAAATTTTGGCCTTCCATACTTCTCATGTTGCTGAGCTTCCGGAGGACATTGGGAACCTGCGATACTTGCAGACACTAGATATATGTGGCAGTCTAGTTAAAAAGTTGCCACCGTCCATAGGCCAGTTGCAAAAATTGGTGCGTCTATATGTAAATTCTCTTGTAGAATTGCCCAATGAGATTGGAGATCTAAAAGCCTTGCAGGAGTTGTCGTGTGCAGGGATTTACTCCACAAAATTGGTGGAAGCGCTTAGATGTTTGTCTAAGCTGAAGACGCTTGGCATGTGTGTGCCTGGCAGAGAACAACTCGGTAGTGATATTGGAAGGTATGAGGAAGCTTTGAAGTCATCTCTCGCTGTGATGGGTAATCATGGGCTCCAATCACTGAGGATTATCAGCGATAATGATTTGCTGAGAGAAGACGATAATGATTTGCTGAGAGAAGACGATAATGATTTGCTGAGAGAAGAACTGGTTGATTTATTGTGCTCCACAAGTCCATGTCTCTATAAGCTTGACGTATACGGAAAAGGGATTGCTCGTGTTCCGAAGCAGATGGTATCACTTGTTAATCTCACCTATCTTAGTCTAGGGGTTCTCAGGATTAAACAGGAAGATCTCTGCATCATTGGGGGCATACCTGCTCTGCTCTTTTGCGTGTTACATGTACTGCATGCCCCTGATGAACGGCTTACCATCAGCAGCCAACAATTTCAGTGCCTTAAAGACTTCAGGTACTACAATAGTGGTTACGAAGGTGGCCTGGAGATGCTGTTCTTTCAGGAAGCGATGCCCGAGCTCCGAAGATTACATCTTCATTTTAGAGTGCAGGAAACAGAGTCCAAGATGGGGTTTGAGTTCAGCTTCGAGCACCTTGCAAGCCTAGAGCACATCGAAGTAGTAATCTGGATTGGACTTGCCATCAGTAGGAGCAGGGTGGAGGCTGCGGAAGCTGCCGTCAGGAGCGCGGTCAGCATGCACCCCGGACGTCCCACACTTGACATGAAATGCTGGGGCTCACCCCCCAAGGATGAGGGGGACGATAGTTGCCAGGTCTGAAATACAGAGTGGATGAATTGGATTTTCTCTCACCAGAATATTATGTGCAGGTCTTGCAAGGTTCTTTGCCATCTATCTCTCATGTGTCGCTAGTTTTGATTCACACTAAATACAACAGTACTGTACCTCGATGATGACTATCAAGTTTATCCGGCGGGCTGCGTCTTTTTGGTTTGGCTATTTCGGCCGTGTTATCCATGCTAGAGTTTTTGCTGAACCTATCATATAAATGTAATGTTTATTGGGACTATATTTTCCTTATGGACTGGTTTTGCTGGTTTCCCTTTAATTAACTATATGCAAGTTTAAGATTTTTGGCCTGTGTTTTCTTATAAACTGGATGGATTTCCTAACTAAAGGCAAAGCTCCTGCCACCGCGAAACAACCTGTTTTGGCAGGAATTGCGTCCTGAAAGCTCAATTCATTTAAAAGCATGTGCTTGTGGAGTAGGAGGAACAGACCGTGCGGAAATGAAGGCATTTTATGCACAACCAGTACTATATGGTTGGGTTCATGTTCCAAAGTATTTTCTTAGGATCATGATTTTATTATCAGCAAAGAAGTCTAAGAACAGAGTGTGGTTTGTCCCGCACTACTGAGTTGGCGAGTTATTAACCTGCACCTTACACTTCCAATTTACGTATGACCCAATTTTTTTCTAACCATTTTCCATCCAAAAACTAATATGGGCTTACCAACTTAAATTAACCCTGTGCCCGGGTGTGAAGATTCGGTCGACGTGGATGGACTTGTCGATCCTTAGGCGCCTTTTTTTTTTTTTTTTTTTTTTTTTTTTGAAACGAACCGGCAGGAGAGCTGCCCGCTATATTAAAAGAAGGAGAGGCCGGAAGGGCGCAAGTTACAACGAAAAACTACAAAAAAAGAAAGGAAACAACTAAAACTAAAACTAAAACTCACCCGGTTGGATTGGGACATCAACGCTGGTTAACGCACAAAGGCCAACATGGCCAAGACTCTAAACGAACATACACAGCGGCGAGAGGACAGAAAACAACTGTGGCACCACCCACAAAACCGCACCCATGCCGTCGTCAAAAAACCCCGACGAGATCCAAACGCCAAAGAAAAGCAAAGGGGCGGACGCCACCACACCGAGAAGGCCACCGCCGTGCGGGACCCTTTCGCCGCGGTGCCGCTGCAACAAGGCTGCCATCCGACGGAATGAAAGCACCGAGACCGAGCCTCCACAACACGCGGGGACCACGCCGCATCATTTGTTGTGCCCTCTCTTGTCTTGGGGGCCTCCTCGCCACGCCCGCCACAACGCTCCATGCTCGGTCTCGTTTCAAAGGTTGCCGTCAAGACAACGAGCAAAGCTGCCCCACCCACGATGATCATCTTGAAGCAACCAGACCGCCGCCCGCAGTCGACGTTCCTCGTAGCATCTCCGCGCAAGCAAAAGGCCGTCGCCCGTCGAGCCGAAGACCCGGGGTTGTCGCTTGCACCATCTTCGGCGTTGTACCACATCGGGTGGTTCCAGCCATCTGAAAAAGACCGCCCGCGATCCACTGCAAGCCCGAGTCGTCCCGTTGCCGTTGCCCAAGCGCTGTCAAAGACGCAGTCCCCCGACCGCACGCGGGCCCTTGCGAAGCAATGCCCGGCCGCCTTGGTGATCGCAAGCGACCAAGCGATAAAGAGATGACCCCTGTCCACCAACAAGAAAGGAGCCTCCCGGTCGCGAGTAGCCAACACCCTTCACTCCGGTCACACGGCGGAGAAGCCAACGCCGGGCGAAGTTGTCAAAGATAGTGGCCCGACAGCACCAAAGCCGAGTGCGGTCTCGAGACGACGCCTCCAAGGAGGGGACGACGCCAATGGCGCCGCCGTCGCTCGTCAAAAATGGACAGGGTTTTCACCCGAGACCTCGGCAGGGCTGTAGCTCCATCATGGCCCCCCAACGGGGATTGCGGCGTTCGAAAACGCCGCCGCCATGCCACCAGCGTGGGGCTGGTGAAAGCTTTCGCTTGGAGCATGGAGGCCCCGCCGCACGCATGGCAAGGCACACCGGAACCGCCGCCGCAACCGCCCCACCGAAGCAACTCCTCCAATCCCACGATCCGCGCACCCCCGAAGACCCGCTCCCTGTTGCTGCTCTCGGCGCCACCGCCGCACCGCGAACCTCCACCATACCTCCACACCACCACGCAGGCCGCCTCCACACCACCGTCGGGCAGCGAGAGAGGAGGGAACCTCGCCACTACCTGCGCGCCCGCCACGGGTCAGCCGGCGTAGGCGGCCGGCGCTGCCCGCCCGTCGCCGGCCCACGCCGGCCTAGCGCCGCCTTTCGAGGACAGCCGGCGAAAACCGTCGTCGCCCTTACCCGGCCGCGGCGCCCGGCCAACGGCCGACGGCGCTGCCCTGCGGCGTGCAGATCCGGGCGAGGGGGGTGGATTCGGCGCCCGGAGGACCGGATCCGCCTCCCCAAGCTTCAATCGCCGGCGAGCCACCATGGGCCGCCGATGCATAGCCCGCCGAGCCTGCTCCCGCCTCAAGGAATCCGCGGCCTGCACGGGCGAGCCTCGCCGCCGCCGTCCTTGGGGCCGCCCGGGCCTCCGGCCGCACCCTCGCGGCGCGAGGGAAAGGGAGGTGGTGGAGAAGCGGTGGCGGCTCGGGTTTCTGCCGCCCGAGTCGCCGAGCGGGTGGGCGACGGGGGCCGTGAATTGACCAAAATATTATACATCTCGCGGCGGAACTCGACCCGGTCGGCGGCGTCGGCCTCGCCTCCGGCGGCACCAACCGGGCCGGCGCATCGGCGTCGCGGCAACACACGCGCCCTTGTCGTTCTTGCGGCGCGACCCGGCCAGCAGCGGCGCCAGCGCCCGCACCGGCGGAGGCGGAGCCGAGAAGAAGAAGCCGCGCGACCATGAAACGAAAAGGAGGCTCTCGGGGAGTTTCGTAGGGGTTTCATGGCGTTGGAAACGTCGCCCGACTCGTTTCATGAGGATGAAACGAACTCTTCTCTCTCCTAGTCGTTTCATGCAAAAAAAAAGTACAGATTTGGTAATGTGATAGCCTATTTAATGTGCATGAAATGCTCATGAAAACCCGCATTGAGACCGGCCTAACGGGAATTAAGCTGCCAAGGCTTTGTCCTAGTATGTGGACACGTGACCTCATGGATAATTCTTATTGTCCCGAGGAAAATAGAGGTGTGATTATGTGCGCGATGTGGTCTTTGTGGCGGAGCCGGAATGATTGCCGGCATGGCAAAACGCCGATTGACCCGGGCGAGGCAATGGAGTGGGCGCTTGGGACTTGCCGCCCAGATTTCAGGCGGCAACCCGGCTGACACCGGGCGGAGATTGGCGCCAAATGTGCAATGGCGAATGCCGGAGGAGGGGACCCTCAAGATCAACGTTGATGGTGCCTTTTCGGGAATCCGATCTGGCGAAGCGGGGTGGTGGTCGCGAGGCAGCTGAAGGAATATGGGATCGCTACGCCAGCGAGAAAACAAAATTTTTCTACCCATAAACCAAGGATCTACCGCTAGTTATAGATCACGGGATTACCACTAGACGCCGCGGTGCGGCGGAAGTGTCGACCCTCAACGAAGATGTGCGCGTAGCAGCGCGGTGCCATCTTGTTGCTCACGTCCGGGTCCTTCACGTGCGGTTCGTCCTTGTGCTTCGGATGCAGCACCTCCGAGGTATCCCACACGCACGGGGAGGAAGCGATGCGCCTCGGGACTGCTAGGTCCGCGAGGAGCAAAGGCGTGGGCGTGGGGGGCGGTACGCCAAAGTGGCGTGGCTCAACCCTAGCCCCGCGCCCGACCTCATATATATAGGCGTCCCCTAACAGGCTCCCGAGCTGGAGGCCCATTAGTAACCCTAAGCCTCGTCTGGTGGATCGGATCCGAATTAGGCCTTCTTCCCCTTAAGCGTGCGACCCTATGGGCTCACGCACACATAGACATGGCCGAGTACTCCTACTCGACCAATAGCTGATAGCGGCCTCTAGCAAGGCGTGTCAACTCCCATGTAATGCGCAATGATCATATCAGACGAACCACCACAAACTCACATACATGTTATTCCCTTGCCACACGATATTTGATCCACCTCGTGGGTTAACACTTAACCCAAGCACGGCCATGCATTTCTTGATCCAATCATTCGAGTGGTCCAGTGATATCTCTCTCTCATGGAGAGGGCAATTCCATCTTGATTGACTATGCCTCACAAAGATACTTCCCGACAAACCCGACGACCACCTTTATAGCTACCCAATTACGGAGTAACGTTTGATAGTCCCTAAGTAGGTCGTTTCACATCTTGAGTACATACGACAATCTCAGGTCTAAGGACATAACGTACATGATGTGTAAAGAGACAATAATAGTAACATCTCATGTCGGGTCAATCCAGCCCCATGTCATACATGTGCCCACACTATTAGTTTGACATCTCCATGTCTATGACTTGTGAAACATAGTCATCAACCAATATGTGTGCTGATCTAATATTTATGTGTGTCCTCACATGAACTCCGACCAGGGACAATTACAGAATAACCATACAAGTAAAGAGTCTCACAAACAATTCACATAATTGCCAATCGATACAAGTTGTCTTTAATGGATATTCATGAACACATAATATATCATGGATACAAGGTGATACAATCATCTCTATGATTATCTCTAGGGCATATTCCCAACAATCTCCCACTTACACTAGAGTTAATCTTGAAGATATCTAATACCCATATCTCTCATGTGCGCCTCATGCTTAGGCTGTGGAAGAGCCTTTGTCAAAGGGTGCGCAACATTCAAATCCGTATGTATCTTGCATATCTTGATCTCACCCCGTTTGATGAACTCTCGAATGAGGTGAAATTTCCATGATACATATTTGTTCTTATGGTGATCCCTCGGCTCCTTAGCCTGTGCAATTGCGCCACTATTGTCACAATGAAGGTTCAATGGGCCGCTTGCATTCGGAAACACACCAAGCTCAATGAGGAACTTCCTCATCCAAACACCTTCCTTCGCAGCTTCAGAAGCTGCTATGTACTCTAAACCTCGTTGTAGAATCGGTCCTTTGTTTCTGCTTGGAACTTTTCCAACCGACAAAGACCACCATTTATTGTGAACAAATATCCTGATTGAGATTGTGAATCATCGTGTCGGTTTGGAAGCTAGCATCGGTGTAACAATTTACAACGAGCTCTTCCTCACCTCCATAGATTAGGAACATATCTTTAGTCCTTCTCAAGTACTTAAAGAATATTTTGAACAAGTGTCCAGTGACTCTCACCTGGATCAGCTTGGTACCTGCTCGCAACACTTAGAGCATATGAGACATCTGGGCGTGTACATATCATGGCGTACATGATGGAACCAACTGCCGAGGCGTATGGAACCTTACTCATGCGCTCTCGCTCATCAGCAGTCGAAGAACGTTGCTTCTTGCTAAAACGCATACCATGTGACACAGGTAGGAACCCTTTCTTAGACTGTTCCATGTTGAACCGTTTCACACCTTGTCAATGTACGTATCTTGGCTTAATCCTATAAGCCTCTTCGATCTATCTCTATAGATCTTTATGCCCAAAATGTAAGCTGCTTCTCCCAAATCCTTCATAGAAAATGTATTATTCAGTGAAGTCTCGCAAAATGTTCGTCTCGCAAAGTACAACAAAACTGTACAATTAGTTTTTTGATTTTATCTACATTTAGTAATCGAAACTTGTGCCGGTATTTTGATGTGACGGGGAATCTTCTTTTTGCATAGTACAAAAACCTTCTTTTGGACACCAACTTGGGGAACTAAACAAGGCCTGGAAGCACATCGTTTCGGATCCTCGCCGAATCAAAAGCAGATCGTTTTCGCGCCTTGTTCAAAAGTCAATGATATCATGTGTGGCTGGTGCTGAGTCGCCACCGGTCCACTTTCACCAAATCACCGATCACTCGGCGTTCCTGCAGACGAGCCATCTAAGTTTTCTCAACTAACGCACGAACGCGGGCAGTCTTGCTCCAGCCGGAGAGATCGATCTCATCCGCTCCGGCTCCAGTTGCGAAGAAATGGAGGTGCTCTGCATCGGAACAGCGGACACCAAGTTGGAGGAGCTGCTCTTCCTCGCGACGCAACTCCGCTCCGCCCTCGCCGCCACTGCTTCCGACGCTAAGGTACGCAGTCTTCGCATCGTGCCTGGGTACCCCCAGTAGCACCGGCGGGGTGATTATGTCAGATTAGAAGGAACCCCTTGGCTCTCTCCCCGCTCGCGGATGCTCCTCTGCCGCGCAGGAAGGAGGCTTCCCCTCGCCGCAGGTGCCCACCTCGCCTGTGCGGGCCACCGCCCACGCACTGCTCCATTGCACGTGCTTTCTCTCTAGCTTTCAGGCCATGAGGAACAGTTTGTCCAAACTCTGAGCTAGCGCCTGTGGCGGCCACCGCTGACGTCCGCCGCTAGCGCCTGCGGCCACTCTGGCCCTGGCCGCCGACGTCGGCCGCCGGTTGTCCCAGCCGTGGAGGCCCATCTCCCCTGCCTCCAGCTTCCGCGCTCGCACACTCTAGTCTAGTTGGAGGAGGTGACCTCTGCACAGTCTGCCCGCAAGCTGTTCGAGATTTTGCCGCCACGCTGGGTCGCTTCCGACGGCGGCCGCCCTGGCCTGGCGTCCTCCGCTGCTTTCACCGGCTTCTCTGGCTCCGGCTTACACCTCTGCCTCCACCACCCATTCCTCCGCCCCTGTCAACCATGGCATGGAGGTGGAGACGCAACTGCCCGACGAGGCGTCCTTTGACGAGTTCCACTTCCAGACTGCTTTCACCTTGCCGCTGCCGGACGTCACAAGGGAGGCCATGCAGGTCCTCTGGTCAGGGGGCGCCGTGCGGCGGTGACTGACGTTGCGTCAGCCTAGGCCCACCAAGCTAGGTTATGTTCGTTGTGATCGCGACATTCGGTGTCTATGTAATACCCTAAGAACTTTCAATAGCTAAGGCCGCGGTTTGAAGTGATGATGATGGTCACTCGCCACCATCTCCGATCCCCTATTTATCCGGCCTTTCTTGTGGTCACTCCTCTTAATAAAAACGGGTAAGTCCCGAAAAAAAAAAAAACCCCAACTCTGGGGGCAGTGTTGCTGCCTCATTTGTCTCTGGAGACAGGAATAATGTTTTCTAATTCTCGGAGGCCATAGTAAGAAATTAAACGGAATGGTATCCATAGTTTTGAGTAGGTTCTCCATCAAGTATCCCAATTGCTGGGATTCAGGAATGGAATTTGGTTGAATAGTAAGGTTGCAACTTGCTATGCAACGACTCAAATTTGCGTGTTCTTCCACATATGATTCTAATTGGTAAGGTATAGTTGTTAGGCAGTAAGGTTAAGGGCTAAAGACAGGTTTGTGAGTTTTAGTGTAAAAGGACTATATGGCACCCAACAAAATAGGGTTAATTGAGCTATCTCCCATTAAGAGATGCAATATTGTTGGCACCTTTGGCATTTATTTACTTTTCAGATGATTTCAAAGACATCACATTTATTCCGAGAAATACAGTTCTTTCATGCCATTTGGGTGTTGACCAACATAATCTTCCAAATGACAGAGGTGAAGCAATTGCACTCATGTCAAAGGCTCTTCAGAGCTTTCTAAAAAAACAAAGATATGACAGTGGTATTCTGGTGGGTGCTGTTGGTTTAGGAGGCAGTGGAGGAACTGCACTAATTGCTCCTGCTCTGAGGTTGTTGCCACTTGGAGTGCCTAAGCTTATTGTATCTACCGTTGCTAGTGGTCACACTACACCTTATGTTGAAACATCTGATTTGGTCTTGGTCTTGTTTCCTTCGGTTGTTGACATATGTGGAATAAACAGTGTCAACCGTGTTATATTATCTAATGCTGCAGCAGCTTTTGCTGGAATGGTACATGGAATCTTGTTGGCATCCAATGAGTCTGATGAAACTTCAACAAAGCCAACTATTGGTATTACTATGTTTGGTGTTACAACACCATGTGTAAATGCGGTCAAGGATAGACTGAACAAAGAAGGGTATGAGACCCTTGTATTCCATGCCACTGGTGTAGGAGGCAAAGCAATGGAAGACCTAGTTAGGGGTGGTTTCATACAGGTAATGCATCGCGTCCTTGACTCTTTATATTCTGCCTGGTACTCAGATCAATCTAGTTAGGACAGGATTTATTTTAATTCATCTCCCCTGTGTATTGTAATGTTTGAACTTTCCTAGTGAACGTAGTGGTTCCTTTTATTTTCTCATGTTTGTAGAGTTTCTCATATTACTTCTATTTGAATGCATATAGGGTGTATTGGATGTAACGACAACAGAAGTTGCAGATCATATTGCAGGCGGCATCATGGCTTGTGATGAGACCAGGTTTGATGCAATTATAGAGAATAGGATCCCTCTTGTTCTTAGTGTTGGAGCCTTGGATATGGTAAACTTTGGAGCTCGAGATACAATTGCTCTTGCTTTTGCAGACAGAAATATCCATGTCCATAATGAGCAGGTTAGCATAACAGTTTTTAATTGATACTATCAGTCAATTTTTTTTACTATCTTTGATCCCAAATATAGGTCCATCTTAGGTGTCCTAACTCCTAGGTCAATTTTTTTTTGAACTTTGACTATAGGGGCCAAAGGCTAGATTAGCCCCCCGCGTCATAGGACGCTAGGCACCGAGGGAACTATCTAAGCTCTCCCTCGGTTAGGCCATCCTCCAACTCTGGTGAGAGTGCACACACAGGGATTCAAACTTTGGATCGCGTACTTGAAAGCTAAACAGTCATATAGATTGACAACATAAGGTTGACATTACTAAATTTATTATGAAAAATATTTTCATATTTACAATTATTTCTATTTGGGGTATTGCAGACTGTGCCAATGTCATATGAACATATATTTGGGATTTCGCAAAAAAAAAAATAACATGTATTTGGGACAAGAGGTGGTGGTGGCACTTGTCGGTGCCGCGAGCTCGGGAGACACGACGACCGGACTGGGGGTGTGAGCCGTGCTCAGCTGCAGCCCTCTGTCCTAGCGGCATCACCTCCACCGGTCTCTCCATCTCCGCCCCAGTCTCCGGTCGTGGCGGGGGTTCTTTCTGGTGTGCAGTGTGGCTACTGCAAGATTTATGGACACGAGGAGAAGGATTGTCGCAAGAAGCAGCGCAACCACTATGGGCGTCGTGATAGGCACCAATCTCAGGGCTCTGGTGGTTCTTCTACTCCCGCAGGGCACTCGCTCGTGTGCGCTGGCTGCGGAGCGGGAGGTTCTTGCCATGTTTCGTCGCCTCACTACTGCAGCTCGGGCCCTTCCTCACCGGACTACAGCCCGGGCTTACGGTTCCACACCTCCTCCTCCTTCGTCGGGTATATCATGCCCGTGGTTTCTTGATTACGGTGCCTCTTTTCACATGACACCTCATGCCACACACCTATCTTCTTTGTCATCTTCCGATTCACCTATTCTTGTTCGCCTTTGCCGATGGCACTTATCTTCTGTTCTGGCGAGGTGTTCTTTCGACTTCTTCTTTTGAGGTTCCCTCTTGTTTTGCATGTTCCTCAACTCACCATGCAACTTCGTGCGGGTCAAATCGCGATCATGGCTGTCGCATAATCCTTGAGTCGATTCTTGTTGTGTTCGGGACCTTCGTATGGGCCTTTTGGTGGGAGGCGGGCCTAGGCGTCGGGACTCACAACGCCTATGGGAGCTTGATTGGTTGCGCCTTCCTTCACCTGCGGTGACTCCTCCATCGCTTTGTTTCCACAACATCCGCATCACCGCTTCATCCACTACTTCTTTTTTGCGCAGTGGCATCGCCGTCTTGGCCATCTCTACGGTTCTCGATTGTCAGTCTTGTGGGTAGTGGTGTGTTAGGTCTGTTTTCGGTGACCTTTGCTGCATTGTGCGGGTTGCAAACTTGGCAAGCGGTTGCAACTCCCCTACCCCTCTAGTGAGTCGAAATCCAAGAGACCTTTTGATCTTGTACACTCGATGTATGGGGTCCTGCACCCATAGTTTCAAAAGCGAGGGCAATCATATTATGTTACGTTCATTGATGACTATTCGATTTACTTGGATTTATTTGATGTCATCTCGGGGCCAATTCCTTTCTATTTATCGGCGAGTTTGCTACCATGATTCGTACCCGGTATAACTCTCCCATTCGAGTTTTTCGTGCGGACTCTGTTGGCGAATACATCTCCACCGCCCATCGCTCCTATCTTCTTTGCAAGAGGCACCCTTGCTCGATTTTCTGTCAGGGTGCTCTTGCTCAAAATGGTGTTCTTGGCGCAAGCATCATCACATTCTTGAGACTTCTCGTGCGCTCTTGATCTCCTCTACCCTTGCTCCTCAGTTCTGGGCTGAGGCGGTTTCTCTGGCTGTTTTTCCTCATAAAGCGCCAACCGTCCCACCTCTCTTAAGGGTTGCACTCCCTATGAGCGTCTTTTGGCACCCCTCCCTCATATGATCATCTTCGTTGTTTTGGGTGTGTGCGGTATGTTCTACTTCCACCTCGTGAGCGCACCAAACTCACTGCTCACTCTGTCGAGTGTGTCTTCCTTGGGTATAGTACGGAACATAAGGGCTATCGCTGTTATGACCCTGTTGCTCGGCGGATGAGGATATCTCGTGATGTCACCTTTGATGAGTCCCGCCCTTACTATCCTCGTTCTCCCTCCGGTCATTCTAACACTGCTGAGTCTCTCTCCTTCCTTACTTTACCGTGGTGGTATCTTCATTTGTCACCTCCCTCCTCCACACCTCCTCCTTTTTCTCCACCTTCGCCACCTCCTCCTTCTTCTCCACCTTCGCCATCTCCTACTTCTTCACCTTCTTCACCTCACCCTCCACCACCGGTCTCCTCCCGTGAGATCACTCACTACTATACTCGTCGTCCTCGTCCTGCCCCACCACTTGATTCCTCTCCGTCCGTCCTTGGACCCCTTCCTCCATCTCCTTGCTATGCTCTTCATGACCGCAAAGCACCCTTCGTCCTCCCAAATGCCTTGGCTTCCACAATTGCTTTTTTTAGCCGAGCCCATGACCTATCGGGAGGCTGCTGCTCACCAGGAGTGGCAGAACGCTATGGCTGAGGAGATTGCTGCTCTTGAGCGCACTAGCACTTGGGATCTTGTTCCTAAACCACTTCATGTCCCTCCTATCACTTGCAAGTGGGTATATAAGGTCAAAACTCGATCAGATGGCTCTCTTGAGTGCTACAAGGCTCGCCTTGTGGCTCGTGGTTTCGAGCAGGACTATGGCATTGACTATGAGGAGACATTTGCTCCAGTTGCTCATATGACTACTTGTTCGGACCCTTCTCGCCGTTGCCTACGTCCGTCGGTGGTCGATCTCATGATTGGATGTCAAGAACGCCTTCCTTAATGGTGAGCTTCATGAGGAAGTCTATATGCAGCCACCTCCAGGCTACTCCGTTCCTGATGGGATGGTCTGCCGGCTGCGTCGTTCCCTCTATGGTCTTAAGCAAGCTCCCTGCGCTTGGTTTGAGCATTTCTCCTCTGTTCTCCTTGATACTGGCTTCACACCTAGTGATCATGATCCTGCTCTCTTTGTGCACACCTCTCCTCGTGGTCGCACACTTCTTCTTCTCTATGTTGATGACATGATCATTACAGGTGATGATTCCCAGTTCATTGTCTTTGTGAAGCAGCGTCTCAGTGAGACTTTCCTCATGTCTGATTTGGGCCCTCTTCGTTATTTTCTTGGGCTAGAGGTCATCTCCACAGCTGATGGCATCTTTCTCTCTCAGGAGAAGTACACTCAGGATCTCCTCTCCCGTGCTGCTCTCACAGATCACCGCACTGTTGATACTCCTATGGAGCTCAACGTTCACCTCTGACCCACTGACGGTGCTCCCCTTGGCGATCCTACTCGCTATCGTCGGCTTGTTGGGAGCCTTGTTTACCTCGGGATCACCCGTCCTGATATTACTCACTCTGTTCATATCTTGAGTCAGTTTGTCTCGGCTCCTACTCAGCTCCACTATTCTCACCTCCTTCGTGTTCTGCGATACCTTCGTGGAACCATCACCCGCCGTCTCTTCTTTCCTCGCTCTAGTTCTCTCTCGGCTTCCAGGCGTACTCGGCGCCACACAGGGGCGAGTGTTTCCCACCGATCGTTGGTCTCGTCGGCTTACTCTTTGTGTTTTCCTTGGCTCCTCCTTGATTGTCACGGAAAACCAAGAAGCAAACTGCGGTCTCTCGCTCGAGTGCTGAAGTTGAGCTGCGTGCTATGGCGACTGTGACTGCGGAGGTGACGTGGCTTTGATGGCTTCTTGAGGATTTTGGTGTGCCTGTCACTGCACCCACTCCTCTCTCTACTGACAACACTGGTGCGATCAGTATTGCTCGTGATCGGTCAAGCATGAACTCACAAAACACATTGGTGTTGGCGCTTCCTACATGGGATCGCGGGTGCATGATCGGGTTGTGTCTCTTCACCATGTGCCTTCAGAGGAGGTTCAACTAGTTGATTTCTTCACCAAGGCACGAGACACGGGTTCATCATAGATTCTTACTCTCCAAACTCGGTGTTGTAGATCCACCATGAGTTTGAGAGGGGGGTGTTAGATGTATAGATGTTCTTTGTATTTTCCCTTCACTTGGAGGGTTTCTTTGCATATGTACACACTCATGTATACATTCCCCTTTGAGGTCTGGAATATACTTGGTTGGCCATATTCTTCTAACAACATCCACACCCTTGACCAACTAAGCTTTTTTTAAAGAACTCGGCAGGGAAGGCCCTACCTATTTTCTTAATTTTTATTAATATGGGCAAAAAAGAATACAAAGAATGAACTGTACAGCATACAAGGCTTGCAAAGCCCAAAAAAAAAAGAAAAAGGAGTTACAAGTGTGTCTCTCTCCACAAGGCTTGACCAACTAAGCTAGCCCGGCTTCATTAGTGCTCGCCAGCGAGGGAGTATCTTTCAACTTTTTTTCGAACACGGGGGAGAGCGTGTGTATCATTATATTAAGAAGAATGAAAAGGTGGTCTCGACTTCCACCCAATAAGTCCAGCATCTTTCAACTTATCGGTTGTCTTAATGGCTCTCTTAGCTATGTGCAATTTCTTAAGCAATTTAATGCAACTTGTACAAACACCATTTGTTAGAATGCAAAAATTGCAGGATTGTATGTACATGAACCTTTCTGTGCATTTTTATTTTAATTATCCAAGAACTTAGGAGCAGTCCAGTTCAATTTCTCATGTTCAAGTCCTCGTCGAGGAGAACTTAAGTGCCTATTTCTTCTTAATTAAAAAGCAAAGACACTTAGTTCTTCCTATGTTGCTTGATTTTTTAATTATTTCAAGTACTTTGTGTGTTTTCTATTTCTTGTACCATTAGTAACAACCGTGTAACTATTGAAGATTTCATTGATGCGGACGACGGTGGAAGAGAACAAAAAATTTGCTAGGTTCATTGCTGATAAAATAAACAAATCTTCATCCAAAGTTACTATTTGCCTTCCCGAAGGGCATATCTACAATAGATGCTCCGGGAATGCCATTCTATGACCCAGAAGCTACATCTACACTATTGGGTGAATTAAACACCCTTATAAAGAGAACCGACATCCGAGAGGTTACTCCATTGTTGACACTGTTATCCTATACTTTTATATGTCAACAAGAGATGAAATAAGGACATAAATTGAATAAATACTAAGTTCGAGGTTTATACTAATGAATTCCACAAGTTTTGGTGAATTATGTATTTCCGGGGACTTAACAGATAAATGCAGGAGAAAGATGGAGAAAGTTAGGAATATACAAGACATATGATGACAAGACTTGACCGTGAAGCAACTCAACCCGAAAAGTGAACTAAAACATTCTAGAAGGTACCAGAGGACACCGAAGGAACCGGAGGCCGGGAGGAGGCGGGACACGGCGGCGCCCGCGATCCATATTTGGCCGGCCACCGGGTGGGGCCAACATGTCGACCTCGGACTTCTAGGTCGGTTTACCACCGACTTTGTGGTTGTATCTACGCCGTTGTTGAAGGTCGGTTTGATCCAAAGTGGTCATCGTTCATCACCAAGGCCTATATAAGAAGACCATCCGCCCCGAGGGTTAAACCCTAACTCATACTAGTTCATTGTAATTCATTATCAACCAAAGTCGAGGCGAAGTAGAAGAGAGTTTCTCCACCAGAGATTAGAGTTAGCTACTAGTTCTAGTTCTAGTTCATCCAAGTTGATTAGCGAGACAGATACAATTAGAAATGGGTGTGTGCACCCGAGAATTCTCGATCTTCAAGTATTACGGTATGAATTATCTTGTATCTATGACTTTGCACTTTATTAATAATATGTGTTTGTTTGCTATGTTCTTACTTTATTCTAATAGTATGATTGATATAGATGTAGTTTATGATAGATATATGTATCTATTCGTAGAGCGTCTAATTCAATACTCGAGTGGGTTAGGTGGTAAAGATATTTATGTAAGCGTGGTTCTTATATATGATTTACGTGAATGCACCTTATATTCGGGCCGTGTGGTAGATCGTGGGAGTGACAGATCTGTTGAATCCTTTGGAATCTATCCTCCGTTTATAAGACACGTGGACATTGATTATGGGGAATATCTTGTTTCACTCTTGATTTTTTCTTGATAGTCGTCCCGGGATACATGATCTAGAGTCTACTATGCTATAGATGATAACATATGCCTTAGAATAGATGTAATGACTTAGTAGATTAAATGCTATAGATGAATTCTGTCTCTTAAAGTAGTCCAATGTTAAGTCTAACTTAGTAGTTATTCTCTGTCTCTGTGTGTGATGCCTCTGCCTTTATTTATCATTATCATATCTTTATCATTATTGGTTAACCCCCGCTAAAGTAAGCACTAGTAATGAGAACCTCTCATAAGTTTGCCACTTATTAATTATGTTTTTCCCACCTTTAGATTATTCCTCCCCTGTGGTAGAATATAAATGATAAAACCTGGATTACTCAGGTGAAATGCTACAAAGTGGTATTTATATGCGTGCGCTTGCGAGATAGACCTTTTATATTTATTTTCTTAGATTGCAAACAACACATATCACAAGTATCACATATGCATTTCCTAGCATTACTTTTTGGGGATGACAACCTAGCACATAGTAGTGTTAAGAGATGAACCACACCGAGTTTCTCTTATGGCTTATAGCCTTAGGTGAGATTAACTCCACCTAATGTTATAGTGACGTTAGATTTACCAACATCCATGTTTAATAATTATCAATGCTTACGCATCTTTACGGTGTCTTTAGATGAATGGAGTTTGTTGGCTCGGACGGTGAAGCTGCTCCCTTACCACATCAATGACCCCTGAATTCGCAAATGCATTGGTAGATGCATTCTTGAGTATGGATGTAAAGGCCTCTAGTTCAGTCCAACCTAAGCAAGATCTTAATATAAAAAGTCCTGTTTAGGACAGAAAAATTTCGAGATAGTTCTGTTATATGGAGACCTCCTGTGGACTTTCCGGATGCAAAACCCAGGTAACTTATGATTTAACCCCCGGACTCTAGGAAAAAAAAAAAAAAAGTGTGAAATGCACCATAGGCCCTTAAACTTTTCTCGCTTTCTCATTTGGTTCCATGAATTCCCAAAATGACCATCTAGGTCCATCAAGTTTTTAGGTGGTTCATTTTAAGTTCACTTTGTCATTCATGGACTGAATTGACACTTCAAATGAATCACTTGAAAAGTTGAAGTAGATGATCACTTTGAGAGTTCATGGACCCATATGACTTATGAGAATAAGGGAAAAGTTTAATGACCCACGGTGCATTTCACTCAAAAAAAAAAAGACCATTTTAGTTCGATTCTATTCGCAATTCTCATTATCAAGGAATATGATTTGTTGATTCACACTTGTTTCAGGGTGAAAATAGGATATTGTCAAGTGAATGGAAAAATATGCAATACATTAATTGTTTTGATTTTTGAACCAATGAAATCATTAGCAAAATTCAGAAACCGATATTGTCAAGTGAATGGAAAAATATGCAACACATTAATTGTTTTGAACCAATGAAATCATTAGCAAAATTCAGAAACCACATAGTTGTACCAGGAACCAACCATGGCAGAGTCTTTGCACCTATGACAAAATTATACTAAAAACTATAGTACTAGACCAACCTAAGAGGACCTAGGTGACATTTTATTAAGAAGAAAATAGGCACCCAAATTCTTTTCTCGAACACGCGAGGGAGAGCTGCGTATCATTAAATTAAGGGGCCCCTTAAATTAATAGAAGAAGACAAAGTCATACATAGACCCAAACCCACACACACACACACGCTTACTTGCTACATGGAAACTAAATCACCGGTTAACACGAGAAGAAGATGACCCAACAACAACAAATGCACATTAGGTCGCTCCCTAGCGATGGCGGGGAGATCCCCTTAGCTCCTGCCAGTGTCTCCAACAAGAAGCCTCGTCTCTTGCCAACGCCCGGCGCCCTATTGACATTTGGGGCTGCACCATTAAACACACAAATCATTTTTATGCCGCCAAATGCTCCAGGCCCCCAAAATGACCGAGAGAATTCAGTCCTTTCCTCAAATCTCCGCTAGCGACCAAATCAACTTTTCTCCACCATTCATCAAAGGATTGGTCGAGGGAAGGTTGTGGAGCAACCTGAAGGAACTCCAAAATGAGATAGGAGGGAGAACCAAAAACCCCTTGAGAATACACAGCCCACAAGGAGATGATGAATATTTTCCTCCTTTCTTTGGTCACAAAGAAGGCTTTGATGCGGATGAGGAAGACCCTCCTAGCCAATCTGTTCGTTGTCCACTGTTGTGAGCAACTAGCCACATGAAAAATCTGCATTTTGGGGGGGGCGCGGGCCAGGACTTCCAAATTCTCTGAAAAGGTTCAAAGGAGATTGCTCCCTGAAATAAAAAGTATCATAAGCGCTCTTTGCCGTATATTGTCACGAGGAAGAGAACCTCCAGATATGCTTATCGGGGATATTCTCGTTCAACTCCAATAGAACTCAAGACATCCCAAAGGTCTAGGAACTGAAACAAAATTTGTCATACCAATTTCACCCTGTATGTCCTCTACCCATTTCTCCTCGACAAGTGCCTCCAACACGGTATGCTTATTTATTCTCCTTTTAGGGACTAGTGCAAATACAAGAGGTGCTATGTCCTGAACTCCCTTGCCATCCAGCCATTTGTCCTTCCAAAAATATGTGTTTTATCCACTCCCCACCTCTGTTATCATTGCTCTGAGAGATGAGGCCGACCACCTCTTTGCTGACTTGGATCGGCAGATTTGCCCACGGTTTCTTTGGGCACCTCCGTTTTAGCCACGGCCACCTTGCTTTTTAAGGCAATACTCGGAGATTTTAGATCCGCAATACCTAGACCACCCGAGTTCGGGAGCGGCACATTTTAGGCCAGACAATGAGGCAGTGACCCCCTTTTGCCTCTTTTCGACCCTTCCAAAGGAATGCCCTTCTGATCTTATCTATGGCTTTGAGAGCCCAAGGAGGAAGATCGGTTGCCATAGCCACATAAATTAGGATTCTGTGAGAACGAACTTCACTTGAATTACTCTGCCCAAAGACGCGTGTCATCGGATCGGCCTTCAACCGGGGAGCTGATCGGCAACTATGTCAATGATGGGTTGGACTTGCTCCTTGGATAGCTTTTGGTGGTCAATGGAAGGCGAAATATTTGCGGGGAAAATCCAAAGACTTCACAAGGCAACAAATTACGGATGAGAGCCGGGTCTTCCTCAAAGACAAACGGATAAGCAACACATTACTTTTTGGACGTTGGTCTTGAGACTTGAAGCTTCCCCGAATAGATGCAAAAGCTGTAATTGACAAATTAATTTCTGCAGCAGTGGGCCGGAGGAAAAGGGCTACATCATCAGCATATAGGGACATTCTATGTTGGATTGGTCTCCTTGATAAGGGTTGTATGACCCGACTTGAAGCCTTTGTAAATGACCAATTTAGGACATCCATGACCGGAATGAAGAGCATAGGAGATAGGGGATCTCCCTGTCTCAGTCCCCATCTATGCTTAATACTTTCTCTGGGATACCATTAAGGAGGACTGGGTGGGCCGAAGTTGATAAGAGACCACAAATTAAGTCACACCGGCGAGATCTGAATCCCAACTTTCTCGGAGACCTCCAAAAGGAAAGCCCGGGACTTGAATTGAAGGCTTTGGTGATGTCTAACTTCAGGAGTATTCTGGGCGCCCCCGAGAATTGTAAATTAGCCTTCCTGCCCCTTCATGTTGGTCTGCTGAACCATCATAAAATTATCTTGAATGAATCTATTTTTGATGAAAGCGCTCGATTGGGGACACCATCTCGTCTAGTCGGCCCGGCTAGCCTATTAGACGGGATTTTGGTCACTCGTTTAGCAAATTTGTGAACCAAGCTAATGGGCCTAAAGTCCTTCACTTGAACAGCATTTGGCTTTTTCGAATCGGTCGGTTTCCACAGATTTCTGAAATTTCTACTCAAAGGGCGTGAAGTGCTGCCATCACATCATTTTTGATAACAGCCCAACAGCTTTTGTAAAATCTGCCAATGAACCCATCGGGGCTAGGAGCCTTATCAGATGGCATTTCCTTTATTGTGTTCCAAACTTCTTCTTCGAGAGAAAGGCAAATCCAGATTTTCGAGCTCTAGACTTGGGGCTGTCAAGAGTGTCAGGTTGATAGTTCTTTTCTCTATCGAATTCTGTCCCAATGAGGTTGTCATAGAAATCAGAACAGCAGCTGCCTTCTCTTCATGTTTTGTGATGACCTGATCCCCTTCCTGCAGTTTGGGAATAAAATTCTTCTTTTTCCTATATCTTGCATGTTGGTGAAAAAGCCTTGTGTTGGCATCTCCTTCCTTTAACCAGGTAATCCTGGACCTAAGTCTGGCAATTGTTCTCAACAGTGCACCCAAATTCACCTTGACAAGGACTTGAACTTGGGTAGTCTGGGTATACATCCACACCCTCGACCAACTGAGCTAGCTCAGCTTCCTTATGATGCAACTATACTCATTTTGGATCCACTTTATTTGTCCAGAAATATAACACATGTTGAATGGTGTGCTAGGTTCTTTTATTGGCCTTGTCACTTATTACCGAAGCTTGCATGTCCTTTTCGAACAGCTGTAGCCCTATTTTCTACTACTATTAACATGGAAAAGTACTTGTGTTACCGAACTAGAACAGAGGAAGATCAAAGTTTGAATGAAGTTAGGGTGTTAAGGACCTAATATACCAGTGTCAGGTAACATGAACTTTCCTATAACAAGTCGAAAAGGCACCGCAGTTAACCAGAAAGCGAATTCTTACATACCAGGCAGACCATTTATGTACTAGCTCAAGCAGCTTGCTTCAGCTTTTGTTAATGCTGTCTTCCTGTTCTTAACTGGCTTCAGCAAAACTTGTATGTCCTAATGGACTGTTCTTCTATGCTGGCAGAAACATTGTCTAAGACGCGATCAATATTACATAAACTAAAGGAACAAATCAGTGAAGGTACTCCAATTATTGGAGCTGGTGCTGTCACAGGCATATCTGCAAAGTTTGAAGAAGCTGGTGGGGTTGATCTTATAGTGCTGTACAACTCTGGACGGTTTCGAATGGCTGGAAGGGCCTCACTAGCAGGGCTCTTGCCCTTTGCTGATGCAAATGCCGTTGTACTTGAGATGGCCAATGAAGTGTTGCCTGTAAGTAGCTCAGAATCCAACATCACTCTGATGTCTGTCAACTTTATTGTGCACAACTGTTGATATAGATTTAACTTTAGGTGGTTAAAGGAGTTCCTGTTCTTGCTGGGGTATGTGCTACAGATCCATTCCGTAGAATGGAATACTTTCTTAGACAACTAGAAACCATTGGATTTTGTGGTGTGCAAAACTTCCCAACAGTAGGTCTGTTTGATGGGAATTTTAGACAGAATTTGGAGGAAACTGGAATGGGTTACAGGTATACATTCTACACAAAAACTTTTGAAAGTGCAAATTCTCCATGCCTTACTGTTGTTATCATGAAGCATTGCACAATAATTATAGCTATAAGTTTTTCTGAACGGGAAGAACACTCTTGCTAGAGTTGCGTTAACTTGATTATATTTTTGTTAGCTTGGAAGTGGAGATGATTTCAGTGGCTCATCGCATGGGTTTCCTTACTACTCCATATGCTTTCAATCCGGATGAAGCTGCTGCCATGGCCAAGGCAGGAGCTCATATCATAGTTGCACATATGGGTCTGACAACTGCTGGGTCTATTGGGGCAATGACAGCTGCCACTTTAGATGATAGTGTTTTACGTGTTCAGGCCATTGCAGATGCGGCACTTGGGGTTAATCCTGATATTATTGTTCTCTGTCACGGAGGTACATTTCGAATTCTTTGAAAGAGTCTTTTAATATATTGTTCTTAATGCTCTTTTGCCATGATTCTCATTGTGCAAATAATCTAACTTGCATGCACAATTTCATAGGCCCCATGTCTGGACCCCAAGAGGCTGAGTTCATCTTGAAGAATACTAAAAGGGTTCATGGATTTTATGGTGCATCAAGCATGGAAAGATTACCAGTAGAGCAAGCTATCACAAACACCGTGAGAGAGTACAAAAGAATTTCCTTAAAATGAGAATCATTGTTTACAGGTGTGATTTACAGCCTGCTGTTCTTTCGATACACTTCGCTGATTTCTATGATGTCTGGCTTGCAATGTTAGATTATCTGGAAGCTCGGCTCTTTATTTATCATGTACATTTTCTTACCAATGTAACTTTCTTGTTGGAATATAATCATGGAAGAATAATAAATATTTTCTATTTTTTTACAAGAATTAAATAAATATTTTCTTTGTTGAGGCCGCGTAGTGTCTTAATTATTACTATCCTTTTATGAGGATACATGTAAATAAAAGCTACAAAAGATGCCAAAAAAGTATAGATTGCATCTTTAGTCTTTGGATATCTTATTTAAATTTTAGCTGAACTCACAACGGGTGGAGAGAATTGGGGTAGATGATCAGTCCTAAACATCCAGAAGCAGACATGCATCATGTATGAATACTGGACGATGGGCGCGCTTCGCTGCGCCCGTTTCTGCCTCGGATGTTGATGAGTAGTGGACTGCATATTATTTGGTTTGAACAATGCATGGTTGGTATGTCGTGTTCCTTGTGACTTGTGTTGTCGTGCCAAGGCCGCAAGGAACCAGTGTGAAGAAAGCAAATATAATCTGATATTGAGTTGGTACACGTACACGATAGGTGACATGGACTCCCAGAAAAGATACAAAAAGCACGGTTATGCCTGTATTTACATTGAAGGTCCTATGTAGACACTTTACAGAATGAATTGCTAGCCATATTAAGCTGGCTTAGTTCACAGACCCCAGAAACCAGGGCTCTTACCTAATTTATTTACATGTGCTGAGCCTATGTTTAGTATGTGTACAAACAGAGCACGTGTAGATAATGAAGAAAATCTAAGGTTCATTTCATAATAATTTTACATAAATACAGTGGTTCTGGATGTCTTGAGATGGTGTCTGGCAAAATCAGCATGGTGATTTGCATGTCGACACTCGAGACCTGGCATCACTGACATTGGATGAGGGGTTAAGAGCCTTCATCCTCAAAAGCGAGCTACAGTACCTGCCTTTAGGTGAACTGTGAAGGTATGAGGCAGTTTTCATTTAGCTGGGGCACTGCAAACCTGAATGGAAGGTATACAATAACGAAATTGGAGCGCAAAATGTTTAGTTCAATAGAAAAGGCATAGAGCACGCAAAGAAAACAAATTAACTTTCATGTGTATGGAATTGACACTTCGCCTATTTATATTATATTCATATATAGATCAGGCCACCTCCATCAAAAAATTGTAGAGGGAGTGAGAAGAAAAACTCACTAAGCTGTCTTGATTTGGCTTGAGAATAAGCATAATCAGAAGACCCAGAACTGCTGATACAAAAAGCATTATGCCATTTGACCCTTTAGCCGTCACAACGAATTATTTTCCTTTTAGATACTACTAAAGCAAAGTCTTTGGGTAAAGTTTAGTGGGGTAATTGCTCTGGTTAAAAGAGTAATTGATTCCTCATCCCAAGCACGAAAGTAACATAAGAGTCTTTTAGAATTAAGTAATATATCACCTTTCATCCTTTCGACAACTGATGATACAAAAAGAATCTATACCATCTTGTTCATGACAACATATGAATAAGGATAATGAAAAAGCAATAGTGGCAACCACAACTTGATGAGGAACCAGGTCATCAAAGTATACTGCAGGAAAAGAGCATGAACCATAGTCTTTAACCAACCAGAACCGTCAGATTGATTGATAGGTACAGATCAAACCAGAAAAACCATTTTAAGTTAGAACCTGGCGCAAAGAATCTTTAGATGTAAAGTTGGACGAATATTTTTTTAAGGAGGAAATTAGGGGAAAAAAATTTGAACCAATGTTTCTTTTCAAAACATGTCTGTATCTTGCAATCATGCATGCCTAGATGCTGCATAGCAGAGGTCTAGATGGAGTGCTGCATATAAGAGATTGAGAGGGAGGAGTGAGGCTGCGTATCAAACAAATCGAAATCTGGGATGAAAATTAATAAGAGATGAGAGGAGGATGTACCAGGTCAGATGATCCGTGGTTGAAGAAACTGCTGCAGTGACTGAGCGACGGCGAGAAGCGTGAGCAGGCAAGACGCACTGTATCCAATGACCTGCAGCGCGCAAACCGGTATCAGATCTCCAACAGAGCTCGACCTGGGAGGAGGGGAGCGCACGGGGAAGACGGTGTCTGCATAAAAAAGGGTATAGCAAAAGCACACGACCGTGATGGATTGTTGAGGAGGGGAGTGGAGAGGGAAGGTGGGCACCAGATCACATACCACGGCCACCGTTGGCGGTGGCGTCTCCTCATCTAGTCGTGCAGGGGGTCGGCGGAGAAGTAGAGGTGGAGCAACTACGGCCGTCGCTGGAACTGGCACGCCTCGTCACCGTCTCGTTGTGGTGTCGCGCAGGGGGTGACGGAGGAGTAACCACAGCGGCGCAGCTCGCCGTCATCTCATCGTCCTGTCGCGCGGGTTTCGACGAAGAAGCAGAGGCGGAGTAGATCTGGGGAGGGAGCGGACTGGTCAGGGAGGTGGAGGAGGAGCTGTACGCAGGCGTCGGCGCGGCGGTGGCAAGGCTGGCCGCCGCCAGCGGGTGAGAGAAAGCGATGCAGGTGGGGAGAGGAGGACGATGAAGCGCGGACGAAGGCGAACTCACCTCGAAGCCAACGGCCACCAGCGGTGGCCGCCCGGACCCGCGTGCGCCGTCGGCACCGCGCCGTGCCGGGGGCACTGGCCGCCGCAACGCGCTGGCGCCGGTGCGCCGCGCAGGGGGGCACCGTCTTCCCGGTCGCGCACAGCGCGGGGATCCACCGGTGCGCCACCACGCCGGGGAGAGAGAGAGAGAGAGAGAGATGCGCGCGTGTCGGGGGAGGGGCGAGGGGATAGCGGTTGCCGGCTCGAGGTTGTGGCCACCGCCACTGCCGGGTCCCGGTCGCCCCGGAGAGCGGCTGCCGCGAGGGCCCCGGTCGATACGACGGCAGATCTGGAGGGAAGGAGAGAGAGAGAGGAGAGGACGGAGCGGAGGAGGCGAGGCGAGGCGAGGCGTTTTTATTTTTATTTTTCAGATGGGTGCGTGGTTGCGTCCGCCCTCAACTAACCGGAGGAGGCGAAACAGAGGCCGGCACACGCACGAGTCTACGTGGCCGCGCATGATTCGGGAACAGTAGCAAAACCGTAATCCGAGCGCTCTCAGGGCGCGGAACCTACACGCTATATGGAGTTGTATATATGTATAGCACATACCCATCGGGGAAGAGCTCACACGCTAGACAAACACACACACACAGGCTTTTTCGCTTTATCATACACTGTGTAGCCAGCACCGGACCCAGAGCTCCAATCATTTTATACAACAATATACTTCATTGGCTCACCAACTTGGATTAGTCCAAGCTAGCTCTGTCAAGTGTCAACTTCTCGAACTCACAACTCTTGCATTCTGACTTGCATATCAATCCTGTGTGAACCTGTACCTGTACTATACAAGGAAGCCATCTCAATATCCTCACCAGGTCAGGGTCAGCCCATCAGGTCTCCCCGGCCCCTAGTTAGAATAACTCTGACTGTTATCATATTCGTTTTGGTATCCAATTGGCCAAAATCACACAGGATCACTACCCCATCTGCGTGAAGTTGTCTTGCATGAAGATTCCATGCATCGATATGGATTAACAACATGTTGGACCCTAAACAGTGAAACCACTAGTTTTGTCCTACCTGCCATTCTGGATCAGTGGCAGGTGCTCTGAATGTCTCCTGCTGCTCATCTTGTGCAGCTAACGTTTGATCTGAACTGAATTTGGGTCGTTTCAGACCTCACCAGTTCGGTGCCATATGTGAGGAGATATTCCCATAATCTCCATTTTCTAAGATTTGTGTTCATTTACTCCGCTTGTATAGTTTTCGGAAAAAGTCTACTTAACCCCCACAACTATGGGGCTGTGTCTAACCATTACCGCCACCTTTAAACCCGCTTAGGGAGCACATTAAACTTTGGTAAACCGTGTAATCCTTCCCTGGCCGGGTTTGAGGGGGCTGTTTTGCTTGCGTGGCGTTCAGCGTGGAGCGGTTTTGACACGGTGGTATGAGGATGGACTCAAAGTGTGTTGAATCGGATCGACGGGTGGGCCCCCGGCTATCGTGAACGTGCCCCCCTCTTCAAATACGCCTCCCTCTCCCCTGTCTCTCTCCCCCTCAAATACGGTTTACCAAAGTTTAATGTGCTCCCTAAGCGGTTTTAAAGGTGGTGGTAATGGTTAGACACAGCCCCATAGTTGGGGGGCCCATAGTTGGGGCTTAAGTAGACTTTTTTCCTATAGTTTTCTATCTCTTCTTAATACTGTATTAGCTAGTATAACAAACCCAGCCTGCATTTAAAAAAAAATGGGGAAAAACAAGAACTGATGGATTCCATTTCCTGATGAGTGTATGGCCTCTCTGAAGGTTCCATCAATGCAGACTAAGAGCACCTCCGGTGTGCAGGCAAAAAAGCAAACCGAGGGCTGTAGAAAGTTTAACCGAGACACTAGAGGCGTCGAACCGTGGCTGTCGAGCTCAAGAGCGAACCTTGCCGAGAATGCGAACCGTGGTGATTAAAATATTCCACTCTGCCGCTGTGTTCAGAGAACCAAGTCAAAATGGACACCAGCTACTCACACATGCATGCGTATTCCATCAGCTTTTCGTTTTTTTATTGTTTTCTTCTCGCAACGTTCGAACACAGCACTGGAGCACACGAACCAAACTTTGCATCCTCTGAGTTGTGTCAGTTTGGTTCGAACCAAACACTGGAGCTGCCCTAACTGATGGGTCGCACTTGTATTCCAGGTTCAGTAACAGTAACAGATATGTGCTCCTGAATGTGAATGTCCCATCCTTCTCATGTTGCTTTGCATTACAATACTATCCCATGGTCTCCTTTGACTTTGAGCAGGTTTAGGTCTCACTAGATCAGTGCCATATTGCCATGTGCAAGGATCTTCAACGATACCACTCGCAACCCTATCCGGAATTTTCAACGGCTCTTGTTCAGTAGTTCAAGTGCACTCTTGCTCTGTCCTTATCCGACACTCTTCTTATTTTATTTGGTTCTGAACATATATCTAATACTGACATACTATTATGTTATACAAATAAACCTGAACCCTGACTACTTTGACGGATTCTAACTTGTGGGCATCTGCATGGGCGTCGCATGTGCACCTGCACCTAATAATAAACTGCATGCTAAAACGAAGCTGGGATGATGGGAGCCCTGACGTCACAAGATGAATCCATCACAAATCTCCTGATCATTAGAGCTGGAATGGAAACTGCATCGAGATCTCTTGGGTGCAGGAGTAACCTGCATCGTTTCAGTCTGAGGAAGACAATTCATTTAAAAAGCACGTGCTTGTGCACAACCATGGTTCATATTCCGAAGTATTCTCTTAAAATCACATTTTTATTATCAGCAAAGAAGCTTAAGAACATAGTATGGTTTGTCACTCTTACTGGAGTTAACCTGCACCTTAATCATTTTCGAATATATGAGCCAATTTTTTTTTTTGAAGGATTCAGTGGGGAGAAATCCCCCCCACCTAATCTTTTTTCATTGATATAGGGTAAAAAGATAAATACAGGTGCACAAGGGGTGCAAGAAAGTATTTTAGGGAGTTACACAAACTCAAAAAGAAAAGCGTAAAATACATCGAGGGATATTCTCCAACCAAATTTTGATAGGACCCGCAAGGCCTGGCTTGGCTTTGATGCAAATCAAACCCATCTGATCTTTGAAGAAATTCTTCCAGTTTGCATAAGTACACTTTGCTTGTTGTCAAAGATCAAATCATTTCTCATATTCCATATCGACCAGCAAGCAGTAATGACGACTTCTCTGAAGAAAGGAGCTCTGAAATCTGTTCTTGCTTGGATTATCATATGAGCCAATTTTTTAATCATTTTACATCCAAAAAAACTGTGCCAAAAAAACCCCCACTAAAAGCGAGATGTTTTCTTTGTAACAGAAATTCTTGATAAATTAATCTGTTTATTTGCTCTCTAACTTATATTAACAAGCTAGCTTATTTATAATTTGGGAGGAAAACATATGGCAACTAAATTGGTGAGCCCATAGAGTTTTTGGATGTTTTTTTAATCATTTTACATCCAAAAACTCTATGGGCTCACCAATTTAGTTGCCATATGTTTTCCTCCCAAATTATAAATAAGCTAGCTTGTTAATATAAGTTAGAGAGCAAATAAACAGATTAATTTATCAAGAATTTCTGTTACAAAGAAAACATCTCTTTCTTAGTGGGTTTTTTTTTTTTTTTTTTTTTTTGGCACAGGTAGCTTGTCTGAACCTGCACTGCACTGCACTTTATAGCCTCGTACCCTGTCAGAGAATTTTCAATCAATTCCCCAGCCTGCCAGACATTTTGATATCTTCATTCATCGGCTCGAGGTCAGATCATCTGGTCTCCCTCGCTATAACCTGGTTTTTTTTTTTTTTTTTTTAACTAGAGGCGGGAGCTCGCCGCTCAATTAAGACGATAGAAATGTATTTACAAGAAGGGAAGCTAAAACAGATGCAAGCGCATCCGAATGGCCAACCCACCCACACGACGCGGAAGAGCACACACCACCGCCATGAGTCATCGTTGCCAAGCATGATTGCAAAGCAACCCGCAGCTCCGACTTCCCATGGCATATCCCGCACAGACCAAGCGAAAAACAACATGTTGGACCCTAAACTAGTAGTGAAACCACTAGTTTCACTAGTACCGATTTGATTTTCCGAGTAGGGGCCGGATCTTTTTCGTGGCGGGCACAATTTCCACCCGCCACGGAAATGATCCGCCTCTCGCTGTCCGGGCGGGGCAGCACTCTCACGTTAACGGGCCCGCCACGCAAAAGATCAACTTGCCGTGGCGGGCACGGCGCAACGCGCCCGCCACGCAAAATGTATTAAGCGTGGCGGGCGGCGTTGCGGCCCGCCACACGTCCTCTCCATGTTTTGGCGTGGCGGGCATGTTAAGGCGCCCGCCACGCAAAAAGGCCCGAGGCCTATAAAATCTGCCGCGGGCGCCCCTTCATATCTCCACGGATCTCCCTCTTCCAACTTGTGGGGGAGGTTTTGACCCAAATTTTGACAAAATCTTTGATTTGGGACTTTTGGCTTTGATTTGGGGAGGAGAAGACACTAATTGGTCGGTAAATGCCTCTTTTCATCTTTCTTTCCCTCTTTTCATCCCCCTCTCTAGATGCGGATCCATGGAGGAGAGAGAAAATTGCCTTTCTCTAGATCTAGATCTATGGTGAAACTTCTTCTCTTTTTTTTTTTTTTTTGGTTTGAGTACTATGTAACGGCACTAAGCTTTTTGGAAGAGCAGGGGAGTGTCACGCCCCACTTTTAATGGGTCGTTAATCACACGTGTTTTGCGCCGGGATCACGCCACAAACACGTCTATTAGTAACAGTTAATGGTAAAACAGAATTAATAGTAAACCGAGCTATAGAAGTATAGGATGGAAAGGGACTTACAGTGGCGACGAAGGGTCACCAAGTCGGGTTACGATATCGAGTTGGCCAACCGAGAAGGTGGATTAACTATGACGCTGCCCCCGCACTCCACAAAAGTGCAGACTTGTGCATGGATGAAATCCGGGCTTCAACGCCCTTCTCCTAAGCAAACACCTTACGAACTCCTACGATACGCTGGTCCTCTACCTTGTCGCCGATCTTACCTTCACATGTGCCGATGTAATGCGTAAAAATAGAGGGGTGAGTACAAACGCATTTCGGCAAGTCCCAAACAGGGGGTTGTAATTATTATGGGTTTGGGCCCTAGGAGAGTCTCTAAAACTGCTCTCGCTAGTTCCCGGTTTATCTCATGTCATCATCTTCTTTGTCATGACACCACGGGTAAGTCATCATCAAAGTGTATATCTAATCATAGATGTTCGGCCTAGCACTTGCCCATTCCAAGGACGTGGCTATTCGAATAGATTTAAATAACTCGCAGAGGTGTACAAATTTCCCCCCACCACGAAGGGCCATCTTCTTCCACATACGGTTGGTCAAAGGTGGTCCAACGAGATCCCGCACCCGCTTGGATGCCTCCTAGGTATATCGGTATAATCTTCACCACGACTTCGAGGGGTTGGAAGGATAACACGTCACCCTAAGATGACGATCACCCTCACTACAAGGAATTGACCCTTGGCCAACGCCTATATTTGGTTGCAATATGGCAATTTTGGTTGCAACTGGAATCAATTGCAACTAAGTCTTTTTTTGGTCGACACGGATGGTTGCAATTGGAACAATGCAATAGCCTCGTGCAACCATTAGATGTGGCGTTGCAATAGATTTTGTTATTGCAACGAACAAAAAGCCTAATGCAACCAATACTTGGTTGCAAGAACAAATATTGCAACGATTAGATTGGTTGCCTAAGGTTCTATTGCGATTTAAAACACTTGGTGCAATATTTCATGATTGCCACGAACGAATATGTTGCAATAGAAAAGTATTGCCACACCAAAACTACATGGGCATATGGTCATATTACCACGAAGTGTTATCCATTGCATTACGGTGTTTTTGCAACATGTAAGATATGGTGGCAACAGATGACGTGGTAATGCAAACGAACTAATCTTCGAGGTAATATACGTAGGTTGCAACGATTTTATGTTGGTGGTAATAGAGGTCACAAGCAAATCGAACAATTGGTGGTGGCAATAGATGGCATGATAATGCAATGAATAGTCTTCGATGTAACATATGCAAGTTGCAATCTAATTTGTGTTAGTGGTAATAGAGGGCACATGCAACAAACAATTGTTGATGGCAATAGATGATATAATAATGCAACAAACTAGTCTTCGAGGTAATATATAGAAGTTGTAAACTAATTTGTGTGGGTGGTGATAGACGGCACATGCAACAAACAATTGTTGGTGGCAATAGATGATATGGTAATGCAACGCATAAAATTCATCGCAATAATGCATATTGCAACCAAAATCAATGTTTGCCTATTATTATATCCCAACCACTACAAGAAACAATAATTATAAACCACAGAATCAATTATAATATTATAATGATCATACAATGCATGTCGCAGAATGCATGTTTTCATACAAAAGTATAACAAAACAAAAAAAAAGAAATGATCTAGCCAACTAGACAAGTTCCAGTAGCCAGTGTGATTCCAGCCAATAGCTAGCACAAGTTCCTGCACCAAACAAGTTCCATCTTGCCAACATCCGGTGCCAAGTTCCAACCAGCATCCTAGTAACCAAAAATCAAAACAATTGAATCTCTATACTTATCCAGGAAAAGATGTAATATGCAAATAGTGTCACCGCCTAATGTATTTTTCTTGGCTAAATAAAACTGTAAAGAACGTGCTTGAATCTTTTTTTATTTTGGCTAGCTAAAAGAACAAGCAATAATTAGGCATTGCAGCTTGAAAGTGACGCCATAAGAATTTGAGAAATCGAACACATTTTAAGCTTTGCAATTGCTGCAGAAAGAGTTTCCTGCTGTTGACAATCTGCAGTAGGAAATTGAAAGCACTGAACTTATTTTTTGCAACTCAAAACAGCAGTACGTAAATTGGAAAACAAGAGCAGTTACTCTCTACCGAACTGCAGCTTGGGCACAACAAATCAGCCGTTGTCAAGGCACCCCACGATCCTTTGTCCATATACTAGTATACAATAAAGATTATTCTTATTTATTACCATGTAAGACAAATGTACTGCATAGATTGCTACATACTATTGAACTAGGATTTTTTTGTGATGATATTGAACTAAGATGCACGTATACAATAAAGATTACTTTTCCACACACAAGAGTTCTCATCAGTTGCAAGATGTCTCAAACTAGTACAGTAACTAAAGATATCTCGTATATTGTTTAGCTTGCATCCAAACTAAAAGTAACATGCTTCAGCTATCATTTGCTTCAACCTGTGATAATTTAACTAAATCTGAGGGAGGATAGCATCACCTTATTACCTGCTAACACTTTAGCACAGAAGCTAATCCAAGGTTACATACGGAAATTAAACACAGCTACAGCAGCTACTTCAAATCACAAATCAACTTATATCTAAGCTACTATTGCACATATGCAGCAAAAAATTTCAGAGATAGTTGAGCATCAGAAATAGAGATATTTAAGAAGTCAATTTAGCTTACCTTCACTGCTTTTCAAGGGTGCAATCTGACCAATCATATCAATGCTCCACATGCCCCGTTTGGTACCTGGTTACTATGACAGGAAAAATCATCTTTGTGAGATACAAAATGACTAACTGGATGAAAGCAACACATATTAATATCTATATTGCTGGACATGGACTGAAATGTATTATCTGTCAACAGGGCTGTAACTGAAAGTACTTGCCTAGAACTCACCAAAGTTTGAGAGAAGACCAATTTTGGTTGGAGGTTACAACTTGTGGTCCACTTCACCGCCTCACTGGAAACAAATGTTACAAAAGATGTCAATAAGAAAACCAATGGAATATATTCACATGTAAACCCACGAGGTTAATTTTCAAGAGCTATTTGAGGTGTTTCTCTTCTTTGTGAGAAGAAAGCTAGGCTTTTGCTATATCTATTAGTTGTCAGGTTGCACTAAACCATATGACAATTGTTTATCTCTTCTTTGTGAGAAGAAAGCTACGCTTTTTACCTATTCCATTTCTAGTATTCAACAACTATTTCTGAAAACTTTCTTGTCATCAAGAAACCTTCAATGTTTGGTGCTATGCAAATGCTAACTACAAGAAATTTAGTACAGATAGCCACTTTAGCTCGGTCATGAATATAGGGACACTTGCCACCAGATTTTTACACTTGCCAACATCAGTAACTCATGAAAGATATAATTACCATGGAGAGACTGCAGTTCTCTGTTCTCTCTTTTCTTTCTTTCAACTTCAACAACTGCCTGTGTAGCTTCCTGCAATGCAGATTTCAGAGGATCAAAGAGGACAATGTGAGCTGCTGCTCAAATGTACAGAACACAGGGTTGAAAATTAGTTGTCTAGCCTATATAAAAACCAGCGTTAGTTGTCTAGCTATATATAAAATTAACATTGGTTTCCATAGATGTTTTGTAAAAAAAAAATTACTTCACTGAATATGAAAAAAAAAAATGGAGCATAAAAAATACAGATTTTCTCAACTCCTACAATTCCCATCAGAACTACAAATGCAAATCGTGGGGCAATCACAGGCAAAATTGGTTTTCATCTCCCACAGGAATGATTTTCATCTCCCACGGGCATTTGTACAAACAGGTGGAGTGCATGCTACTGCATACCTTGGAGCACGAGAGCAGCACCACGAATGCAGCCTGCCGCCGGCACGGTCGAGCGGACGCCGGCAATAGCAGGGGTGTGGCCATTGGTATTACCCACTTCGGGTCTACGAAGCATTACCTGGCATTGTCCGCAGCGCCGGGTAGGAAGGAAGGGCACGAACCATCGGAGTCGCCGTCGTCGGGTAGGAAAGGGAAGTCGAGCCACAGCTCGAGCCGCGAGGCCGCGTCCCGCGCGAACGCGACCACCTTCTCGATGACCCCCGCCACTGCGTCCGGCTATGGGTGCACTCGCGGCAGGGAGGCGCAGGTGACGGGCTGCTCCCCGACGTGGGCTGCCATGGTGACGCCGATGCCGTCCCCGGCGTCCCCGACACTGCGCCAGCTACGGATCTCGGGGAGTGGCCGCCCGCCGTTGTCGGCCGTGTCCGACGCTGGGGACGGCGCGGGGGTGGCCACCGCCCCGGCCTGGGCGCCGTCACCGGCCTCACCCACGGCGCTGGATGGGAGGCAGCTCGAAGGGGAGGCAGCAGGGGAGGAGATAGACGCGGGCGGCGGCGTGCAGGCCCGCGCGCGCGCGCTCCTGGGGACCGCCAGCGCCAGCGGAGCAAGGCAGAGGGGGCGTGGGGGTGCGGGGGGGTGAAGGTGGGCGCCGGTGGTGGTGGTGCTGACTGCTGAGTGAGAGAGATGAGCAGAGAAGTGAGAGGGAGGCAAGAGCGGCAGCAAAGGGTGAGGCTAGGGTTCACATGTATTTATATAAACTAAAGTATATCTTGACCATCCGTTTCGATCTAACGGCCATGATGAGGCGGGCTTTTTGATTTGGGCTGTAGTGGGCCGAATTTAGTTACGCTTTAGGACAATATACTGCCTATAGTTTTTTATTTTTTAAATTTAAGTATATTTTTTGGAATTGAATAGAATTTTGTGATTAGTGTTTACAAACATTTTCCCCAAAGAAAAAAAAATAGCCTGTTAAAAAAATTATAGATCTTGATGAGTTCTAAAAAGTGTAGATCTTGATGAAAAGTTCCCTCTATCGATGCCATCCGAGTCAATTAGACTTAGAGAGACCATGGATAGGTTGCTAGGCCAGCAATGATGGTAGGCGCGAGGTTAGGATTTTGAGGCTTACCTGACCAAGTAACAAACAAGTTGTTTGTTGTTTGGCCAAATGTAGAGCAAAACTTTGGACCAAAACCAAAAAAATATTTCTTATAATATTGTCTCCAATAGCACAAACCCAAACGAAAGACCCATTCCATGCTTTGGGTCATGGACGGTAATAGCATCCCACGCCTAAAACTGGCATTCTCCGGCAATGAACGCGCAAAAGGAGGAGAGCTAGGCCTGCAACTGCTCGCCTCCCTCCATACATGCGCCGCTTGCCCGCCTCCCTGCATGCGCGGCCCACCGTGCTCCTAGATCCACTCAGCTTGTGTGTCATCCATCGCGGATCGAGCTCCTGATCTAGTCCCTAGATGGCGACACGGCTGCCCAGCCTCGGCCCCGCACGCTTTGTCCTAGAGATGTACACTAGGTGGGCGTTGTTGGGGTCAGCGAGGGTAGGTCCTTTAGAGCGGTAGGGCCCCACTGGAGGAGTGGTGTGAGCATCGGTGGCGGCGGTGAGTCCTCCTCCTCTAGCGCCTCATGGCGGCAGATGCCGAGGGTAGGACAACGAAGGCCGAGAGCGGGGTGTGCGGGAGCGCAAAGATGTCGATGGTGTAGCGACTTTGCCCCAGCGTGGTGAAGACTATGGTCCCGTAGATTTACATCGTCTCTGCCGAAGACGCTTATTTGGGTTTCTGCTTGGGTCGTGCCCAAAATGGGGTCTTTGCTTTGGGTCCTCTATTGGAGCATGATTTTAGTACAAAACACTGTGCAAGATGTCTTTTTGTGTTTGAGTTGCCCTCTTGGGGACGGTTACACAACATCCCCATAGAAGCATGAATGTCTCACACATGTTCATGTCATTTAGTGAGAGATGTTCATACTTGTGTGGGATGTATAGTACCGGTTTCTTCAAATCATTTCAAAATTTAATGGGATGCTTATGGATCCACACTATGATGTTCTCGTACATTTTACAATTTTCGGACCAAGTTTGCCTATTATCTGTAATTATTTGTTGATTTAACAAAGAATAAATATAAAAAATACTCTAATATAGATAAAAAATTCTAAAAACTTACATGGACACCTCCTTTTGGTGTATAATGTTGACAAAAAGTTTCAATTGATTTTTGAGGAAGTGGTGATGCACATCCTCACGGAAGCATAAATGTCTCACGCATGTCCTTGTCATTTAGTGAGAGATATTCATGCTTGTGTGGGATGTATAATATCACTTTCTCCAAATCATTTTAAAATTTAATAGGATGCTTATGGAGCCACAATATGATGTTGTATGCTTATGGATGTTTGGTGTAATACTATAATATATTACTATATTTGTATATTACTATGCCATCCTGTATTCAGCCTAAAATCTCTATTAGACTATTCTTGAACCAAGCAAAGGGTGTTCTTTCGTTGGCAACAAAGAATTGAAGAAGAAGAGATTAAACCGTACCGTTTTCAAAAGGAAATTTTCATGCGACGTCTTGTCGTCCCAAATCAAGATCACGGCGTGGACTCCCTCATGGACCTCCCCCTTGAGAAGCTCTCGACCAGCCGCGACCATGTAAACCAGGTGGTGCGCCTCGGCGATGGCATGGCATATGTCGTCCCAACACCTGCCGTGCTTGTAGACCCAGGTCTCGGAGAAGGAAGAGCGAAAAGAAAAAGAGGTGAAAGGAAAAAGACCAGCAGAAATTTTCTCTCTTTATTATTAGGTGTATATATATAGATTATTTATTGAATTATTAATGAATAAATGTTTTTTAAAACAATTAATGAATAAATGTTAAAATACCATAAAGTAACTAGAATCTAGGGGCAGTTTAGTCTTTCAGGTCCCCTGGAACTAAAAATGAGTGAAAGTCGGCACCCCCGAAAAGCTATACGCGCGCTTTCTTTGTCTTTCGCGGCCAGGAATTGGGTGCGCGCACGACCGCGAAGCCGTCTGGCCCAGATGGCAGAGAGAGTGGATGAACCGAAAATTATTTGGCCACGCACCCAACGCCCGCCCTGGCAGCTTTGACTCCCGTGACCTTATCTTCTAGTACACTCTTCCCCTCCCAAAATTCTCTCTCCTCACGCGCAACAGGCGCCGCCGCCCAGTCCGCCGCCAATCTCCAACGCCGCTGCCACCAGCCACCTATGCTGCGCCCCGCCCAGCCACCTGGGCCGTGCGCCGCCCACCGCACCTGCCTCCAACGGCGGTCGCCGCCCTAACGACCGGTGAGTCATCACGTAGAAACCATGTTTAGATCACACAGAAACCAGCAGCGCCGCCCGCTGCCCCCATCGAAGACGACGGCTCTCAGCCAGAATACGACCAAGCCTCCGACAGCAGCTCCCTCCGACGCCTCAAGGTGCTGCGACTTCGATATCGATTTTACCATGTTTAGATCAAAAATCAATTTTGCATCTTGTAATTAAGTTGCTTCCGCCCTTGTTGATTGATGCTCTCATCTGATTTAATTTTGCCTCCCGTTTGAACTGCTCGCTTGGGGGCTTGTTTGTTCTTGCAGTAGCGGACGTCTGGACTACCAACTCTTGCACCCAACAACTCTCCTGTCATTATCGAACAGCAAGGTCAGACCATGCCTTGTTTCTCCTTCCTGGTTTCCTTTCCCTACACGAATCATTATCTACCATATATGTTCTTCAGTTGTGCTAGCCTTGCTGTGGTGAATTAGCTCCTCTTTGGTTGCTATCTGTTGTGATCTGCTATATTTTGCGCAAATTTAGATATAACACAAATTTTTGCATTGTGATTCACTAGTTATGGTGTATTAGCTTGATAGAAATTTGTTATTATGTCTTTTGGTGTTCTATTACAAGGTGTATATGAATTTTTATTTTGTTTGACTGAAGCAATTTGTGTTATTTCTGAATTGGTAACACGTTCCTCACTGTGATCTGGTTGCCTGTTGCTGCTTATTTGGTTCTGTCTGCGGTCTGTGAGCTGGCCTTGAAGTCTTGGACACTACTGTGACTCTGCTAGCTGCTGGTTTGCTCCAAACACTAATTTATCAACACATCGGAAAAGCATTAGTGAACTCGGATTAATCTTGCTGCCTTACAATTTTGTTTCCAAATGGTTGCCTTCAAAATGCATAGTCCACAAAGTTAGTCGAACTAGATTCACATCACATTTCTTGCATATCTCTTTACGATTAATTCAGAAACACACATGTTCAAATAAGTATGTAAGAAATTCAAGTATATGATATTTCAAAAAAGAAATTAAATGATCTATTCCTCCATGATGAGATAACCAAATTTAAGCTTCCACAACTAGTGCTATTGCACTATCATGACCATCTTGAATCCCTGCTGAACAGCACCACCATCTTCCCTGCAGTAGCAATCGAGATCTATCACCTGTTCAGGTAACTTGCTTGCTCACCTCCTGTTTGAGAATATACCAATAATGTGTGTCCTGTGCTTGTATTTTAGGCAAAGACAAACATTAGATCGCTTTGGACGAGATCCCCACCTTCGTTGTCGACCCACTTGCTGGCAAGGATCTTGTATGTTAGCTTCATAACATTTCTCATTAACTTAATGCTACTTGAATGCTGACTTAGGTTTGTCAACTTAATGCTGTGTTTCTACTGCTAATGATAGATTGTATCTAGCCTAGGGGTTTTGGTATTTGCTGCATTAGCTCTACTTAGTTCAAATGATTCATGTTAGGAAGTTATGCGATACCTTATTGTAACAGGGTCAATTGGTAATTCCCTAAGCGTACTAATGAGGAACTATGTTCGTAAATATTTTTATTGCAAATGATATCCTGGAGTCAAGCTGAGGAATCTTTGTTGAGTTAGTGCTACTTAGTTCATTTGTTAAATGCTTGGAACTAATGCTTGCTACACCAAACTGAACTTGATGTACAACTTTTCATTTTGGTTTGAGAAATACCTTGTTTGGAGAAAAGGACTTTGGGGAACCTGATTGGTTGGGCCCTGTGCCCCTGTCATTGCTAAGGAGGTGTTGGCTTCTATGGCTAATGCCTGATATCTAGCTTTCTGATCGTAGGATGTTACACCACCTCAGATAGTTGTGCAAGATGGAGATTTATACAGCACAGTAACTAATCTTATACAGCCAAATGAAAAGGATGCGAAAAATACTGGTTAATCCATGTGTTTATCCTGAACTGAACTGAACTGAACAAAGCAGTTAGTAGCTTTGTTCTGAACTGTGCTTGATTGCTTCAACCTAATTGCATAGATCCTTTGTGTCTGAACATGAACCACCAATTTGGAAATTTTGTTATTGTCAGAACTACATATTTCACCCAAAGAGTTCTCAGCTTAGTGCATGTATTACTCTGCATATGCATCATATTTATGCTCTTTCAGTTTTCTGTAGATTCATTGAGTTTCTATGAGACACCACACAAACCATCTGATGGTAAAACATGGAGGAAAACGGTTTTAGTCTGAGGCATAAATCATTCTTTTCTTAAACAAAAAGAGTAACTAGGCCTGGCATCCTAGTCTTCCATCAAAGTGAAAACTGTTGATTTCCATTTCATTTTCCTGTTGATACTATTCTTTAGCAAGCTTCTTTGATTTGATGGCACTAGTCACTGAACTCTTCACATCATTTTTGGCAGGTGCGTCATTTGTCTTGCAGAATACGAAGAGGGAGATGTGGAACGCTTTCTTCCTCACTGTAGCCATGATTTCCACATGGTCTGTATAGATTTATGGCTCGAGCAGAACTCGAGCTGCCACATTCTGTATACGAAGAGGGATTGGTTATTATAATATAGATTATATAAATATGAATTATAACAATCTAATTTGTTTGGAAGATCATTACGTTTGGACTCCTATTCGCTATCGACTGTCACATTGTGTTCTAGCTTGTCTGAAACGATCAAAGATATAGTCACGTTGCAAGAGATAAAGGAGAGACCGAGAGAGGATGACAGCACCGAATTATCTGTTCCGGCGGACAACACATGAATGGATAATCCTCATGCCTATATGTTTTACCCAATTATCTACTGGGTATGGGTAATTTAAAAAAACATGGGCACGGAGAGGGTACGGACAACATATGTTTTACCCAATTACCTACTGCTACCATTTGTTGGACATCGTAGCAATATAACCCTCTTGGCGTTGCATATCAGAGGCGTTGAATTAGGGGTAATAGTTAGTAGTGATGCAACAGGCACATGAGCTATCGCAACAAAAGTTAGATTTTAAACAACGTTATTTTATCGTGGCCACAAGCATGCATAATTGCAACCAAGAAAATATTCGTGGCAATAAACACACATCTATTGCAACGAATTGTTTTTGGATGCAACAGCAGCACATGAGCTATCGCAACAAAAGTTAGGTTTTAATCAACGTTATTTCATCGTGGCCACAAGCATGCATAATCGCAGCCAACTAAATATTCGTGGCAATAAACGCACATCTATTGCAACAAATTGTTTTCTCGGATGCAACAGCACATGAGCTATCGCAACAAAGATTAAATTTTAGACAACGTAATTTTATCGTGGCCACAAGCATGCCTACTCGCAACCAAATAAATATTCGTGGCAACAAACATACATCTATTGCAACACTAAATCGATACTATCGCAATGCTCAAATAGTTATGGCAATAGGTACCCATAAAAGCAACCACCTTTTCATCATGGCATTAACACTAACCCATTTGCAACGAATGTTTCAATAGACGCAACCCAATTTTTGGTGGCCATAAGATCTAGATATCGCAACCCATAAAAATGTTGGTTGCTATAAAACTAAGTATTGCAACCAAATGTTTGGTGTTGCGAAAAAAAAATGGTGCTCTAAGGGTCAATTCCTAGTAGTGCCTAGACAATATGGTGATACCAAATCACCCGCGGCTTTACAGGTAATACCTTATTACCCAACCTATACTGTCAACACCACACTCAATCATCAATATGTGCCTCTAGCACTGCGCCATCGCGCTTAAACACTTACGTGGAAGACCACTCGGCATCCACGCCAACCGGGACCATGGGGCCACTCTCCCCATGTCCGCTCCCAATAGGTCGTTTGCCTACTCCGGCCACCTTGGCTCCAATTATACCTCAACCCAACGGGGTGTGGAATCAAGCCGTCCCATACCGGCGTGTGGCTGTACGTAACATTATACTAGGTAGAAGGTCTATGAACCGGTCCTTAGGGGAGGCGAGTATCTCTCCGGGGAACCCTCGCGGCGGTTCCCCGACGTGGTATTTAGGCTCTACCAGACTACCACTACTCACCTCTTTTTGTTGGTTAGGGTTCATTAGGCATTCTTAGGTTTCTCTTGAATTACAACGTATGAGCGTAGATAACGTGGATGATTACGTCATCCCGGCTTAGCTCCATAGCTACGTTATCGCTCATACCACTATTTACTAATCTGATTTATCATTATCATCATCATTATATCATCATATTAAGGTCATGATTAGGGGGGTAAGGACTTGCCGGGAGGTTCTTACAAATCGGCACTTGCGTCGAACGTCGTCTAGTGTACTCCGGACGGATATTCCTAATCGGTCGATGTAGAACTTTCGACGCGATACGTTGATAACCTAGTTTTTGAACTAGAGCAACCAAAACAAACATAGAACATTATGGTGGCAATGGGTTAGATGCATGAGCTAGATTTTAGATGAATTATGGAAGTCGTTTCACGCGAAACGGAGTCAAATTGCATGAGGTATGGATTTTATAATATTAATCCCTAATTAAATCATTAGGGTAATATTATAATATAATTTTATCATGTAATAAAATTGGAAGTAATTACATGATAAAATTCTATAAATCAAATAATGAATTTACAAATTTTCTGGGAATTTTTTTCGACACGGGAAAGCATACTTATACATTTACGTGTACAATATCCGGGTGGACATAGCAATTACGGTTGTGTACGAACTGTGCCTATACACGTGGGTGCCACGTGGGTCCACGTGGACGCCCACGGTGGCTGCCTTTGGGTTGCCCCTAACGGTTGTTGACGGAGCCCGGAACGGCGGGGCGGCGTGGCGACTTTCGATTGGCGGAGCCTTCACCGATTCTTCGCACGCGGTGGCGTCGTCCGTTGAGCCCCGCTCGTTGCTCCTTGCGGCGGGCGCCTCGCCGAACATCGCCGGACTTGGGCGTTAATCGGCCGGCTTCGCAGCGTGGGGTCCGTTCGGCGTTACCTCGTCACCCTGGGCTTGGTGGAGCTGGTCAGGCGGGCGGATGGCTTCGGCTTCCACCACGGCGGCGGGTCCGCGCTAATGGTGGCGGCGCTCGGCGGTTGGGCGCCCCAGACTGCAGCTGGGCACGATAAGTAGTGAAAAGCGAAAGGGGATGAGCGGGGATGCGTACCACCACGACTAATCCGGACGACGACGGCCTCAGGCGACGGCGGCGCTCCGACCTAGCCCACGATCGCGGACTTCTCCGATTTGGGGGCAATGCGGATTCCGCGAAGGAGGAGAGGGAGAGGGGGAGGAGGAGCATGGTGCGTTCGGGCGGAACTTGTGAGCCGTGGCGCGGGGTTGATCGGCTCCCGGAGAGGCTATTTATAGCCGCGCCCACGGGGCTTCGCCGGGGAGATTTTTCCCCGTGCTCATGATCTTTTCCCGATCCGCGGCCGCAAGGCTCGGGCCTCCAGTTGGAATCCAGCTGCGCCGCTTTGCGTTCGCGTGCTCCACGTGCTCCGGCGTGAGTTGGGCGGCCGCCGAGTCTCGTCAACTACGGCGCCGGTGACTACCCGCCATGGCGGTAGCCCGCAAAGCTCGGTCCCCGACGTTTCTGTAGAGGTTGACCCATGTTCCTCGTGCGCGTGAGCTCGGCGGGGTGGCCGTGCCTCGTGGCACTCTTGTACAGCCCGTGGCGTGTCCGGCTCGCCGACTCTCCCTGGTGGTGGTGTTCCGGTGGTAGCGCGAGCGGATTTGTCACCGTCCTCGCTGTTCGCGTTAATCGTCCTCGGGTGCACCACCAGGCGGGTAGAAGACGACGCGGTGTCCTCGGGCAAGCTTTGCGTCCTCCGTCTTTGCGGTCGCCCGCGTTCCCTTGAGCATAGTGAAGCGGGACCGCGGTCGGGTCCGAAAGTTTGTCGCGCGAGTGGGAGGAAGAAAGGGGCGGGGCCCGGTCGTCGGTGAGAGGAGACGAGTGGGGAAGGATGGCAGCGGTCTTTGACCTGGCCTGCGGCTTTCGGGCTCACGGACCGGGCTTTGGGCCCTTTGCTCGTCGCGCGTGGGAAGGAGGAAAAGAAGAGCCGGGCCGGGCCGGCAAGGGAGATTGAGCCCGCGGCTCTTTTCTAATTTCCCTTTCCCTTTTCCATTTCCATTTCTCTTTCTCTTTCTCTCTTCTTCTTTATTCTTTCCCCCTCATTTTATGTGTGTCATATATATATATTATAAATATTTATACAAGCACATGAGCCTATATTCCCTTGACTTTCACCAAGGAGAATATTTGATCAATTGTGCTCATGCAAATATAAATATATATGTACACACATTTTCCCGTTCTTACTATTTCATGTGTGACATATACACATATATTTTATAAATATTTTCACCAAAGCACTTTTATATTCCTGGACTTATTTGTCGAGAATATTTGTTTATTGTGCTTATGAAAAATATTCATATATATGTTCTAGGCACACACGTGTTTTTCGGTATTTATTATTCCCGAGAGAAAACTTGTAAATCATTCTCACGCATTTACTTCCATAAAGAAAATCTAGAAGTTACCTTGCATCCTTTGCGACCATAAAGCTCTTCAAGCAACAAACAAGAGTTCCTACTTTTCTAGATGGTGTGAGTTTGAAGTGCAGGATTTTCGAAAACGGGGTTTCAGTTTAGCGGAAAATAAATCAAGTTTTAGTTGTAATTAGAAAAAGTTCAAATTTTTAGTGAATTTTAAAATGATGCAAAAACACGGGTGTTACAAATCTACCCCACTTAGATGAATCTCGTCCCCGAGATTCCTAGTCTCGAGTGAAGATCCTAATTAAGGCCTAAAGGGGTGGAGATAGAGATAGAGAGAGAGAGGGAAAACTTTCCATTGCTTACAGTATTTGTCTTTTCCGAACCTCTACGATTATCGTGCTACACTGTTACTAGGGCAACACGATACTGTGGAGGGCATGCCTTCTGCTGTTGGTGCTTACTACTGCTTTTACCCCATCTTCTTGGTCTTGTATTTGTCTTCGTAGTCTTCGAGTCTTCAGTAGCGGCTACCCCACTTAGAGGACTGATTCCTCAAGTGTCCTTGGTCCTTTGGTGTCTTCTGAGGTCTTCTAGTGCCTGTCTTCTGGCTTGTTCCTTCGCGGTCTTCTACAGTGTATCTCATTGTCTGGATTCTTCTGGGTAACAGTCATCGTGAACTTGGGATTCCATTTCTTGTTTGGAACCCTAAGTTTTCTGCTGTTCTTTATTACATCATCTTAGCCCATTTCCATTTTTTTTCCCTCTGTTTCTTCTTGTTCTCGCCCATCTTGCTCTCTCTTCTTCTTGCTTTTGCCCGTTTGTATTTTTCTTTTCTTCTCGTGTATATAGCACTACCCCACTTAGAAAATTTTTCTGCTTATTATTTGCTCTGTGGCTTGTATGCTCGGGCACCCATCAAAATTTCTTTGTCGACACTCGCATTTGGATGATGGATCGAACACCTGGATTTTGATTATTCTAGGGAGAATTACAACGGTAGAGCGAGAGGAGACCACTCTACGGTTACACCTCCCTTGGGAGTAGCTAATCCACTTCATCGGGGTTTGTGGTCCTACTCCGCGGCTCGACAGGTCCATTGACTGTCGCGTCGCGGTCGTCTTCTTCTCCTAGCGATAGTTGGTTGAGGGATGGGTCGGGTCCGTCGTTGATGGCTTCGGTCGGCGATGCTGTCGGTGTCGGCGGTACGGTGGTGCTTGCCCTTGGCCTTACATGGGAATGGTGATTGGGGGTCCCTTCTATGACCGCAGGCTCCACTCCATGCATGGCAAGTGCTCTGCGCCTAGATCTAGTGACGAGGTAGGCATCCTTCAGTTCCTGGGTGTCTCGGTCTTCCATGGTCTTCATGGCCTCGGCGAGTGCTGTTTCTCGGCGTACGGCCGAAACGACTTGCTCCTTTACGCGCGCGAGCTCCATGAGAAGCTTCTGATTGAAGAGTTTAGCTTGTTTGGCTCGACGGATCTGGCTTTTCAGGGTGGTGGTTTGTTGGTCGTGATGCTCGTCGAGGAGGAGTAGGTAGGAGGTCTGGTGCTTGACGATGGGGCCTCCTTCGAAACCTTGTAGGGACCTCACGCGGGCAATCCAGGCCGGGTTGTCCTTCTTCTCGGGCGGAAAGTACTTCATGGGGGTGCGGCAGATGGGCTCGCTGTAGATTTGGCAAAGGCGTCTTGAGGGGCCTTGCGGGCGACGGCTTGGTAGGTGTCGGAGAAACGGAAACCGCCGTGGTTGTACTCCATTCGTCGATGGCGGAGGTGATCTCAGCTCTTGGGGATGTAGACGGTGATTTCACAGCGCGGGGTGCCACGCTCCGTGTACTCACGGCCTTCATACTCGGGACGCTCGAGGATGCCAAGATGTTGCATGGTGGTGAAGAGAAGTTGGGGAAATCCGGGGGTGTTGATGCATTGGCTGCTAACCCAAGTGCCGGCCATTCTGGCTATGGTTGGTGGTGGCTCTTCGTGAGTGGATGGCAAGGAGAGTGATGGCAGAGGGTAAAAGATGGATGCTAGCAGTGGAACGGTTGGAGTGGGATGGTAATGAGGGCGGTGGTGCTGCTATTTTTATAGTGGGACAAAGGTGATGGCTTCCGAGAGAAGCTTAGTCGTCTGGCATTGTGGCTATGGCGGGTGGTGGTGTGTGGTGGAAGGAATGGGAGTAAGTCTTCTGTATTCCTTGACCTTGCGATAGTGGTGTGGTCATGGGGACTGTGTGGTTTTGGCCGGTGGATTCCCTATAGTCGAAGCTGTGTGTCTTCTCTATTGTCGCACACCTTCGCCGACATTCTTGTATGCTTCTAGGGCATCTGCTTGCTTAGGGCATAATTATCTTTTTATGGGCTTGATGACTGTCTTCAATCACTTTGTGGTCTTTTGTCCATCCTCAACTCGCGGTTCTAATCTTCGCCCGCTTGCATCGGGCACCGATTGCCTCTTGATCCGGTGCACGGTGTCCTCAGCAGCTTCATCGGTCGTAGTTCGGGGTCAGGGTAACAGAAGCTTTCAGCATTGAGGTGACAGACACGGTCGGCAATGTTGCATGGTCGTCGCAATAAAGCGAATAATCGATACTACGAGGTGTGACGGCCGTAGGGAGGAACACTTGGTGTGGTTCAACGGCTACAATCGTGGAGTCCACTTGTTGTCGTCATGTTCTGCAGGTTAGCTCCTAATCTATTTGGACTAGGGAGGGGTGGAAAGAAAAGCACAAGGTACGATAGGGGTCTACCTAACTAAGGATGAGGGGAAAGCAAGCATTTTAGGTAGGGATAGACTTTGGGGTATCCTAGTAACACTGGTGTCGGGAAACAACACAAACTTACCTGGTGTGAATCGTATGAAAAGTTAGTCACGGCGAACTAAGTTTATAGGGAAACTTGTCTTATTACTCGTGACTTAAGGGGATTTTCAGTACGTTCATGGGTCCTATCGGAATTTTCGTTCCATTAATTACTATGAGTAGTAACAATGGAAGAATTTCCTTTAGGATTGGAAAAGAATAAGACATTGTATTAAACAAACAAGCACGTCAATAGTTCTCATCACGGGACAATCACCTAGATGATACATGGTCGCATCACACCTAGTGACCGACATGATGGTTATTGCGCGACTTTGCACCTACTAGAGGCATTGAAGTCTAGGCATCTATGCCTGCGAGCGAATGCATAGTCGCTAATGCTAAGACATCGCTTGCACGACAAGCTTGCGAAAGGATTTTACTACTCAAACTTATTTCGTTGCCGGGACCATGCCCTATTTCGATGCTAGACTTGCACATTACATCAGCACCCATTTAGGTACTCGGATGTCATTGGCATTTTCCAGATGCATACTGGGTAGCACTTGACATTCCTTCCTGTTGGGAGCGTTGGAAACGTACAAGTTCATTTCGCACTTTGGTACTTGGTCTTCGAGAAAACTCGCGTTTCTAATATCGAGGAAGGCCAAGGTGTCCGAAGCGCTTTAGCATTTCCGAAAGGAGCCGTGGAAATTCTCCGTTGGTCGTAGTCCGATTGAGATCATCCTTACTAGTCCATTGCTACTAGAGTTTTGATGTTAACATCGATTCCATAACTTATGAACTATCATAGTAAGGCGTATTTCGTAGCAACCCGGTTTAAAAGTAGTTATCCTTATGTGGAGTTAAAATTACGCTAACCCAAATTTCATCCTATGGACAAGCTCGGCTCTGATACCACTCTGTCATGCCCCACTTTTAATGGGTCGTTAATCACACGTGTTTGCAGCCAGGATCACGCCACAAACACGTCTATTAGTAACAGTTAATGGTAAACAGAATTAATAGTAAACCGAGCTATAGAAGTATAGGATGGAAAGAGACTTACAAAGGGCGACGAAGGGTCACCAAGTCGGGGTTACGATATCAGAGTTGGCCAACCGAGAAGCGGTGGATTAACTATGACGTTGCCCCGTACTCCACAGGCAGACTTGTGCATGGATGAAATCTGGGCTTCAACGTCCTTCTCCTAAGCAAACACCTTACGAACTCCTACGATACGCTGGTCCTCTACCTTGTCGTCGATCTTACCTTCACATGTGCCGATGTCTGTAAAAATAGAGGGGTGAGTACAAACGTACTCAGCAAGTCCCAACCAGGGGGTTGTAATTATTATGGGTTTGGGCCCTAGGAGAGTCTCTAAAACTGCTCTCGCTAGTTCCCGGTTTATCTCATGTCATCACTGCTGTCATGACACCACAGGTTAGTCATCATCAAAGTGTATATCTAATCATAGATGTTCGGCCTAGCACTTGCCCATTCCAAGGACGTGGCTATTCGAATAGATTTAAATAACTCTGCAGAGGTGTACAAATTTCCCCACACGAAGGGCCATCTTCTTCCACATACGGTTGGTCAAAGGTGGTCCAACGAGATCCCGTACCCGCTTGGATGCCTCCTAGGTATATCGGTATAATCTTCACCACGACTTCTCAGGGGTTGGAAGGATAACACGTCACCCTAAGATGACGCATCACCCTAGACAATATGGTGATACCAAATTACCCGCGGCTTTACAGGTAATACCTTATTACCCAACCTATACTGTCAACACCACACTCAATCATCAATATGTGCCTCTAGCACTGCGCCACTACGCCCAAACACTTACGTGGAAGACCACTCAGCATCCACGCCAACCGGACCATGGGGCCACTCTCCCCATGTCTGCTCCCAATAGGTTGTTTGCCTACTCCGGCCACCTTGGCTCCAATTATACCTCAACCCAACGGGGTGTGGAATCAAGCCGTCCCATACCGGCGTGTGGCTGTACGTAACATTATACTAGGTAGAAGGTCTATGAACCGGTCCTTAGGGGAGGCGAGTATCTCTCCGCAGGAACCCCTCGCGGCGGTTCCCAACGTGGTATTTAGGCTCTACCAGACTACCACTACTCACCTCTTTTGTTGGTTAGGGTTCATTAGGCATTCTTAGGTTTCTCTTGAATTACAACGTATGAGCGTAGATAACGTGGATGATTACGTCATCCGGCTTAGCTCCATAGCTACGTTATCAGGCTCATACCACTATTTACTAATCTGATTTATCATTATCATCATCATTATATCATCATATTAAGGTCATGATTAGGGGGGGTAAGGACTTGCACAGGAGGTTCTTACAAATCGGCACTGCGTCGAACGTCGTCTAGTGTACTCCGGACGGATATTCCTAATCGGGTCGATGTAGAACTCCGACGCATACGTTGATAACCTAGCTTGAACTAGAGCAACCAAAACAAACATAGAACATTATGGTGGCAATGGGTTAGATGCACAGAGCTAGATTTTAGATGAATTATGGAAGTCGTTTCACGCGAAACGGAGTCAAATTGCATGAGGTATGGATTTTATAATATTAATCCCTAATTAAATCATTAGGGTAATATTATAATATAATTTTATCATGTAATAAAATTGGAAGTAATTACATGATAAAATTCTATAAATCAAATAATGAATTTACAAATTTTCGGGAAATTTTTTTCGACACGGGAAAGCATACTTATACATTTACTGTGTACAATATCCGGGTGGACATAGCAATTACAGTTGTGTACCGGCGAACTATACATCACGGGTGCCACGTGGGTCCACGTGGGACGCCCGGTGGCTGCCACGCAGGCGCCCACTGGGTTGCCCTAACGGTTGTTGACGGAGCGGAACGGCGGGGCGACGTGGCGACTTTCGATTGGCGGAGCCTTCACACCGCGTAGCCGCACGTGACGGCGTCGTCCGTTGAGCCCCGCTCGTTGCTCCGCGCGGCGGCGCCTCGCCGAACATCGCCGGACTTGGGCGCATCGACCGAAGCTCGCCGCGTGGGGTCCGTTCGCGTTACCTCGTCACCCTGGGCTTGGTGGAGCTGGTCAGGGCGGCGGATGGCTTCGGCTTCCACCACGGCGGCGGGTCCGGCGGCGAATGGTGGCGGCGCTCCGGGCGGTTGGGCGCCCCAGACTCGCAGCGGGCACGATAAGTAGTGAAAACGAAAAGGATGAGCAGGGGATGCGCACCACACGACTAATCGGACGACGACGGCCTCGTGACGACGGCAGCGTCCGAGAAGCCCACGATCGCCAGCGGACTTCTCCGATTTGGGGGCAATGCGGATTCCGCGAAGGAGGAGAGGGGAGAGGGGAACCGAGGAGGAGCATGGTGCGTTCCCGCCCGGGCGGAACTTGTGAGCCGTGGCGCGGGGTTGATCGCCTCCCCGCAGGGGCTATTTATAGCGCGCCCACGGGGAGCTCGCCGGGGAGATTTTTCCCCGTGCTCATGATCTTTTCCGACCGCGGCCGCAAGGCTCGGGCCTCCAGCTGGAATCCAGCTGCGCCGCACCTGTGTTCGCGTGCTCCACGTGCTCCGGCGTGAGTTGGCTGGCCGTCGAGTCTCGTCAACTACAGCGCCGGTGACTACCCGCCATGGCGGTAGCCAGCAAAGCTCGGGTCCCCGACGCTTCAGAGGTTGACCCATGTTCCTCGCGGCGCATTGAGCTCGGGGGGGGTGGCCGTGCCTCGTGGCACTCTTGTACAGCCCCAGCGCGTGTCCGGCTTCGCCGACTCTCCCTGTGTGGTGGTGTTCCGTGGAGCGCGGGCGGATTTGGTCACCGTCCTCGCTGTTCGCGTTAATGCGTCCTCGGGTGCACCACCAGGCGGGTAGAAGACGACGCGGTGTCCTCGGGCAAGCCAGCTGCGTCCCTGTGCTGCGGTCGCCGCGTTCCCTTGAGCATAGTGAAGCGGGACCGAGCGGTGCGGGTCCGAGCTGTCGCGCGAGTGGGAGGAAGAAGAAAGGGGCGGGGCCCGGTCGTCGGTGAGAGGAGACGAGTGGGGAAGGATGGCAGCGGTGCTGGACCTGGCCTGCCGGCTTTCGGGCTCACGGACTGGGCTTTGGGCCGGCTGCTCGTCAGGCGCGTGGGAAGGAGGAAAAGAAGAGCTGGGCTGGGTTGGCAAGGGAGATTGAGCCCGCGGCTCTTTGCTAATTTCCTTTCCCTTTTCCATTTCCATTTCTCTTTCTCTTTCTCTCTTCTTCTTTATTCTTTCCCCCTCATTTTATGTGTGTCATATATATATATTATAAATATTTATACAAGCACATGAGCCTATATTCCCTTGACTTTCACCAAGGAGAATATTTGATCAATTGTGCTCATGCAAATATAAATATATATGTACACACATTTTCCCGTTCTTACTATTTCATGTGTGACATATACACATATATTTTATAAATATTTTCACCAGCACTTTTATATTCCCAGGACTTATTTGTCGAGAATATTTGTTTATTGTGCTTATGAAAAATATTCATATATATGTTCTAGGCACACACGTGTTTTCGGTATTTATTATTCCCAGAGAAAACTTGTAAATCATTCTCACGCATTTACTTCCATAAAGAAAATCTAGAAGTTACCTTGCATCCTTTGCGACCATAAAGCTCTTCAAGCAACAAACAAGAGTTCCTACTTTCTAGATGGTGTGAGTTTGAAGTGCAGGATTTTCGAAAATGGGGTTTCAGTTTAGCGGAAAATAAATCAAGTTTTAGTTATAATTAGAAAAAGTTCAAATTTTTAGTGAATTTTAAAATGATGCAAAAACACGGGTGTTACAGGGAGACAGGATGGAGAGGCACCGAGCCCACTGGATGTATGAGATGAAGAGGGTTGATGACGAATACTATGATGAGGTGAAGAAGTTTGTTGCTCGAGCGAAGCGACACAGCGAGATAATTCAACAGAGCCTGATTATCTGTCCTTGCGCTCGCTGCAAGAATCTGAAAGCGTTCACTGACATCGTGGTGCGATCTCACCTAATCATGCATGGCTTCGTCAATGACTATTTGGTCTGGACTTTTCACGGCGAAGAAGTTCCACCCTTCGATCCACCAGTCGATCCAGTACCAGGCAGTCCCCCGGCCGATCCAGTACCAGAAAGTCCACCAGCCGGTCCAATTCCATCAGATTTGTTCGAAAGCACGGCTGACGTCGACGATGACGACGATGACGGTGGTGGTGGTGGTGGAGCGGATGGCGAGCAGGAGAATCCGATGACGCAGCCTGAGGATGTCCGGGTTTTTGAAGATTTGGTCAACCGACTCGATGAGGACGACATTCTGTTTGGGTGCCCGAGATGGTTGGAGAACTTCAAAGAGATGAAGCAGGCAGCAATTGATCCGCTTTATAAAGACAGTCCGAAGGGTTGCACGGCGCTGAGTTTTAACCTGAATTTGCTGATGTTGAAGTCTCGTCATGGCTGGTCTGACACTAGCTTCAATGAGCTCGTAAGTTACCTGGCCTCCACGTATCCAACGCCTAACAAGGTTCCTGCTAGTACGTATCGTGCTAAGAAGTTGATCCGCCGTCGCGATGAAAGTGAAGAAGTTTGATGCCTGCCCCAACCATCGTATCCTATATCGGGCGTCAAGACGAGAATTTGACCAGTTGTCCGCACTGTGGCGCTAGTCGATACAAGCGGAATGCCGGATGTCGCGTGGATGATGAGCTCGATGAGGAAGCAGGACGGGCGAAAAAAAAGAAGAAGGGGGCGAAGAAAACCAGTGCGGCCGCGAAGAAGATCATGTCAACGCAGGACGAGGAAGAGGAAGGTTACACGCAGAGGAAACGTCCAGCGCTGTCAATGTGGTACCTTCCGGTCACTGATCGCCTGCGGGCTCTCTATGGGAACCCTGAGGATGCTAAGCACATGACCTGGCATGCATCTAGCGATCGTGTAAAGGATGACGGGAAGCTACGGCACCCTTCGGATGCTAAGCAGTGGCAAGACTTCGACGCCGCCTACCCTGACTTTGTAGAGGAGCCCAGGAACGTTCGGTTCGCATTGAGTACCGACGGAATGAACCCATTCGGTGACCTGAGCAGCACACACAGCACGTGGCCGGTCGTCCTCACCATGTACAATCTACCTCCACATCTTTGTCAAAAGCGGAGGTATGTTTTGCTCACCATGCTCATATCTGGACCGAAGCAGCCCGGCAACGATATAGATGTGTTCCTGGAGCCGTTCATGGAGGAGATGCAGGTACTATTTGATGATGGGGTCAGGATGGTTGATGCGTACCGCAAGCAGAAGTTCACTCTTCGTGCCATCATCTTTGTCACCATCACTGATTACCCCGGCCTGTTTTCATTATCGGGGCAGATTAAAGGGAAGACCGCCTGTGTAGCTTGCATCGAAGAAACCTGCTCCACTTACCTGAAGGGATCCACCAAAACTGTGTACATGGAACACAGACGCTTCCTCTGCAGTAAGCATAGGTACAGAGATGAAAAATGAATATATACTTTGACAACAAGGGCGAGTCGAAACCTCAGCCAGCACCGACTAGTTATGGTCCAAAGGTGTTTGACATGGTGAAGGACTTGGAGTGCGAGTTTGGAAAGAAGAAGAAGAAGACAGACGATGATCAGGAAGACGGCACCTCCAAGACAATGAAGCGAAAGAGGGATAAATTGGAGGAAGAAGCGCCTCCAGCCGTTCCTTTCAAGAAGAAGTCAATCTTCTTCAAGTATCTAAAGTACTGGAAGATACTGCATACACCCCATGCGATCGATCAGATGCACCTTGAGAAAAATGTCTTCGAAAGCACGATCGGTCTCCTGATGGATATCAAGACCAAGACGAAGGATGGTGTGAAGTCACGTCAGGATCTTGTTGACATGGGCATCCGACCGGAAATTCACGCTACACGGCTTCCGAACGGTAAAGTCCAACTCCCAGGTGCGGCCTACAACCTAACGAGAGATGAGAAGTTGGCTATGTGTCGGTTGATTCGGGGTATCAAGGTACCGACCGGTTTCTCTTCCAACATCAAGAGTCTGGTATCCATGAAAGACCTCACAATGACAAACTTCAACGCGCACGATGCTCACATCATGCTGACGGTGTTCCTTCCAATTGTGATCAAAGCTATTCGTCCAAAATACGTGAAGATGGTGGTCACAAGGTTGTCATACTTCTTTAACCAAATCACCCAGAAGGTAATTGCCAAAGCAGATCGGCGCGGCTTATTTGAAAAGAGTTCATCGCGGAAACAATGTGCCAGATAGAGATGTGTTTCCCACCGTCGTTCTTCGACATTATGCCACACCTGATGATGCACATGGTTGATCAGATAGAACAGTGGGACCGTGTACCTACGGGCGATGTGGACCACTGAGCGACTAATGTCTACCCTCAATCGACTCAATCATAACCGCGCTTACCCAGAGGGCTCTATGATCGAGGCATACACAAGCCAGGAGGCCATGAACTGGTGTATGAAGTACATAAAAGATGGGAGGGCTATTGGGCTTCCAAAGGCATCAACATGAAGGAAGAACCCGGGGATGTGGTGCGCGGGCCGAAAAGCACGCACCGACATACATAGGGAAAAAGTGCTAGACGCTCACTACAAAGATCCTTCATCAATTGGTGATCATGGACACATACGTTAAAAAGCACCTCAAAGAGCTCCGCCGTGCAAGTAGGAAGCGCAAGAACCGGCCCGAAGGATTGGGCAGAGAAGGAACACAAGAACGCTTCCTCCGGGGGCTCCAAAAGCGTAACATTCCCGGGGAGATGATGCAGAGCGTGAAGAAGCTTGTGTCGTGGCCGTCCATGCAGGTCACCACGTGGCAAGCGGGGGTATGATGTCAACGGGTACAGGTTCCACACAAAAGAGAAGGACAAGAAGAGTGCATCACGTAACAGCGGTGTTCGATATGAGGGCGAAAGGAAAGCAGTGATGGGGGAGAAGATGACATGCTTCGCGACAAGTCAAAGAAATATGGGAACTTGACTATGGCGGTAACCTCATGGTAAACCGTTTTTTTCATTGCCAGTGGGTCAAGCCTGGGGCAGTTCTAGTGGACGATTTTGGGCTAACCACCGTGAACCTTCAAAGTGTCTCGGTACAAAGATGATCAGTGGGTGCTTGATCGATGCCGCACAAGTAGCCTACTACATGAACGCTGAGAACATAAATAGACATATTGTCATGGCAGAAAGCAAATGGATCGTGGGAGCCGATGGGGTCCAGAGTCCCGAAACATACAACAACTATGATGAGTTCCACCTCTTTACAGATTTTCCAAAAAGATTAAGGCATCGGAGGACGTAATCAATCCCGACAAGACTAAAATAATGCCATGGACCCGCCCCGATGGTGAGAAGAAGACCACCAATGCACCAAAGCACCAAAATGAGATGTAATTGCAGTTATTCTAATGTAAACAGTAGTCCAAAAAACAAATATCTCACACAGAGTTTCAGGAAACTACAGGGGAGACTAGTGATTTTGAACTACACGTTTGTAACACTTTCTCGTATGCAAAATGACCTTTATATGAAATGTAGATCTTGATGAGTTATGAACTTTCCGTATTCATGACTTTTTGAATCTTGGCCGTCTCAGGGGCTTCAAAATGTCGTCCGAATGTGTAAAATTTCAAATTTCAAATTTCGAGGCATGAAAAGTTCGAAAAATGAAAAGTTGACCCTAATACCAAACGTAGATCTCGGAGAGCTTAACAAAAGTGGTATTCATGACTTTTCGAATCAACGACGTCTAGGGCTTCAAAAAACTAGAGCTTCAAAAGTCACAAGTTCGACCCGGTCAAACCTTGGTCAAACGGACCACTAAACGACCTAGTTTCGAAAAAAAAAAGTTTGAATACAAAGTTGAAAGTACTCATCAAGACGTACACTTGGTGTATATAAATGGATATGTGCTGGGAACTGTAAAGTTTCTAATAAGGACATACTTCTCACTACGCATACACGAAAGCACCCTCTTCCTCGTAGCATCCCTATATATACCATTGGATATGTGTTGGGAACTATAAAGCATCCCTATATATACCGAATGTGTAAAAAATTTCAAATTTCATCAGAATATTTTTGATATATTATCTGAATTGATCTCTCAATTTATAACAATTTTTAACAATTTTGCAAAATAATTCTCAATTTATTCTAAAAATATTACACGCGGCGGGCATCCTTACCTGCCCGCCACGGTTAACATAGTCCGTGTATGGCATCCTTACTCTCCCGCCACGGTTAACATTAACCGTAGCGGGCATCCTTACCGCCCGCCACGCAAAATGCGTGTACTATAAATAGTACCCCCATCCTCGAATTTCTCTAAGTCCTTCGGCTCATTCGATTCGACCCTCGAAGGGCTGCCCAATTTTTCCCAACCCTAACGCCGCCACCGTGCGCCAGATCCGCCGTCATCGTGCTTCGCCGCCGCTGGCTGACCTCGCCGGGCGGTTCTCCGCGCGCTCAGGCGCTAGATCCGCCACCGTCCGCGAGCTTGGGGCCGCAGCGGCGCCCTCCGCCGCCGTCACCGCCGCCGTCCGCGCCGCCGTCACCGCCACCGTCACCGCCCCCCTGTCCCCGCCTCCGTCCTCACCTCCCGTCCCTCCGTCTCGCGAGCTTTGGCCGGTGGAAACCCCAACGCCGCCGCCGGTTTGCCGGCTACGGCCGCCGCCGGAACCCTAACTACGGTCGGTGCCGCTGTGGTGGTGCCGCGGCGACCCTCCTTCCTCTCGGTGGTGCTACGGCGACCCTCCTTCCTCCCAGTGGTGCTGCGGCGACCCTCCATTGGAGCTCCTTCCTCGCCGCCGGCGCCATACCTTTGGGCGCCGTCGCCGTGGTGCCCGTGGTGCCCGTAGTGCTCCATCTTCTTCTAGTCCTCTCGTGGTGCTCGTCGGTGACCCTCCTGTCCCCTCTCTCCCTACTGTTCAAATTGTTGAATTGTGCTCTGTCATTTTGAATTGAGCTTCTGTCATTCTGAATTCAGCTTCTGTCATTTTCAATTCACCTGCCTGTGATGCCAAATGAAACCACCTGCCTATGAATTGAGCTTATATATATATATGCCTATGATGCCTGTGATGCAAATTTGGAAATCCAAAGGATAACTGAGCTTATATATATTCCTATGATGCCTCGTGATGCAAATTTGGAAATCCAAAGGATAACCGAGCTTTGTCTCTTTTTTTTTTTTTTGTCAAACGGGCTATTTTTTGTTGTTTGTTTAATCTTCCGATGTGTTGCATAGATAATAGTGAAGTATATTTAATACTTGTTGATTGTTCCGTGAAGACATTCCATAATTGTGATGCTTAGTTCAGGTTTATAACATCTTTTGAGTCGATTATAGTGAAGTATATGTTTGAACATCTTTGGGTATCCTTTGGCTCGAATTTTATTGCTCACGATCCTTAGTGGCATCTCTGGCGCTCTTGGAAATCTGAAGGCGCTTATGAACTCTTATCGATAAATCAGAACTCCGTGGAAATCAGTCCTTTCTGTACTAATTGTAATATTAAAGAATTTTCTCAAACTACATATGGCATTAACATGTCACTGTTCCTTTCTCCTCTTATTGCTAGTAGCAATATTTCTTTTTATTTGTTTTCTTATGAAGTAGATTTGTGGAAGCAGGGTAATAATAAGATTTTTTTTGTTGGCCTAGACTGTGTATTTTGTAAATGGAAATCACAAGGCTTATAATAAATCAATAATGTAGTAAACTTATTAAGTTCATCGCCATCACAATTGGCATATACTACATGGAGCTAACTGCCTACTACTCTTTTTTTCGACCTTGTTTGGCTTGGTTTCAAATTACCTCTGTTGCCTATTGGCTCTCTAGCTAGTGCTGTTGACTTGGTTTCAAATTACCTCTTGGCAATGATGTGTACCTATTAGTGCTGAGGCAGAGGCATATATGCAATGATGTGTACCTATCTAGTGCTGAGGCAAATGACATATATATGCGATGACATGAACTTAATTATTGGGGCTGAGGCGGCTATGATGATTGAATGTCCCCTATACTTGGAAGTCGCTAAACTAGGACGGCTTGTACAAAGCAACCAGTTTAGAAGCGATGTGATCACAAGGGGGCTATATCCGAGCCAATCTTTTTTTTTATTTCTTTCTTTCTGCAATTTTGAATTACGTTTGTCTACTCGCCCTATATACTAGTACTAAACCACTATATATTTATAGCTTGAAATGTCGAATGAACAAGAACAGCCTCAAGGTCAGCTTGAATGGGAGTCGCCTAGCTCAAAGCAATGGCAACGGCTCTAGTACTTCGCAGTTCCCTGCGGAGCCTCGTATAGCCCGTGTAAGGGTAGAAGGAAACGCACCGAGGAGGAAGATGATCCTAATTTCAACCCGAGGGATGAAGCACGAAGCAAGAAGCGCCGGGTTAAGGAAGTATAGGCTGAACGAGCCGCCACCGTTCCCTCCACCACAAGCAGCTCAGAGGAACAACCCCCTCCCCAACGTCCACGGCCACCTCTTCATGCAAAGCAAAGGGAGACAAGTCGAAGCGGAGAAGGGGGAGACCATGGGAGGCACAAGAAGATTGATGACGCCCATGTCATTCTAGAGTTGGGGCCGCAGGGCGAGCCATTGCAGCCTCCCAAAGTTGCCGCGAAGTACAGCACTCTTGTCTCGTGTCTCGTGAAAGATAAGGTCTCCATTCTAATCGAAGATGGAAAGCCGCCCCCAAAACCGACAAGTTCTCGGGTGTGGGGCGAGATGCGTAAAAAGTTCCCGGTATCCGCAAGGCGCCGATCTCGAGAAAGGTGGAGCAGCATGTTTACTTCCTCGCAGGAAGAAGCTTCCGGAACTGGAAGTATAGGCTCAACGCAGACTTTCTGAAGAAAGGACGCCTACCCTTCAGCAAATACACCATGATCTCAGAAGAAGTATGGGAAGAGTTCTGCAAAAGGCTAAACACACCAAGCAAAGGCGAAGAGCGAAGTTCACAGAGCTAGCCAAACAGAACAAACCGCCCCCACTACATGGGCAATATTGGGTACGCCGGACACAAGCCGGCGTGGCGGGCGGAAGAAAGGAGAAGACAGGAAGCTGGGGAGCCGGATCCGTATGAGGGATGTGATGAAAGGACCCGGGACTTCCTCTACGGCCACAAGCCCAAGAAGCCAGAGGCCCAAGCCCAGATGAAGGAGGTCGAGAAGAAGGTCATAGAGGCCACTGCGGCTAAGAACACCGGGAGCCTCGAGATTCGTCGGGGACACGATGCGCTGACGTTGGCCTTGGGAAACCCCGAGCATCGCGGCCGCGTCCGTGGCATGAGCTCCAGGAAGAGTTGGGCGACGGTGGGCTCGTGGCAGTCAGATGCTGCCTCGCATCACACGAGGCAGAGGTACAAGGAGGGTTTGAGACAGGAAGGCCGTGATGAGGCCTTGCAGCAAATGATCACCCAGTCCATCAAAGAGGCTCTCACGAGCAACGACCCCCAGATGGTCGAAGTCCGGAACCAGATGTTCCGCAACGCTGGTATGCCAGTGCCCACCCCAGCAGCACCTCTGCAGTTGACCGACAGGACCGCCGTGGATGATATCACCAAAGAGACACGGTGCGTATTGTTGGTACCTGTCGGCAGGTTGGGCAAGAAGAAGCCAGTGGCCAAGGGGGTGGTATTTCCTCCCGGATCTTGCAGAGAGTACGAAGCGCACGAGATCCCTCCAGAATGTGCTGAAGTCAACATTGGGTACGTGGCGCCAGAAAATGAAGACTGGGAGCTGGACTATCCCGCTCATAATGAGGTGAAGACTCTAGGAACTGCTCTGTGTTACAACGTGCTGTGGCCAAAGATGGACATTGTGCTAGAGATGTCGAAATTGACTTCACCTTCCGGTTCACCAAAGAAGACAGCATCAGACCCGAGTACGCCACCAGACCCCTACGGTGATTCTTCCGATGATGATGAAGATGGTGGGGACGGCGGAGGCAACGACCCTCCTCATGGTTCAAGTACCCCCTCGCTAAGGACCCGGCAGCACCTAAGGACCCGACCCCAGCTAATGAGCCGGCACCTAAGGAGCCGGCACCTAAGGAGCCTAAGGAGCCGGCACCTGAGGAGCCTAAGGAGCCGACACCTCAGGAGCCGACACCCGAGGAGCCTAAGGAGCTAACACCTCAGGAGCCGGCACCTGAGGAGCCTAAGGAGCCGACACCTAAGGAGCCGACACCTGAGGAGCCGACACATGAGGGGCAGCCGACATTCGAGGAAGCAACTGGCAAAAACACAGTGCCAGGTCCTGAGGAGAGAGTAGGAAACGAGACACCCATCTACACTCGAGTCCTCCAATGGACAACACCTCAAGCGCCGGGGAAGCGTGAGAAAGGAGCTGGACCTAGCAAATGCCCTCCACCATCGAAGAAGCCGACATTCGATGAAGAGGAGGTCGTAGCCGACAAGTACCCGTCACCCAAGAGGCCCCCAAGAATAGATGTTCGGTCCAAAGGTATGCCGCTGAAACAACGAGTTGTAATGGACTATTAGCTACTTTTTTTCGCAACCCTAGCTAACATTTGTACCGCCGCTTTTTGCAGGCCAAAAATCCCCACCTCATGTCGGGTTTGTCTCGGACAAATGCCCCGGCTCGTTCGAGTTTGGAAAGTTCATGATACCAAAGGCCCAGCTCATCGATGCCGAGGACTGGGAGACTCGGAAGTTCCATGCGTGGTACATAGAGTGCGCAAAGCATGGATTGCATAGCTTCAGTGTCCTTCTTCGTAAGGAGTGCTTCCACTACCACACCGATGTCCAGTTCTTGGTTGAATTCGAAGACATGTCGAGACTACTTCGTCGACAGGACATTGACGTTGCCCAAGTCACCTTGTTTGCTATGTAAGCGCTTTACTTGCACATGTCCCTTCCATCCGTATATAGATTCTTTTGTTTCAAAGGTACCTATGCCACAACCACATGTCCTTGTAGGTTGAGCGCCGGCGCGGGCCACAAGTTAAAGAATGGTATTATTTACCTCTCTCCATCGCACATTAATGAGAGACAGATCATCGGTTTTAATCTAAGAAAGGACCATCCCGACTTGGTGAACTTGACGGGATGAGGAAAGACGTAAGATCCGGAAAAAGCAAGAAAGAGCTAAGAAGTTGGAAGTAGCAGAGTACGTGATATCAAAGAATGAAAAGGTCAAGCCAAATGGGTATCGATGTATTCCCGCGCCTTACCAATACGGGAATAGGGCTCGTAGGGACATTGGATCTGTTTCATGATCTATCCTTAGGGACGGGAGGGCCGTTGTCTTTGACTCACTACAAGGCTCATCAAACCCGCACGGCTACCGGACAATTCGAAAAAAATCTTGAGATTGTAAGTGATCGATGAACTCCTTATTCAATTACTAGAGTCGAATATCATATATCGTTGACAATATAGTGCATTTCAGATGCCAGCGCTTTTACGAGCACTACTTGAAGGATCCTGTCTTTGGGATCGACGGTCCGAGAAGTGTAAGGAGCGCAATGGAGATACACTCAAAATCAGGCGAGATTTCCCCGGCACGTAAATGAAACATAGTTTTTCTTTAGTACGACTACCTAGCTATTGATTCGATATTACTAATAACACCGGTTTTATTGTGTGCGTGCCTCAAACAACCATACGGATCAAACTTGTGTGGATTCTTCGATGCGTGAGTACCTCGAGAGCCCGCAAAAGGTACAAATCCAGCTACCGACAACTCAAGGACTCAAGGAACAAGTTCTCAAGGACCAACGAGATGCGGTTCAGGCGCACAAGAGCGCATACATCCGCAAGTTTGTTCTAGACATGGTAGTTCACGTAAGGCGGCCCATTTCAATGTGGGAGTGAATTGGGGATGTTTACGAGTTTTGCGCCGCTAAGGAGATGGGAAGAGATAGGTCTTAAGGACTATCTTCATCCAAGAAACATATAGCTCACAGTTTTTGTATGGATCTTGTAATTAACTAGTACTTGTTGGATATGAGCGAATGGATCGATCGGTGAAACTTGTATATATGAATCGATGTATATATATGTATATGATATATATTTGAGTATCTGTCTTTCTTATATGTATGTGTGTATGGATTGATAGATATATATATATATATATATATATATGTATAGTGTTTAATATTCACTACCCGAGTCCAAATCACCGAGCCTGAGCACGGGACGCTCCGCGCCGGTCCGACCAGGCCACGGACGCTCCCAAGGGCAGTTGGCCCACGACCTCGAGCTGAGCTGACCTCTAGGGTGACCCACGATTTTTTGCGGTTCCTATTTCCTCCACCCATCAGCTCGGTCTCCTAACCCTACCCTCGCCGGTGCCGCCGCCGCCGCATCTCCCCCCAGCCCCGTCCACGCGCCCCCATCTCGACGGCCCGCATGGTACTTCCAGTCGTTGTTCCGTGGTGTTCCCGGCCGGGCGTTCTCAGTCGTCGAGTGTTCTGTTCGGCGTAGGAAGGGGTGGCGGAGGCACTGGTGGCGGCCCCTCCCTTCCACCACCAGCGGCGGCGCGGCCCGTCCCTTCCTCGACCTGTGGCGCGGCCTCGCCCTTTCCCGAATCCGTGGCGGCGCGGCTCTGCCCCTTCCTGCACCCCGCAGCAGCGACGGCGTCCTCTCCCCCACCGGTGGCACCGTCGGCGACCAAAGTAGATCCGGGAAGTCGCCCTTCCCTCCCGTCCTCCAGCGACGGCGATGTCACATCGCCTGATCTGCCGCCATCATCCCACAGCCACCGCCTCTATGCTCCTCCAACACCGCTGGCAGATCCAGGTGCCCCTCCTGCAGTTCCCCTCCCCAGCTCGATGTTTGCACGTCTCCTATTCCTTGATTCGATTAAATGATTGGTGTGCAGGATGTGTTCCCTATGGGCCTTTGATTAATGCATCCATAGGGGCGTCAATTTCCATCAGCTGTGAGCACGGGATCTGATGTAGGATAATTCAGATCCAGTAATTCCTCTGTTCATGTGCTAATCTCGTTTGGCTTTGGAGCTTGACAATTCTGATTGGTAAATCTAGCATTTGTTCATAAATGCCACCTGATAATTTCCTGTTAAACAGGTCCATTTCTGAGAAGAGATTATTATTCAAGAAATTTGTTATCTGCTGGCTAATTAGAATTATATCAGCTTGCGCTTATAGTTATCTATTCTATTGCTCAATCTTCTTACATTAGAAAAATTGAAATGATTTCATCTTACACATTTTTATGGCACACAAGATTAAATCCCCAAAAGAAGCGTATGTGGTATGCACACGCGTTGGGTTAATGGGTTTGATATATATTTTTCTTTTTAGTCTATTGAGTTCGATTTGGGTGTTGATATTTATTTGTCCATATAATATTTGGAAACTCATCATTTCTCTTGTAACCTGGTGGCCTATTTTAAGTTCAGTTTTTGCTTGTTTATAGAAATTTGTGGTTTATATTCATGAATAATTGTGTGGTGCACCTATTCTGATATTCGAGGTTGCTTTATGCGTTCTTGCACCCCCAAAAAGGATCCAATTAAAGCATTATCTGTGGGTTTGGGAAAGATCAAATTATAACATTACTGTGGTTTGGAAAATAATCCAATCAAAATAATATATGTGATTTTGAAACAGATCCAATCAAAACAGCTGTCATTGGACCATTTTTCAATTAAATATCTATTTGTGTATTATGGTATTGACCAATTAAAAAGGAGTAGCCATGGAAAGAATAAGAAAAAAATACCAAAGAGCTGAACTGCAGTTCCTCACTCACCCCCAACAACCGGTGCTGCTCTGCTTCTTCGCATACTTCACCTCCTTGATGAGATGCCGCTAGTTGTACCTTTGCGCCGTGAGATATGATTTGCGGCAGCTGCTTGTTGATGCACTGTCGATGCAGTGGGTGGGATATTGCAACTTCCAAAGTTTAAACTTAAATATGATCTCATCCTACTTTACATTTGTGTAATTAGTTGTAGGTCGGCTACCAATTAGATTGGCATTGTCATTGATTGATCATTTATCTTCTATTTATCATTACATATTTTCATCATATTTTATTCTGTAAATGGTTTGATTATCATGCATTAATGCTTGTGTGTGGTGTCGCTTTGGTGCAGAGATACTTTTAAGCATTTGGCAGGTATTTCTGCACTAGTGTAGTGTAGCAGCCAGCAAAACTTGTGGTATTTCTGAATTCCTTGCAGTAAATACGGGTGACATTTTGCTGAATTTAGATCATGTCTAATCTAGTTGGATCTCAATATTGAGCATAAACCTGCTCAATTTATTTCGTCAATAGATGGAGCAACAGAGTTTACAAATATTTATAGAAGGAGCTTGTCTAGTAATTAAGAGAGGGGAAGAAACTGACAAATAGGTGCCCCATTCACAATCAAATTGTTCATTAGTCCTCATTTGTTCAATATTAACTATTTTTGTGTGGGTTTTCTTGAATTACAATACCAACTGTATAGCTTCATCAGACTACAATAATGGATGTTACAATTTCTGTAGTTTTAAATCATGTGTCTGCTTCCTCCTATTTTCTATCTGAATGGTTGCTTTCTTTTGATATGATGTGGCAGATATGAGGAGCTGTTATGATAACTCGCTTTCTGTTTGCGGCAACAATTGCAACTAGTGCCTATGGTAATTTTCTCGTCTAAATGCACCCCACCCACCAGAGCATTATTAAGTTCATTTTTATCTTACATATGTCTGATGACGTTTTATGGATATACTCTGTCGCTTGAGGTATTAGGGAGGTTGCAGTTTGCATTTTAATGGGTAGGAACTTGGGGGGGACAGAACACAGGAGCAGGAGCCATAAATCAATTAACTCCTCTTTGGCCCTTGTTTCCGTTTTTTATAAATATAACTTTCTATAGCACAAAAATTATAGTTTGTTGACATGCGCCATGTTATTTAAATGAAATAATATTGATTTCAGCATTCTTGAAATCATCCCAAGATGAGCTATGGGACCACTTGTTAGACAAAACAGTGATGTTTCTGGTTTGTTTGGGCAAACATGGTTGCCTATTTGGCATGAGCAGCTCAATTCTTGTGCAAAAGCAGGTGGACAACAACACATCAGTAGCTTTGCTCTGCCATCAGGTAGCAGTGACCGTAGCTAAGCATCAATTCACTTTTGAGTGAAATGTGACTAATTCCTCATAGGTCCTGTAGTTTGGATTAGCATTACCAATGTGTTGGAAACTGATCATATTAAAGATAAAACCATATGAAATGCTGTTAGAAATGTATGGTTAAATCCGTCTTAAATATTATGCCATGAAGTGATGACTCAAACATGGCTATTAATAACTGATGCAGTCTGTCAAATTAATAATTTAACTGATGCAATCCAATGGGAAGATAGGGCACTGAGTCAATCCAGGAATCCATACCAAGGAATCTGTTTGCTTGAGATTTATTTTTAGTAGTCATGCAGCTTGGATATGGATACAATCTCTTGAATTTTTGCTTGCTTCATGGTAATTCATCCTCCCATAGAAGTTTGGCTTCTGACATGCCCTATGAAATTATTTCTACGGAGCTGGGTCTGGTGCTATGCAGCCACCAATGAGAATTCCAGGTATTCCTGGTAGCATGCAGCCAAACACACTAGGACCATCTGGCACCCCGACTATACCTTATTCTCCACATGCTTGAACCCGGTTTCAACCCCATCCAAAATTCATCCTAATCAAAAATCCAAGGCCAATGCCTGAATCATCAGTCATCATTTATGAGACCTGTCAAGGTGGCCCCATTTTCATTCATATTCTGTTGCATGCCAGAAATGTTCCTGCCTCTCATATGAGAGTAACTTATTGATCACAGGCTGCATCTAGTGAATTTTTTTGTGAAGGACATTGGGAACTGTAGCCCTCATTTAATGCGCTGCACTATGAATCAAGAAGTTTTGTTTTAATTATTGCTTGTAAGTTTCAGGTGTCTTTGTTTCTTTGTAATCTGCTGCTAATACATGTTCTACCAGATACCTTGCACTGGTGATCTCTTGACGACTTCCGTATGCCTTTAGCTCTGATGGACCTTTTTTCTCTTCCTCACCCATCTGATGAAACTATTCAGGTATCTGTTTTTTCTGTCATACCTTGCACCTAGATAAACGTTGCACGTGTTCAGTAAGCTGTATTTGTACTAGAAGCCAATAGCAGATGCTTTTAGACGATTTACTGGCAATTTGTGCGCCGGTTTTGCACATGTTCAGGAAGCTGTATTTGTACTACAAGCCAATAGCAGGTGTAGAGCAGTTTTTTTACTAGCATTTAGGGCACTGTTTCGAGGGTATCACTATCACACATATTTCATGTTCCATTAATTCAAAAAGAAATTTTAAAAATACAGCCTTTTTAACTATTCAGGCAGTCATAGAAGTCAGATTTTTGATAAGCAAAGGCCCAAACAAATTGTCCTAAGTAATCCACCTTTAATTGTCCCTCATTTTAGCACATTCACCTAGTGTTCCACAGTTTATCACAAAGACAAGAAAACTTTGTGAGACTATTTCTGTAATTGTCAACTTTGGCCTTTTTTTTTCTTCTTTCTCGAGATGAATTGGCCAATTTTGTTCTTAATCTCACTATTTAATCCCATGCTTTGAATTTGAATGCTATAATCTATAAAGAACCTTTAATCCTGGTCAATGTTGTTCTTAATCTCACTATTTTTTTCTTGCTCCCGTCATCACTTCTACAAATTGGAACAGTTATCAACCACTGGTGTCACTAAATGACCTTCAACTAATTATACTAATCCTTTTTCCCCAAATGTGATCATAGCTGCCCGTGCGAAGCACGGGTTCCCAGCTAGTAGGTTAATAAATTTTATCATACATAGTCCAACTTTTAAAACACACTGACGCATGATGCTACTTTTTTTTTTTAATTATGGCCATTTTTTTTTTCCTTATTTGCAATCAATTTTCAGTCTGCGTATTTTGTTTCTTTCATAGGTTTCCTTTCTACTGTTTTTGTTAGAACATCAATTTGAAGTGCAATCTTATTTTAGTTAGCTGTAATGTAGTATCAGCAGCACACTTCACCAGTTTCATGATTGTAAACTTGGATGTAATTTAGTCACACTAGTTATGTCTGTTTTAAATCATTTTAGTTAGCCTTTCACCAGTAGAAGACGTCGGCTTCATCTCCACTCCATCAGCAACACTGCTCATATGCTCACACCTTGGAGCCGGTGGGCGCGCCTGTGACAGCTGCTTATGGTTGCACAGGCGCATTATTGGTATATCTTGTCTTCCATGCAAATTGAGCTATTTTGTGGTGATTTTCACATTAAACTGCAAACCATTCACATTTTCTTTTTTAAACAGGGCGATGGCCGACCGAGAGAGAAGCCTTGAATTTTGCCTTGTGGAGCTGGCTCTCTGACAGACAGATGTGCTGCCTACTGGACTACAAATGCTTACGCTTAGATTAGTGCTGTACCTTGAAGTAGTCGTGCCCTCACAACTTGCTGTTTCTACTAATGTAAATGTAAACAGGTTTGGGCGCATGTTTATAGACCAGGTATGAGGATAAAAAAAAAAAAAATTAGACCAGGTATGATTTTTTTTTTTTTTTTTTTTTACATACCACTTAGTCGGTATGTGTACTAGTAATGACAAATGAAATTCGGTCTGTTTGTGGTGGAAAATAATTGTGCTCAATATATTTGATTTGAAACTGCAGATTATGCAAACTTGTGTATATCAATTGGGCATTGAAAGTCATTTTCCATGACAAGCAAATCTAAGACGTATAGATATATAGATTACTTTGAACAATAATAAAACAGGCCAGTCAATAGTGTGGTCACTTAAAAAAACGGCTTGCCAAACCAGCCATGTGAGTGTCACAGGCGAAAAGAAAAAATCAGGCCACCAAAAATAAGTCTTGGATAATTGGCGAGTCTAAATAGCGGCAAAATAAGAAAACAAAAATCGGCTTAAGAATCGTGCAAATCGTGCTGTGGGTACGATTGGTTGAAAAAAATCGGTTGACACAAAAAATCGGCATGGAGACCGGGTACTGTGGCCTCGTGTGGATGGGCCACGGGCATGTGCTGGAGCGACGCTCGGACGGCCGCTGGACTCGGCCTGGCGAGGGGGGCTCGGGTAGTGATTAATAATCACTACCCTGGGGACTACTTAGCGCAGCCCTATATATATATATATCGAGTAAAAAAAGCATGCGTCGGCCCTGTATATAGTATCATCTGTGCCTATGTACTTTAAAACCAGGTAAGCAAAGGTCCCTAAACTTGAACGAGGGTCTCATCCAGGTCCAAAAACGGGTTTGGTAGGCGGTTTTGCTATAGTAAGTGGTTTTTGTCTTTTTTCTTTTTTTTTTTTTTCAATTTAGATTGAATCTTTTGAAAAATCATAGTAAGTTATAGAAAAATCATAAAATAAAAAATCTTATTCCTTTGGACTTCACGTGAGTAGATCTACAAGTGAACATATAATATAGTATACTTTTAGTATAAAATTTTTGTTGTAGTTTTAGATCTATGCTTTTCGTAGTAATTAATTGAAATAATTCGTAGCTGCACTTCTAATTATTTTATTAGACTAAAGCATATCATATTATATACTCTTTGTGTAGACATGCGCATGTGAAGTCAAACAAAATTAGATTTTTTATTTTATATTTTTTTTTTGATTTACTATGATTTTTTAAAAATTCAAACCCAAATAAATAACAAAGAAAAACAAATAAAAGCTTTCAGTAGCAAAACTTTTGTACTAAACTATACCATATTATATATTCACTTGTAGATCTACTCATGTAAAATTTAATACTAAAGTATACTATATTATATGTTCACTTATAGATCTACTCACGTGAAGTCCAAAGGAATAAGATTTTTTTCATTTTATGATTTTTTTCTATAACTTACTATGATTTTTTAAAGATTCAATCTAAATTGAAAAAAAAAAGAAAAAGAAAAAGACAAAAACCACTTTTACTGTAGCAAAACCGCCTACCAAACCCGGTTTTGGACCCGGATGAGACCTCGTGACAAGTTCAGTGGACCTATTTACCTAGTTTCCTAAATACATGGACCTAGATGAGACCTCATGACAAGTTCAAGGACCTCCAAAGTGGATTTTTTACTATATATATACATATATATATATATATATATGGTATTTTATTTTTAAAAAAAAAGCCGTGGCGGGCAACATACTTGCCCGCCATGCATAATAGACTTAATGGCGGGGCGGCATAACGCGCCCGCCACGGATAACATTATTTTGCGCGGGCGGGCGCGCTATGTTGCCACGCAAGATGATTTTGCGCGCGTATGGCACGCCGTCACACACGCTTGAAGGCCACGATTAACCGCGTGACCTTTCGTTGGTGACGGGCAGCCTTGCCCGCCACGCAAAAGGAAAATAGCCCGCCACAAAAAAAAAGATTTTCGGTACTAGTTTTTTTGTCCTACGTGCCATTCTGGATTAGTGACAAGTGCTCTGAATGTCTCCCTACTGTTGATATATTCTGGATTAAATCCATATAATATATTCAATAAATAATAAACTCTATGATTTATATTAAATAATAAATATTTGTTTCTAATACAATAATGGGTCACGTGCACACACATGCCTCGGGCGCATGGCCTGGCCGTGAGCAAGGCAAGGAAGGCAGAAAGTCAGGCAACGAGAAGCAAGCTAGCAATCAATAACTGTACTGTCTTCCACTTTGCTAATGAGAATTATTGATTGGAAGAGTTGCGGAAGTTTCTTCCATCTCCATTAAATATTTGACAAAGTGAGTACGGGAGTTTTGATCCACTAGCGTTACGTCCAGAGCGTCTGCCTGCTCGTGTTCCTGAGTTGTCTGTAGAGTATATATATACAACTTCCTGGTCTTGTCAGTGTGCTTGTTCTCAGAAAACAACCAAAAGTTCTTGCTGTCCGATGGCATCCTCGTTCCTGTTCTTGCACGCACAAGTACGGGAAAAGTAGGACTCCGAAACGCGGCTGTTCATTGAGTTCACCTGCTCGGGTGGAGATCGGCGATTACGTTTTTGGGGAGTGTCGCGGCGCGGCACGACTACTCGCTACTTCTTCTTCCTGGTGTTCTTGGCGCTAGGCGGAGATCACAGGAATCGGCACTGCAACGTTTTCTACACGGCATCGAGCGGGACGGTTACACCAACAAAGAACCATGGTGTTCTCGGGTGCTTTCGGCTCTGCTGCAGGGTATGACTTCACTAAATGACTTCTTAATTTTATTGTCAAAATCACAGTCGCTCTAGTTAGTGTTAACAGCATGATCGACATATTTTATTTGAACAATATTACTTGTCATACCTTGCTGGTTAGCTCTAAAGAAATATTCGTGATGATGTTGAATACGTTCTGTTTAGACAAAGCACATATATGGCGTCTTTATCTTGCTTGTATCATTTACATGGATTAAATTAAACATGAAAATGCCTAATTTTCTAACAATCCAAAAACGTGATAATTTTAGGCAATTTTCATCTGTTGGCTTTGCGGGTTTGTTAAAACCAACTGCATTTGAGGGCACTCATTATAAGAGATGGCACCGTAAAACTGTTACGTGGTTGACCTCACGCGCGTTGCTTTTATGTGGTAAATGATCAGCCCATGGGGTGAGAACCGCTGATGAGCAGCGTGTCTTTGATCATGATGATGTCACATGCAAGGCTGCTTTGTTGAGCATCACTGGGGATTCTCTCATAGATGCATATGTGCAGCTTCCGACCGCTAAGGCCATGTGGGATGCACTTGAGGCCCGTTACGACATTTTCGACGCCGTTCTCGAAGTCTGTAAGTCATGGAGCAGTTCCATGACTATCGAATGGTTGAGAACCGCCCGTAGTCGAACAAGCTCATGAAATATAGACACCGGTGAAGGAACTTGAGCTGTTTGATGTGCACTTCTCGACAAGTTTGTGGCAGGATGCATGATTGCAAAGTCGCCACAATCTTGGACCGACTTTGCAACTTCTCGAAACATAAGAGGCAAGAGTTCAGCACTGGCTGAGCTTGTTGGGACTCTAGATGTTGAGGACAAGGCGAGAGCAAAGGATGTCAAAGGCAAAAGGTCACCGAGGGGAGTTCTAGCGCCATTGTGGTGCAAAAAGAATCATCCTAAGCCACACAAAAAAGAAATTTCAGCAAGAGCTTAAGCGTAGAAGCCCACCACTTCTTTCAAGAAGGGTAAGAAGATCATGAACAAGGAAAAGATGAATTGTTTCACCTGGTGGCAAGCTTGGGCACTTATCCGGGAGTGCCCTAAGGCTAAGTTTAAGCTTCGCTCCTCCACGTAAATCAGCAAACACCGTTGAGACTGGGTATGGTAAATTTTTACCTTCGCTTTTCAGTATGTCATTCACCTGATTGGTGGGTTGACACCGTGCAAATATTCATGTGTGTGCTGATTTTTCTTTGTTTTCTTTTATCAGGCCGGGCGGGCTGGCTCCTTGTTAATGGGGAACGGGGCGCGCGGGTTGTTCATGGTGTTGGTACGGTCAACTCGGAGCTCACACGGGAAAGACCGTGCAGCTCAAGAACGTGCATCATGTCCCTCAATAAAGAAGAACTTGATTAGTGGCTCCTTGCTTTGCCGTGATGGCTATAAGTTAGTATTTGAATCCAATAAGTGTGTTATTTCGAAGTTTGGAACCTTTATTGAAAAGGCTATGAGAGCGGAGGCTTGTTCCGCTTGTCTTTGGTTGATACTTGCTTTAAGTCGGTAAACCATGTGGTTAATAATGTTGAGAATAATATCCGGCATTCAAGATTATGTCATGTTAATGTTGGTTGCATGTCCCGCTTAGCTATTTTAAATTTAATCCCAAAATTTGATATGGTCAAAGGTTCTAAGTGCCATGTATGCGTTGAGAGGCAAAAACAACCTCGCATAAAGCCTCACAAGGCCGCCGCAATGAGGGAGTTGGCACCGCTTGAACTAATACACTCGATGTGTGTGAGATGAATGGAGAATTGACCAAAGGTGGCAAGAGATATTTCATAACATTCATAGATGATTGTACTCGATTTTGCTACGTGTATCTTCCTAAAACTAAAGATGAAGCATTGCATTATTTTAAGATCTATAAAGCTGAGGTAGAAAATCAACTTGAGAAGAAAATCAAACGTGTGCGGTCTGACCGTGGAGGAGAGTATTTCTCTAATGAATTTTCGAGAGTTTTACGCGGTGCACGGAATAATTCATGAGAGGACACCACCACACTCACCACAATCCAATGGGATTGCCGAGAGAAAGAACCGTAACTCTAATTGACTTGGTAAATGCCATGTTGAGTAACGCAAGGGTTTATCTAAGGAATGGTGGGGTGAGGCTATAATGACTACGAGTCATGTCCTAAATAGAGTGCCCACAAAGAACAAAGAAATTACATCATTTGAGGAATGGGAGAAGAAGAGATTAAATCTTTCCTATCTCAAGGACTTGGGGTTGTTTGGCAAAAGTTAACATGCCAATAAACAAAAGCGAAAAGCTTGGACCGAAAAACCGCGTTGATTGTGTCTTTTCTCGCTATGCTATTAATAGCGTGGGTTACATATTCTTAATAATAAACTCGTGTTCCCGAGATGGTTGTTGATACAATCATGGAATCTAGAGATGCAACATTTTTTTTGAAGATGAATTTCCCATGAAAATTAATACACCTAGCATATCTAGTCATGATTCTTTTATGCCCTCGTTTCTCATGAACCGTAATACATGCCGATCTTGAAACCCATGAGAATATTCCCCGAGGAGGATAATAATATAGTCACCGAAAGAGTAAGAGACAAAGGGTTGCAAAATACTTTGGTGATGACTTTTTATTATATACATCGTGGAAGACACTCCCACAACCATTGCTGAGGCATATTCCTCTCTTGACGCTGACTTGTAGAAAGAAGCAAAGGCAAAGTGAGATGGATTCTATTATGACAAATGAGACTTGGGAAGTGGTTGATCGCCCTTATGGATGTAAACCCTGTGGGGTGTAAATGGGTCTTTAAAAAAAGAAAATGAGGCCCCGATGGTACCGTTGAGAAGTACAAGGTAAGATTAGTTGCTAAGGGCTATACACAAAAGGAAGGAGAAGATTATTTTGACACTTACTCATCAGATTTGCCCGATTGACGACCATATACGCGGTGTTACTATCCTTGGCTGCCTCACATGGTCTTCTCATTCATCAAATGGATGTTAAGACAACTTTCTTGAATGGAGAGCTTGAGGAAGAGATCTATATGGATCGGCCCGATGGATTTGTGGCCAAAGGTCAAGAGGGTAAAGTTTGTAAGTCGTTAAAATCCTTGTATGGTCTAAAGCAAGCCCCTAAGCAATGGCATGAGAAATTTGACAAAACTTTAACATCGGCCAGCTTTGTATTGAATGAAGTCGATAAATGTGTATATTATCGGTTCGGTGGAGGTAATGGTGTCATTCTATGCTTGTATGTGGACGATATCTTAATATTTGGGAATGATATTGAAGTAATTAAAGAAGTAAAAGATTTTCTGTCCAATAATTTTGAAATGAAATACTTGGGTGAGGCTGATGTTATTCTTAACATTAAGCTATTGAGAGAAGAAGGAAATGGTGGGGTAACTCTTTGTGCAGTCCCACTATGAAAAGGTGTTAAACCGTTTTTTGGGTACAAAGTGATTGTGCACCCGCTCCAACTCCTTATGACCCAAGTGTAATATTGAGGAAAAATCAAGAATTTCAAGAGATCAATTGAGATATTCTCAAATTATTGGTTCTCTTATGTATCCGGGCTAGCGCCACGAGGCCCCGATATCTCGTTTGATGTGAGCAAACTAAGCGGTTTGTGTCAAACCGGGAGATACTCTTGGAGTGCTCTTGAGAGAGTACCGCACTATCCGAAAAGGTACAATGAGTTATGGCATTCACTTTACCGGGTATCCGAGGGTACTAGAAGGTTATTACGATGCTAATTGATTTCGATGTCGATGAGTCATGACGCCACAAGCGGATACGCTGCGTCCTCGCTTGGAGGTGGCGTTTGTTTCCTAGAAGTCTTGCAAGCGCACTATCTTAACAAAGTCTACAATGGAAGTAAACCGACGGCTTTGGATACCGCTGGCGGGGTTGAAGCCGAAAGTGTCTTCGTGAACTTCTTATGGATTTACGGTTGTTGAAAAACCTATTCCAGCTATTTCTATGAACCGCGTGACAACCAAACTGTGATAACTAAGGTGAACAGTTCTAGGGATAACATGAAGTCCACAAGGCATGTGAAAAGGCGCCTCAAGTCCGCCGAAAAATTGAGAAACCCGGAGTAATTTCATTGGACTATGTCCATACATCTAAGAATCGGCAGATCAGTTTACTAAGGGTCATCACGCAATGTGATAGAAGGTGCGCCGAGGGAGTTGGGCTTGAGACCCATTTGAAGTCATTCCATAGTGGTAACCTGTCTTTGTGATCGGAGATCCCGTGAATTAGGATGGCGAAACAAGCTAGTGGATGACCGAGGGAGAGACCCCTTAGAGTAAAGTCCAGCTCATTGGAGATGCACTCGTCTCTCCAATTCTGTATGGTAGGTTGATTAACTTCTTAATGTGATCCGAAAGTGGCTTTATTAAGCAGGGATGTTGTCCTACATGACATTCTATAAGGAACACAACTATATGAGTTCGGGTTGCTAGTCACAACCTATGAGATGTGGGTAATCTCTAGATACTCATGAAAAGGCTAGGAAGTGTGACTTATATGATTCAATCAGAGGGGATGCTTCTAGCAGCCAAGTACCATGAAAAGAACTTTGGTGAAACTCACTTCGCACAAAATTGTCAATTCAAGGCTTAGTCCATTGTTCAGTTGTGAATGAGCATAGCCTTTGTTCTAGATGGGTGTTCAACTTAACAGTCCCCATTGAAATTTGGTATATCAAAAGAACTATGGTTCTATGGTTTTGAGATTATTTTCTATGAATCCTAGAGTTTGGTGGGGATTGTTGATATATTCTGGATTAAATCCATATAATATATTCAATAAATAATAAACTCTATGATTTATATTAAATAATAATTATTTGTTTCTAATACAATAATGGGTCACCTGCACACACATGCCTCCGGCGCATGGCCTGGCCGTGAGCAAGGCAAGGAAGGCAGGAAGTCAGGCAACGAGAAGAAAGCTAGCAATCAATAACTGCACCGTCTTCCACTTTGCTAATGAGAAATATTGATTGGAAGAGTTAGGGAAGTTTCTTCCATCTCCATTAAATATTTGACAAAGTGAATACGGGAGTTTTGATCCACTAGCGTTACGTCGAGAGCGTCTGCCTGCTCATGTTCCTGAGTTGTTTGTAGAGTATATATATATACAACTTCCTCGTCTGGTCAGTGTGCTTGTTCTCAGAAAACAACCAAAAGTTCTTGTTGTCCGATGGCATCCTCGTTCCTGTTCTTGCGCGCACAAGTACGGGAAGAGTAGGCCTCCGAAACGCGGCTGTTCATTGAGTTCACCTGCTCGGGTGGAGATCGGCGATCACGTTTTTGGGGAGTGTCGCGGCGACACACCTACTACCGCTACTTCTTCTTCCTGGTGTTCTTGGCGCTTAGGCGGAGATCGTAGGGAATCGGCACTGCAACCTTTTTCTGCACGGCATCGAGCGGGACGGTTACACCAACAAAGCACCATGGCGTTCTCGGGTGCTTCCGGCTCTGACGCAGGGTATGACTTCGCTAAACGACTTCTTAATTTTATTGTCAAAATCACAGTCGCTCTGGTTAGTGTTAACAATATGATCGACATATTTTATTTGAACAATATTACTTGTCATACCTTGCTGGTTAGCTCTAAAGAAATATTCGTGATGATGTTGAATACGTTCTGTTTAGACAAGCACATATATGACATCGTCTTTATCTTGCTTGTATCATTTACATGGATTAAATTAGACATGAAAATGCCTAATTTTCTAACACCTACTGCTCATCTTGTGCAGCTAACGTTTGATCTCAACTGAATTTGGGTCGTTTCAGACCTCACCAGTTCGGTGCCATATGTGAGGAGATATTCCCATAATCTTGCCCTCCATTTTCTTGGATTTGTGTTCATTTACTCTCGCTTGTATAGCTTTTTATCTCTTCCTAATACTGTATTAGCTAGTATAACAAACCTGACACCCAGCCTGCATTAAATAAAGGAAAAAAATAAGAACTGATGAATTCCATTTTCTGATGTGTGTATGGCCTCTCTGAAGGTTTCATCAATGCAGACTAACAGATGGGTCGCACAGGTTCAGTAACAGTAACAGATATGTGCTCCTCAATGTGAATGTCCCATCCTGTTCATGTTGCTTTGCATTACATTACTAGCTCAGTGCCATACTGCCATGTGCAAGTATCTTCAACGATACTCTCGCAACCCTATCCTGAATTTTTCGACGGCTCTTGTTCAGCAGTTCAAGTGCACTCTTGCTTTGTCCGTATTGGGGCACTGTGTTGGGATGCTGGCGCGTCTGGCGCTCGGTCGGCCAGCGTCCGGTGCGAGTGGTTTTGGCAGAGCTCACTGGACTGCGTCCGGCGTGCGTCTAGCGCGTCCGGCGGTGGCGTCCAGCGTGTGTTGGGCAAGTGCGGCAATGGTCAAATTTCAAACGGTTACATGCGACTGGCGCGGCCCGCGCATGAGTTTCTGAAGAATAATGGCTAGTTTTCTTCCCTCCTCTATATATACTTGTGTGGCCGGCTTGTGCTCACTCTCTTGAACATTTTGATTCATTACATACACTTTGAGCTGAGCAAATCTCCTCCCCACTCTCCCCACATGCTTCATAGCATAATCTTGAGAGTTTGGGTGAGAATCAAGTGCATTGCTTTGAGAGTTGCATTTAGAGGCACTTGAGGGTCATTGTTGCCGGTGGTTTCTTATTGCTTTTTGAGAGCACCGCTCCTAGACCGGCTCCGTGATTGTTGAAGGCGTTGGGAAGAAAAGGTGATTGTTCTTGCCCACCCCCGTGATTGTAAGGGGTTTGTGATCTTCGGGCGGAGTGCCGAATTGATACTCTAGTGGATTGCGCTGCGTGTCATTGAGTTACCCCTCAATCGCGTGGTGTCAAGAGGGTCTAGTGAGGCAAGGCATGAGCGCCACCTTGATCCACCAATCGGAGACGGGCCGACACAAACTGAGAGTAGCTTGAGGGTGCTCAGGTGAACTCCGGGTGAACAAATCAATTGTCTACACATTGTGTTTGATTGTCTCCCGGTGATTGGCTTCATCGTGATCATATTGTTCATTTTCCTCCGATGATTGGATCATTGTCTCGTCGTGTTGATATAACTCTTCCACTCTACCTTGCTTTACCTTGACATATATCTTGTGCTAGTGTAGAATCGCTTAGAGTAATCTAGCTTGTTCACTTAGTTGGTAAAGTAGCAACCTAGCTTTTGAGTGGATTAGAGACTCTAGCAACTAGAATTGTTGATAGGTGGCTTGCCGACAAGTAGAGCTAGTGCAACCGCGTTTATCGCCTTGTTATTGTCTAACAAGTTGTTCCAGTGATTTGTAGAAATTTTATTAGGCTATTCACCCCCTAGCCATTTAGGACCTTTCACATGAGGTCTTGTCAGAAGCATTGTGGGCTCATCGTATATCGAGGCATGGTGCTACTAAAGTTACTCCCTTATGAGCCGCTTTTATGGTCAAGAAGTTGTATTGCTTGTCGAGGTAAATTTGGATGCATACAGGTTTGCGACTCATCAGATATCGATGCATGGTGCTACTAAAGTTACTCCATATGAGCTAGTTTATGGTCAAGAAGTTGTATTGCTTGTCGAGGTAAATTTGATGCATACGTTTTGCTAAACAAAACGATTTATCCCCTATGGTGTATCATGATTTGATGATTGATAACATCGATGAGGTGACCGATAAAAAGATTGAAAGCTCTAAAGGAGATAGAAAGGACAAAGCCTCGTGTTGCAAGAGCCTACAACAAGAAAGTCAAGAGCAAATTGTTTCAAATCGCTGACTTAGTGTGGCAAACTATATTACCGATAGGGACTAAAAAGCAATCAATTTAGCAAGTGGTTGCCCAATTAGAAAGGACCTTATAAAGTTTATCAAGGTGATCTTTGGAAACTCCTATATGCTTGAGTCAACTAGTGGTGCACGTCTTACTAAGGCGATTAACGGAGATATTTTAAAAACATATTTCTCAAGTGTTTGGCAAGTGGCCTACACTACACCACAACACCAAATCACCATCTTACCATCCGACGCTAAAGATTTTTTTTAAGGATGGACAATCCGACACTAAAGATTACTAAGAGACGATCCGACGCTAAATCCTCATTTATCGATGTGTTGTCCGACGCTATAGATATGCAGATTTAGCATCCAATTGTCCGACGCTAAAAACTATGTACACCATCACAATGCGTCCTCAAAAATAAATGAGCCCCACATAGCTCAATATCTCTAGTCAAAACATGTAACAAGTTTTTCTCTCTCATGCTAATTCCAATTGTGGTGATTCTTTTTTCCTAAATGTATCTAAAGTCTTGATCTATCAACTTATTATGTTGTGACGACTATTAGTTTTTTTTATCTTTTCATGTGACTTTATCTATAAATTTAAAATTTTGCTTTAAAGAAATGGCAAATTAAAACTACATTTTGAAGCAATAAATGATTTGAGCTGAAAATGTCATCAACATAAGAGTTGTAGAACTAACCAAGATCTATAATTTTCATTTTGGTCACATTTTAATCTCACAAAATGATAATAACATTATTCACAAAATTTACATATCCTTCACATAGTTATATGAAACTATGCGAGGGATATATGCATTTATGAATAACTTATAGTCCCACTTTGTCAGACCATGCGGCGGTAATTGTGGTGTTGTGGTGTAGTGCTAATGTTCTCTTCAAACAATGGCCGATGCATGCACGCTCTTAGAACAAAATGGCCCATATTTGATATCGCCCTTAGTTGCTGAACAACCGATATGATGGGACTTCGTTGCGTTTGGTTTTCATGTTTGTCATGTTTTCAGGTTCGTGCATTCCTCGCTTGAAAACAAGGGGCCATATGTTGACACCCAAAATGTTCTATACGATTTTGGTGACCTAGACGTGTCAAAGAGGTCATGGACATGTTCAGAGTTCAACGATAGGGTCAAAAGATCAAAAGATTCGACGAGGAAGGCAACAAGCCGAAGACAAAGACGCCGGACGCCGGAGACTTCAAGCAAAGGTGCGCCCGTGCGGCGGCCGCGGACGGCCCGGCGGTGATCCTGTGAAACAGTCCCTTTCGGATCAGATCCGGAGGACGCGCCGAACGCCTGGTCACCGGCGTCCGACGGTCCAGTCCTTGGCGTCCGATGGTGCCTGCCCCGATTTGTAGGGCTCTCTGGATCGCGCCCGGAGGTAGCCGGACGTTGGCCATCACGCCGCCCAACGTGGTTCAGCCCAAATTGAAATCTGGTTTGGCCGGATTAGCACGCGCCGGACGCCGACATGGTGCGTGTGACGCCCCGCCTCGGCGTCCGACGCTGTGTTGGGTTGTGCCTGTTCCGAACCGATTTTGTTTCCACTCGGTTTTTGGAAACGTTTTGTAACACCCGTGTTTTTGCATCATTTTAAAATTCACTAAAAAAATTAAACTTTTTATAATTACAACTAAAACTTGACCTTACTCTTCCCGCTCGACCAAAAACCCGTTTTCAAAACCTTGCATCAAAAATTCACCATGTAGATTTAAGGTTCAAGTTTGAATGCTTGCTTGAGTGTTTACCTCTCTAGAATTTATTTGGCATCAAATAATATTCCTTGAAAACACCTATCGAATATTCTTCGACCATCCACCATCATAAACCCCTTGACCCCCTCCTTGAGTTATCAAATAATATCCTTGATCCTTCCACCAAATACTACCCTTGATCTACCCTTTGGCCCCTTCCTTGAATTACCAACCACCCAAATGTCCCAATCCAAATTAATTCGACGGCACCTAGCTTATTTATTTTCTGGGAAAACGATAAAGTCGTCTCCTATATATATGTATGTACACGCATACACTGATATATATTTGAGTACGTATATTCAAATAGATGTATACAAACAAATTGTATAGGAGTATGGCTATACGTGTATACATATATGTGTACACGGTTACAAAGTGGAAAATGGAAAATAGAAAAGAAAATATAAAAGGAAGAGCCATCGGGCTCAATTCTTCCCTCCTCTTTTGGCCCAGCTCGGCAGCAGACCCAGCTCGGGCGGCCTAGCAAGCCAACAGGCTTGACCCGGCACGCGCGGCCCAGCCAGGCCTTTGGCCCAGTCCGGTTTAGCACAGGGCAGCAGCTGCCCTCTCCCTCTTCTCTCCCTTCTCTATGACGAGTGGCCCCCGCATGTCAGCTCCATCCCCATCCCCTTCCTCCAGATATTTCCTCTGTTCCTCGAGCACGAAGCTGCACGCGCCAAACAGCGCCGGCGACCCTCACACAGGGACGAGTGGACCGTGTCGGGAAAAGCCGACGCTGGGCGCGCTCGGGCCTGGCCCTCTCCCCGCATCACTGCTCTCGCCGACCGCACCATAGTAGCGCCCATTGGACGCCAGCTCCTCCGTCGCCGCCACTCACCGGCATCCGGCTGTGACCGACGACCTAAACAACAGCGGCGCCGTGGACCTCATGTGCCGGTTTGCCTCCGTGGGATGTCGTCTTCCCGACCAACCCCTCGCTTCCCCTCGACCGCCGCACAATGCGGCGCCGACCACCGGTGATGACGCGCCGGCCGAGCACTGGAACCCTGCTACGAGCAAGCGTCGGGCAAACAGCCGGAAAATATCTCCCATGGCGGAAAAAGATCTCGCCACTGAGACCTCGCCGCCTATAAATAGGCGGGGGAACTCGCCCACCTCGCGATCGAGGTGGAGCACGGGATGAAGCTTGGCGCGACACTGGCGATCTGCTTCACCTTCCCGCGCTCTCCGCCTTCGCCGTGGACCGCGAGCGCCAATGCCGGTGCTCACGTGAGCCACGCCACGCCACGCCATCGGCCGCGCCCATGCCCGGGGCCGCGCCACCGCATCAAGGCGTTCGCCTCTCGCCGCGCTTACGGCGCCTTCGCCATAGCGCCGCCGCCAGCTCTGCCATCCACCCCACGCCGCCCACGCCCCACCTACCAACCACACCTAACCGCGCCGCTGCGCCTCGCCGCTGCCGCCGGGCGCTCCCACGCCAAGAGCCGCAGCCCGCAACGCCGCCACCGCTCCTCACGCCGCGCCACCCCACGCTGCCGCCGCCGCCACGCGGGCCAGCCCGTCCTCTCCACGAGCTCGCCCCACGCGCCAACGCCACCGTGCGGGCGACATGCCTCCACCACCATGGCAGCTGCCGCACACCGGGCACCCGTGCTCACCGCGGTACTACCCGCCATGTCGCCATTTGCCCGCCTCAATCCACCAACCACCACCGCCCGGCCTCACATCGGCGCCCGCCGGCCATCCCTTCCTCTCTTCTTCCTCGCTCTCCCCGGGGCTCGCGTGGGCGGAACGATGAACCGGCCATGCCTGCGGGTGCCGTGGACCGACAGGAGGATGGGATACCGTACCCAACCTTATCCCCTCCTTGTATTTTTTGAGACATAAAGACAACGCAGACGGCTCAACATGCACGCACACTCACCCCTATGAACACACGTGACGCAAACCCTACCCCTATGAGCACCTTCGAAGGACCGAGCCAAAGCAAATCTTGAAGTTCGGGTTACCACCGGGCGCTCGCTATCGACGGGACGCCGCCTACCACTTAGTGCATAGCCGAAAATCCCGAAATAAATCTAGGATAAGTTTTGCACCCGTGGATTTGAACCCCGGGTGAGAGCCCCTAAACAATGGCCTTTGCCATTGAGCCATGAGCCCATTGACTATCCCCTCCTCGTAGGCCCCACCCGTCATGGACCTGTCTCCGCCTTCCCCTCACCCATATGGAGTTTGTTTGTGCCTTTCTTTTCGCACTATAGTGGCAGCAGTAGATCGCCCACCGACGTAGGAGTTTTCTGAGCAAGCCAACATCGCTCAACGCCATGCCGACAATAATAAGAATACCCGTGCAAAGTCTTTTTACCCCTTAATCATGACCTTTAAGTAAGTAATAATAATGATGATTAATTGAGAAGAGATCATGGGCTATTATCGATGTGATTATGAGATGATGATGATGAGCTAGGGTGCTCATTGTGATGATGGCCGCGCGCCCAATGCTATTGGAGGAGCCTGAGTGCTCGAAGTTATTTGAGGGGCTAGGTGCCCGGTTGTTGATGAGATGTTGGTGGTCATACGGTAATAGCCATGATTGTTAAATAATATAAATAATGATGATAAGATGAACCCAACCAAAAGGTGAGTGGTGATAGTCTACATGGAGGTGGACTAATCACACTCGAATGAGTCTCGGGCTGAGAGATACTACCTCCCCTAAGGATCGGGTTCATAGACCTTTCTACCTAGTGTGATATTACGCATGCCCACACGCCGGATGGGGCGGTTTTTGATTTCACACCCCGCTAGGTCGTCGAGGTATATCGTATGCCTAGGTGGCCGGTAGCAAAAGTGGAAGGACTATCGGGAGCGCATATGGGGAAAAGTGGCCCCATGGTCCTGGCATGGTTGCTATGTGTGATCCCCTCCACATTAAACAATTGAGCTATTGATTATGGGGAAGTGGCCCCGGATGTTTTATTGAATGGGGAAGGTGGCCCCAATATTTATTGAATGGGGAAGTGGCCCCAACTTCCAACCCCCGAATACTGTAGAAGATATACTAACACCTAGGGTTAATGCCAAGTTGCAGGTACGGGACCGTTAGGGTCAAGCGGCTTTCAAAAGTTTACATGGTGAGGGCAGTGCCTATCGTGGTGGGGAAATTGTACAACCTCCAAAGTAGAGTTACTTGAATGTATTCGCCAATAGCCACGCCCTTGAATGGGCAAATGCTAGGCCTGAACATCATGATCAGATTACACTTTGATGATGACTAACCTGTGGTGCAAATGACGCGGATGATATGACATAACCCGTGAACCACGCAGAGCAGTTTTGAGACTCCAGGGGCCCAAACTCCCTCTATTTTACGATATCGCACATGAGAAGGTAAGATCGATGACAAGGAGAGGACCAGCTGTGATCGTGAGGAGTCCGCAAGATGTTGCTTAGGAGAAGGACTGAAGCCCAGAATTCATCCATGCACAAGTTTGCCCGTGGAGCACGGGGCAAGGTTATATTAATCCACCGCTTCGTGGGGCCAACTCGACATTGTAACCCCGCTTGGTGACCCTTCGCCGCCACCGTAAGCCCCTTTCTATCCTATATTTACTAAGCTCAGATTATTATTATTTCTGTATACCATTATTCGTGACTAATAGACGGTTTGTATGCGGATCCCGGGCGCAAACATCGCAAGTGATTAAATCAACCCATTCAAAGTGGGGCGTGACACGCTTGTTGATCGGAAATGTATCTATGCGTTTCCTAAGCGATAAGACACCCTCTATATAATAACAGTATTCATGGCCGCATTTGATCCCATCTACATCCAATCTAATAATGCATCAATCTACAAACTCCTTAAACTTTAATTTTTCTTCCTCAACCCGCCCTGCTGTTCGGTGGCGCCCTCCACAAATTTTGTCGGGCATCCCAGGCGCCTTGCTGTGGTCCTAGGGAGATCCCCTCACGCGGGCATCCTCCCGCCGGATCTTTCCCGAGGGCGTTTCCGAGGCCGCTTTTCTGAGTCTAAAACCGAATTACATCGCCTCCTCGATCTCTAGATCGGTTTGGCCGGTTACGCCATGTTCTTAAGCGTTTTTGCAGTTTGTGCAACCTCTAGGGCATCAAGATTCCACCGTGTGTTGGGACTATCACCAATTCACGTCAACACTGTGTCAAGAGGATGCTAATTTAATTTTATGCTCAATTAGAGAGGTGGGATTGCCAATGTCCTTGTGATCGTGACGCCCTGCGCTAGCTCAAACCAGGACCAACTGATGGACTGTAGTGTGGTTTGTCACGCCTCTTTTTTCTAAGAAGTCTTAGTATATTTGTCAAGCCCGTTTGTTTTCCTCCCAAACTAATATCACCAAATAATGTATTATGTATGTAAGGCTCAATGATGTTACAGGGCGAAAAAAAACAGGTCCCTAATTTGTCAGCTGTTACAAAGAATCTAGAAAACCCCTTCTTAGTTTTGCATAGTATAGCCGCCCGAACCTGCACTGTATACGAATCCCCAGAAAGTCTCCCTACCCCGTCGGGAGAATTTCATTCAACTCCGTCGGCTCCGAGTCAGCTCATCTGGTCTCCTGGCTGTAACCTGGTTTCGACTACCATATTCGTATTTGTTCCGGCAAATCAAGCAATGTAAATTTTTTTTGGCCAAAGCAATGCAAGATCACTTGCGCCCGTCGAAATGTTTTTAACCCTGTATGAAGATTTCATTGATGTGGAAGGACCGTGTGGTCCTTCTTTTTAGCCTGTGGTCGCACCATTTTTCGTCTTGTGCGTCATTCAGGTCAGACTGTGGACGGCCCCAATCTGGGATATCCCCTGCTGCTCATGTTTTGCGCGAGCATTTTGGCAAAATCGATCTGAACTAGGATCGTCTCAGACCACCAGCTCAGTGCCATCTGCGAGAAGATATTCTCATAATCCGGTCCTGCATTTTCTACTCTGTGTATTCAACCTACTCTTGCTATGGCTACTTCTAATAAGAGTATTCCTTTTGTCCGGATAAATGTAAAATAATGTTATTGGCGGAATAAAAAACCTGACACTGGACTGCTTCGACGAATTCTTACTTCAGAGTTGCAGACTTGTGCACGGCTGTACCGTTATACTGCTGGAAGATCCATCTGCACCACAACTCATGTGGCAGCCATCGTGCTCAGGCAACCAAGTCGATGTTTCGCGATTGACATCCCGCGCCCCTCTATCCTGTTGCATATGTAATTGTTTGACTGTGCACGGGCCAATTAACAGTGGCGTGAGGTTCGTTTGGAGATGACAGAGCGGAAACTACTCCGCGTCGTCGCTTCTTATAAGGCCTTCCTTGACATGTCTAGATTTATCCTTTTTTTAGCACGCCCCTGCGAACATTAGAAGATATTTTTCGAGCCTCTGATCTAATTGGTACAGGGAAGGATTGACAAGACCTAACGTTGAGGATCCAGTAGTACCTCTAATCTAGTTATATAAGATTCTGCCAAACTTCAAACCGAATACTTCCAATCACTGTTTTATGAGCAAGAGAAAGGTTAAGGATGTTCAAGCTTCCCTAGTAAGTCGTAAATGAATATGTGACATGGTCCCAAAACAATAAGTAGTAATTATATATATGCCGACAGTTTTTAGTTCTCTATAGTTCAGCAGAGTAATCTACGTACGTACATATATGTAGCTAAATTAATTAACAAACAATGGATGAACTTGCACACATGTGAGGCGCACTGTCTCCTGACGTTGTAAACATCGATCAAGTGCAACCATGGTTCGTAAAACCTTGCAACTTCCAACCACAATCATGGGGAAGATTCGTATCCGATGGCCAGATTGAGAGGTGAACAATTTTAACATTTTAAACCCTCCCACCATTACATTTGTGGCTGAAAACCCCCAAATTCCTCCCTGGGAGCCGTCGTCAGTTTGCTCGCCGTTTCCATCGTACGTTAGCGCCTTACCTACGCCGCCGCCGCCGCTCGAGCACGTTTCCACCGTACGCCGCCGTCGTGGACCGTGGGGCGCCAGGACTCCCATCGCCGATGTTTCTTCCCTTTCGGGCTGCTCGACGCACCTGGAGGACGCCAGCGCCAGCAGGACTCGCGCCGCCCGTGACGCTATGGATCATGAAGCCGCCGCCAGTGCAGGTACAGATACGTACGGGACAAACGATCTCATGAATTCATTCGAAGATGCTTCTGAATGGCCGGTACTCGTTGCTTAAGTGTTGACGCACGGAGACCTGAGATTATTTCCCTTTAATATTTTGTTGGTTCCTCGAGGTCAGTTATTTACAAGCTGATCAGTACTACTTGGACGTGAGGCTTTAGTCTTGTTTATTTACTGCTTTCCTCGATACTAGTATCCAGGTCTTGAGTACAGCAAGTTGATACACGCTTGAACTTTTTTCATTTGGGCTGTGACGTGATTTCCCTTTGATATATAGAATAGCGATTTTTTCTATTGTGTGTCACGAATTTTAGCAATTCCATTTGTTAGCTTTTATGCTTCAAAACCAAAGTTCGGAACTGTGGGAGCGTATCCAGCAGCATCGATAATTGCCCAGGTTCGTCCCGGAGCAGTAGCTGAGGGCGGAAATAAACAGCGATTTGAGTCTTCGCTGGCGCTGGCGATGGAGTCTGCGCGCCTTACGACCAGCCCGGCAGAGATGGAGTCCTGGCGCCCACGTCCGACGGCGCGTAGGATGGAAATCGAGCGGGCGGGCGGCAGAAAAACGCTAACGTACGATGGAAAGGGCGAGGAAAACGGACGACGGACGGTTCCAGGAGGGATTAGGGGAATTTTTGTTAACAAAAAAGGTGGGGAGTGGTTTAAGTGTTAAAATTACCCATCTCTCAATCTGCCCATCGGATGTAGAGATCTTAATGCATTGTGGCTTTTGAAGTTGCAAAGGTTGCACACCAATCCATGGTTGCACTTGATACGCCTCACCTTTAATAACCCACAGAGGATAAAGTAGTAAAAAATCTTGATTCATACTAGGCAATTAGACAATATGTGACTAAATTCTAACAAACACTGGTTGATCATGCACACATGTGAGACGCACTGTCTTTTATGTCGTAAACGATAAAGGAAAGGCATCCAGCGTGTCTATAGAGGATATAAAGTAGTAGTACAGAGGTTGATCCACACTAGGCAATTAGACAAATCCCTACCCCATGCACCTCTTTGACAGCGAGAAGCACGGGCACACAAGTAGATGATTATGTTACACAATACAGTTGTACTGGTTGTCTGGTAACGGTACTATGTGCAAAGTGCGGGTGTAAAATGCTAAAAATAAAACAACTTTCAAGTGGTGGTGCGTTCCCCAATGAGTTAATCTTAAATTAGCTCGGATCCTTGTCTCCTCTGAACTTTCCTTGAAGCCAATTGGAGATTGGTTGTTATAGTGCCATCGCTAGTTATCTTTGCTCCGCTCCCACGACACTCCTCACTTCCCTCAGTCCTCGCCTTCTCCTGCTTGCTCACACCGTACCAGATCCACCGCCGGCCGCCAGCAGTGCCTTCCTCTCTTTCCGGTCCCCATAGCCTGGATCATCAAGGCTTTGATCTCCAGCCATATTGAGCTCCGTGGTGGTTAGAGAACACGGAACACCAGCTTAGCCATGCTTCTCTGCTGGCCCCTCCTAATGGAGGTGACCTGAACTCAGATAGCTCTAGATCTGGAGGTGCACACACGCACACACAAGAGCTAGCAAGAGAGAGAGAGAGAGAGAGAGAGAGCAATATGGCTATGCTATAGTTAGTGCTTCAACGGGAGTGATAAGCACCCTACTTCCCAAGCTCTCCATGTTGATACAAGAGGAATACAAGCTTCGTAAAGGAGTGAAAACCAAGACGCTTTTCTCGACAAATGAGCTGAGCAGCATGGAGAGCCTGCTTGTGAAGCTGGCCAACAACGCAGGAGAGGTTGGATGAGCAGCTCAAGGATTGAGGAACAAGGTGAGGGAGCTCAGCTACGATATTGAAGACTGCATCGACCTCTTCATAAAACAAGATGATAAAAGGTAGTGATAGCTAACCTTGTCAAGAAGACGACAGCAAAGATTAAGAAGATATGGTCACGCCGCAAAGATTGATAAAACTAATTGATGAACCAAGGCTCGTGTAAAGGAAGAAAGTGGACGGGCGCTTGAGGTACAAGTTCGAAGAGACTGATTTTAAATGCGTTGCCCAAATTGATTCGCCACAAGACTGCTTGTAGAAGCAGAGAGACTTTTGTTGGGATTGATGGTCCAAGGGAGAAGATCATTCCAGCTGCTGAAGAAAGATGATGACTGCCGACAGGAAATCAAAAGTTGTATCTATTGTGGGATTTGCGGTCTTGGCAAGACAACCTTGCAAACCAAATATATCAGAAAATCAAAAGGTCAATTTGATTGCTCATGTTTGGTGCCAGTTTCACGGAATCCTAACATAGCAAAGATATTAGCTGATATGTTCAAAAGAATTTAGGGGTTCTGTTGACCCATCGGATGACGAGCGGCAACTCATATATATATAGGCTTAGAGCAAACACTTTACAAGATAAGAGGTATGTAAAAAATGACATTTTATATTTGTATTTTGTCATTTTGCCCTGGCTATTTGTGTATATTTATGTATATGCTTGTTTAGTAGATCAGAAATTAATTATGATATATTAGTACTTTGCATTTTGAAGATGCTAGAAATGAATATTGAGTTTATGAATCCGCTATGCGCACGCATATTTAGTGTCAGCTTATAAAAGATAATAGCATCCATTACTACCTTCTATCAAAAAGTTTTTGTATGCTACAATTTATTGTAGTGCGCGTATCTTTTGAAAAGGGTAATGCTAATATATCCTCCTGCAAAAGATATATGAAGACATCTTCACAATGATTCCCTACCATAGAGTCTAAGACTTTTATTACCTTGGGGTAAACATGGACTTCGAGTCAAAAATAAGTGCCCTGATGCTCTTTACTTGTTGTGTTTTTTCTGCTCTGATTTTTACCATAGTTTTTCTATAATAATATAATTATAATGCTATCATGTGACCTGGCATAAAGTGTTAGAATCTCTACTACTAGGTTTTAAACCAGCATCCTTATAGATATTCTATGGAAAATTGTTTAGAAATTCTCGCACCACTACCTTATGTTGGACCCTTTGGCATTATGAGTACACACTCTAGGAGCTAACAGAAAATTCTGTTTCTGTTCGTACTAAATATATATTTACTCCGTTGGCTTTGAAATGTCGTTTAATTCGATTAGGGAATACAAAAACGTTTTGTCAGCCATTTCACTTTATGCATCTCAATATCATCTCAGAGGTACTTTGAATACAAATATATTATTGCAAATTTATTTCTTAAATAATATGTAATTTTGAATAAATTATTGTTGGTACAATTTGTAAAATTTTTTACTTTTCCATATAAATGTAAATAGGATGATCATTTTCTCGGGATGAGAGTATTTGCAAATAGTGAAATTTTATTTGGTGGCAAGCCCCCTCAATTTTCCTCTCCCGCCTCGCTGCCATCCTCTCGCGACACGGACGGAATCCCTCGCCAACACCTCCTTCCCACGCCCCCTTTGCCCGGGACGCCAGAGCATGCCGCCGAAGCCCGCTGGGCTGAAGTGCAAAGGAAGGCGCGTGTGGGGGCCTTCTTCACAGCTCTGGTGCATCGATGATCACTCCCTCTCCCTCCTCTTCCCCGACCCGGTGATGGAGATCAGCGCGGCGCAGCCGACGATGGGCAGATCCAACCGGGATCCGCTTGCCCCGCCGCCCTAGATCGGTGGCTTCGGTGGCGGATCGTTGCTGGCCTTTCTCTCGGGCGTGGGGATCCCCGCGCCCCTCATCGCGGATCTCGCCGTGAGGAGCGAGAGAATGCGCCTTTACGATTTGTGCTGGTGCTCCTGCCCGCTCAGCTCAAAGACGGATCCGGTGTCCACTGCGGATCCCCCGCGCAGTAACACACTACGCTAGGCCGCCTGCCCCTGCGGAGTTAACGACTTCACGGGATCGCCCGTGCGCACCTTCCCCGGCCCCGTGATCGCTCGTCGCCTCTATCTTCCTTTGCTGCTAGTCATGCTGAAGATGGGTGCGGCCATCCACCTCGCAGACGCGTGCCGTGATCCTGGTGGCTACCATATAACCGGTGGTTGCTGCAGTCTTGGTGCCTATGTGGTGGCTTCGACCGCTGACATCGCCGCTGCGTTAAGCGCGGGTGGCCAGCCCGTGGACATTACAGCTAGGTGAAATCCTGCCCTCACTCGTCCGGCCGACGCTGGTGGCGCCAGAGCGCGCCATGTTCTCCATGGAAGCATCGCCGGCTATTGTCCAGCCGGAGTGGGCTAAGGTCGAAAAGATCTACTCGCGGTGCTTCTTCCACGCCCATGGATGTCAAGTCCTTCCCCGGCTTCACTAGAGCACTATGCAACCCATCTTCGCCACTTTCGCTTGTCGTCGACCTTACCGGGCCGCGGACATTACAGCTTAGGTGAAATCCTGCCCCACTCGGGTCCGGCCGACGCTGGTGGCGCTGTATGCGCCATGTTCCTCCATGGAGGCATCGCCGGGCTATTGTCCAAATGGAGTGGGCTAAGGTCGAAAAGATCTACTCGCGGTGCTTCTTCCACGCCCATGGATGTCAAGTCCTTCTCATGAAGGCTTCACTAGAGCACTATGCAACCCATCTTCGCCACTTTTGTCGGTAATGCGACTCTTACCGCAAAATTGCGGGGTGCCTCACGCCATCCTCACAATGGCTTGTCCAGCATTTTTGAGTCGCCGCCCCTCGCTTGTCGCATCGGGCCTAACTTACCGCGGAGGATTTGTTCGCTTCGCCCAGTTGACTACCCGGTTGCCGGTGGATGCTCATTGCGCCACGCTACCCGTCATTGGCTTAATTTTCACAAAGAGCTACCTGGTTTCGGCGGTTTTGCGGATGCTTGGCCACCGTGGGTTGTTGGCGGCATTGCTTGGATGTGCTTCTTTTGCGTGCCGAAGTCGGCTACGCTGTAGAGGTGTTTTGCCCCTCATGCATTCTTGCTGCTTGTTTGTGTTCTTTATGTGTGTGTTTAGCTTAACCAGTAATCCTCGAATTATGGTGAGTCTTTTGTATCCCTTTTCCCGCCTTTCTTATGGCCCTTCACACGAAAACGTAATAAGACCATCTTGAAAAAATGGTTATTTGGTTGACTTTTTCTTTTTAGTTTATGTTTACCGAACATAAGTTAATTGTCACCATTACAAACTTGGCACTCTTTTTATTGGGCTGCAGCCAATGTATATAACAGAATGTCCCCCACATCAATATGCAATATTTAGGAAAGCATGTTTGGTGCAATGTTGAAGTTGTGTATGCATGACTCAGCCCTACAACATGGTTCAAATCCTAGTATCTTAATTACGTAAACTTGAGTGTGCTTTAAGGAGGTATTTTGCAAAGTTCACAAATATATGCATAGGCATGTCTTTTGGGTGGGGTTTAGGTAAATCACTCGTCAATATATTCCTCCCCAAAAAAAAAATATATTCATGTGGTGAGTGTCAGACTGTCAGTAGTGCGTGCAAAATGCATGTGTCTAGTTACAATTTCATAAATGTATTCAACTACCTTGTAACCACAATATAAATGTAATATATATTATGCCTCCTTTTGATGTATCACAAAATCATAAGATACCATAGTGGAATTAAGTTCACTTTTTTGCGCTTTGATGAATTGAGATCATAGTTCATCTTGTAAATGCAACCATGAACTAATTACTTTTTCTTTTAAAAAAATGTCACCTCTAGCAGTTGTAACGTTTACTTAGATGCTTTGTAGCTAATAGTGAGGTTCTTTTTTGATTTAGTTTGAGTAATTTTAGTCTTAGTTTACTATGTACAAAATAATCAAAGACTAATGAAATACATTGACTCAAATTGCATTGGGGAAAACTTGTAGAAATAGATTGTGGTCAAGCTCACTAGTTGTTTCCCTTGTATGTGTGATGTCACAACAATCAGGAATGTCGTTCCACTGTTTAGATTTTTTTTTAACTCAAGTTGTTGTTAGGATAGATGCAATGGGTATTATTGAGGTCATGGGAATGCAAGAGTACGAGATCTCAGGGCTAACATCTTTACAAATTAATATATGTAGGCACTTGAGGTTGTGGAAGGAAGAGTACAAGATCTCAGTGCTAATATCTTTTAAAATATGTGTAGGTACTTTGTCATCGTTGATGATATTTGGAGCACTAAAGCATGGGGAACTTGTCAAGTCTGCTCTCAATTGAGAACAATCTAAAATAGCAGAATAATTACAACCACAAGAATTGTCGATGTCAGCCAAGATCATGTTGCTCCAGTTTAGCAGGATATGTCCACAACATTCAACCTCTAAGCAACCAGCAATCCAAAAAACTATTTTCCAAGAGAGAGTTTTAGAATATAAATCCACATGTCCTCCCTTACTTGAAGAGATTTCTCATAGAATCCTTGAAAAAGTGCCATGGTTTGCCACTAGCTATTTATCACTGTTGCAGTTTTACTGGCTGGGTAAATCCAACAAGGATCAGTGGGAGCAAGTGTATAATTCTATCAATTCAGCTTTTAGTCACCAAGGAATGAGAGATATACTTTTCTTAGCTATTATGATCTCCCATATAATCTGAAGACTTGCTTGCTATATATCTTAGTATGTATCCAGAGAGGATTACAGGATTGATAGAGAAGAGCTAAAATGGAGATGGATAGCTGAAGGGTTCATCACAGAAGTCAGGGATCAATCAATGGAGCAAACTGCAGAGAAAGTTACTCTGGAGCTTGTAAAACAGAAGTTTGATCCAACCAATAGACATCCAGTATGACGTGCTGTCGAGCTTATCTTATTATGTTCTGTCAGTGGAGCATTTTGCCCGCATAGTGGAAGGCAAGCAGAGCTATAGTGGTAGTGGTCAGCAGATTCGTAGGCTCAGTACTATCTGGAACATGTGGGAGATGAAGGACGCTGAGGATCAGGTGGATAAGCTGTCGCAGGTTCGTTCAATTAGCTTTTTGGATGTCGTCAAGAGCATATAACTTCTCAACTGCAACAGCTGCATCATCTTAGAGTATTGGTTTTTCAATGTAACTACGGCCAACTTGGAAAACCAACACATTAAATGTGTAGGAAGCCTTTTTCCCAGCCAAAACTGTTGATCATCGAATCTTCTGGAGTTACTGAGCCTGGGGACATTGGGAAACCTGCACTACCTGAGAAACTAGATATACGCAACACTTCAATTAGAAAATTACCACCGTCTGTAGGCCATTTGCAAAAATTGGTATGCCTACTTCTAAACCATGGTACAGAACTGTTCGATGTGATTGGAGATCTACTAGCCTTGCAGGAGTTGTCGGTTGCATGGATTTATCTTTCCACAAAATTGGTGGAAGTGCTTAGACGTTTGACTAAGCTGAAGATGCTTCGCATGTGATGCCTACCAGAGAAAAAACTCGGTCATGATATGGGGAGGTATGAGGAAGCTTTTGAAGTCATCTCTCATTGTGATGGGTAATCATGGCTCCAATCACTTACAATTTATGACTCCAATGATTTGCTGAGAGAAGAACTGGTTGATATATTGTGCTCCTCTGCTCCATGTCTCTGGAAGCTTGAAGTACACGGAAAAGGACTGCTCGTGTTCCGAAGCAGATGGCATCTCTTGTTAATCTCACCTATCTTCTTCTATAGGTTCTCAGGACTAAACAGGAAGATCTCCGAATCATCGGGGCCATACCTGCTCTTGCTCTTTGCCAGTTAAATGTACGGCACGCCCCTGATGAACGGCTTACCATCAGCAGCCAACAATTCCAGTGCCCCAAAGAGTTCAGGTACAACAATTGGGCCGACGGAGGTGGCTTGGAGATGATGCCTTTACAAGAAGCGATGCCCGGAGCTCCGAAGGTTACATCTTCATTTTAGAGCACAGGGAAACAGAGCCCAAGATGGGGTTTGAGTTTAGCTTCGAGCAACGGTGCAAAGCCTAGAGCTCATCCATTTGACAATCCGGACTGAAGATGCCACCAGGAGCAGGGTGGGAGGGGCTGCGGGAAGCTGCAAAAGTCAGGAGCGCGGTCAGCATGCACCCCGGACGTCCCACACTTAACATGAGATACTTTGGCCCACACCCCAAGGATGAGGGGGACAATCGCCAAGTCTGAAATACAGAGTGGGTGAATTGGATTTTTCTCACCAGAATTGCAAGGTTCTTTTGCCATCTCTCTCATGTGTCGCTAGTTTTGATGCACACAAAATACAACAGTATTGTACCTTTGATGATGACTAGATCAAGTTTATCCGGCGGGCTGCATCTTTTTTGGTTTGGCTATTTCGGCCGTGTGTATCCATTCTAGAGTTTTTAAGGAACCTATCATATAAAATGTAATGTTTTGGGCCTCTATTTTCCTTATGCACCGGTTTTGCTGGTTTCCCCTTTTAATTAACTATATGCAATGTAAATTTTTGGCCTGTTTTTAATAAAATGGATGGACTTATTTTTGGCCCTTGCAGGCTACCCAAAATTTTTCAGCCCATGATAGTAAACGGGCCAGTGCCGAGCGATTGAAACGTGAAGCAAAAGGAAAATAACCACACTGGGCTGGGTTGATAGGAACCATAGTTCAAAAAGCAAATTTCTTTTCATTTGAAAAAGAAATCATAACTCTATAGAAACCATGACACCCTTCACAGTGGTAGCCAGTGTCTTAAATCCAAAAATCAACAATTTATTTTTCTTCTCTCCCAGTGTCCTCCACCAATGGTGACTCCATGCATCACCCATTCCGTTCCCGTGTAAATGCGAATGCAAAAGAAAAACTTTTAACCTGATGGAAAATAAATGGAGAAACTGAAAGAAAATAAAAGTCGGTTTCTATCCCAATGGTCCAAGCCACCAGCCCACCATTGCGCTCCCATGGTTTCAGTTGCCGCCTGTGGCATTGGCTGCTTCACATTGCCACATCAGCTAGACATGGCCCAACCCAACAATATACATGCAAATGCCAGATGAACAGAGTGAATCCCATGAAGAAAGCGGCCGCCGTCCCATTTCTTATCAGATTTATGCATCTCTGCCACCCGACGTCTCCAAAATTGTATGCGAAAGGATCGAGCGCCCGATGACGGGTGACCAGTTCCGGAGCAAGAGGCGCAGTAGTCACCAAGGAGAGGCAGGATTTTAAGACGAGCCGAGAGTCCATCCCAGTCTGCACATCGGAGCTTCGCGAGCCCTCAATTTTTTATGGAGTTTTAGTATTTTTACTTTTAAACATGATGATTGGGCTCCATATAAATCGGAAGTAATGCTTTTGTCCATATGTATATCCTATATGTATATATCCTACTAAATTGTAATAATTTGTCGTCTTTTTCAAAAGTTATAAAACTTTATTTGAGAAAGTATTCAAATTTTATCCCTTAAATTTCATGGACTTACTAACGCGAGTATAACATGCAAGAAAATAGGCACTCACTCTCTAAATTTGAAAACAATAGGTTCCCTCAAGCATTCATGTGGTATTTTTGTACCACACGAGTATTTTCGTTCCCATAAATTTTTTATCCAAAACCTCCGAGAGCAAGGACTCTCCATTCACACTCCATCAAGCCCATGATAGTAAATTCAGTCAACGAGGCCAGTCATTCTCTCTTGCGAATGACTCTAATGCCTGGATTGGAAAAGGCGCGTAATCGGGTGGGGTGCCGCGGGAGTTTGGGGTGAAGCAAAGTTTCGTAGGTATAGGCGGGCGCATGGGCGGCGCTGGAAAATAACCTGGGCTCCTCAAGACAGAAGGTCTCACCGGGCGCCTGCTCCTCCTCGCCTCAAGGCCTCACCGCCGCCTGCTCCTGGGCCGGCTGATAGGAGCCATAGTTCAAAAGGCCTTTTCATTTGAAAACCAGCCGACATTCAAAAAAATGAAATGCCCGCGCTGGCAGAAGTTGAATGTATAGAATGAGGGGAATGCTTGGCTTGATATAATATTCAGCCGCTAAATTGTGCTTGAAGTCCCGGCCCACCAGTTGCTAGGCAGAGGGCGAGAAAATCCGCCTAGCTCTAGTTAAACAGGGCCTATATGTATAGCAGGAGGATATTGAGGCCGTTCGAAAGTTCAAATGGGCCACCAAGTAAGAGGCAACCACACACGGAAGAAGAAAAATTTAAACGTGCCCTCTAGCATGGGAGCCCGGAAGGAGACAATAGGCAATAGAGAAATGCAAACGGCCGATGTTTTTTTATGGAAGCTAAGATTATCAACCATTATTGAAATTACTTTTAAATACTTATATGGCTGGGAATTCATCTATCAAAAAAAAAAAATGAAAGCCCGCGCTGGCAGAGAATGAGGTGTTGGCTTGTAGCCGATGTGCTTGAAATCCCGCCCACCGCCAAACAACCCGTTCTGGCAGGAATTGAGGCCCGAAAGTTCAATTCATTTAAAAGCATGGGGAGGAGACAATGAGGAAATGACGGCCTTTTATGCACAACCAGTACTATATGGCTGGGTTCATATTCCGAAGTATTTTCTTAGGATCACAATTTTATTATCAGCAAACAAGTCTAAGAACAGAGCGTGGTTCTTCTAAAAAAAATAATAATAAAAAACAAAGTGTGGTTTGTCATGCTCTACCGAGTTGTCAACTTAACGTGCACTTACACTTCCAATTTATGAGCCAATTCTTTTCTCTATTCATTTTCCATCCAAAAAACTCTGGGCTTACTAGCTTATATTAACCATAGACTTGGGCCTGTTTGTTTTCCTCACAACTTATATTAGCAAAGAATCTATGGGTTTAATATTATTTATAGGGAAAAATAAACATGTCACCTTCTGTAGTTCTATTACAAAGAAAAGTTGTCGCTCTCCCCTTTTTTTTTTGGCGCTAGTAGCTTGTCTGAACCTGCACTATATGCAAACTCACAAAGCCTCGTACCCTGTCAAAGAAAGGAAAATTTTCAACCAACTCCTCTATCTGCCAAACATTTTAATACTATCTTCATCGGCTCCGAGCCAGATCACTTGGCCTCCCTCGCTAACCTGGTTTCTGCGATCATATTCGAATGTTTGTAATTTCGTATTGATCTTTCAAATGATCAAACACCCGGCAAATCACACACTGCAGGATCACTCTCTCCCCGTCGAAATTTTTTAGCCCTGTATCACTGTATGAAGATTCCGTTGATGTGGATGGACTCGTCGATCCTTCTATAGCTTGTGGTCAGATCATTTTTTATTGTTTTCAGGTCAGATCAGAGACGGGGGCTCTGAATGTCCCCCCTGCTGCTCATTTTTGACAAATCTGAACTAGGATCGCTGCATTGTCACAATCCTGTCCACCGTCCTGTGTTTCCGTGTACTGTCTGTGTTCAGATTATATATGTTGGATTAGGATCGCGCTCAATCCTCGCTAGAACACTCACTCACTCACTCGTACTCTGATGAACTCGCGTAGAACGCGCTAGAACTCAAGAACACGGGAATTTTGTGCAGCGAACGAACTGCTGCTTTTCTCTTCTTCTTCTCTATTTATTGAAGGTGATTTCTTGCGCAAGGGAGGAGTCTTGGCGGCCACGCTCATGCCCGAAATAGCCATGACATCCCACAGCCGCAGAGCATGAGCGATGATGCCGGCCAGAGCTCCACCATGCGCTTGGTTACATGCAGAATCAAAACGTGCACAACGGCTGCGGCGTCATGCTATCTTCTACTCTAAGAAAAGCTAAGAATAGTAAATGCAACATTGGATTATTGAGCAACAAACTCCCCTAATCATAATGTGCTGAACTTATGTCGATGATGCCACTCCTGATGCGCAGCTCCTGAAGGCGTTCCCGCGGCAGTGGCTTGGTGAGCATGTCCGCCAACTGGTCACCAGTCTTAAGTGGAAGCGGATGTCGATATGTTTGCTTCGATCGTGGAATACCGGGTTCCTGGCGAGAGCCAGTGCGGATTTATTGTCGATGTAAGAGCAGCGGCGCGATAACCTTCGCGTTCACCAGATCGGCGAGCAGGCGTGACAGCCACATCCCCTGACATGCTGCAGTGGCGCCGGCGATGTACTCAGCCTCGCAAGAAGAGAGCGCCACCACCCGCTGCTTCTGTGACTGCCAGCTGACCGGACTCTGACCGAGAAAATAGAACACACCCGAGGTGCTCTTCCGGTCGTCAGAGTCACCGGCATGATCAGCATCACTGTACCCAATCAGCTCCAGTGCTCCTTTGCCCCGACGGTAGACACACCCATAGGATCTCGTCCCAGCGATGTACCTGAGCAGGTGCTTGACGACGCTCCAATGTTTAGTCGTTGGCGTCTCCATGAACTGGCTCACATAGCCCACTGCGAAAGCAATGTTGGGGCGTGTGTGAACCAAGTACCTCAAACTCCCAACGATGCTGCGGTACAGAGTCTTGTCCACCGGTGGGTTTGGGCTCGCCTTGCCCAGCTTTTAGTCGAGGCTCCATGGGCGTGCTACATGGATTGCAGCCTGTGAGCCCAGCCTTGGCGATGATCTTCTCGGCATAGGTGCTTTGGCAGAGCGTGATCTCCTTCTCACCCTGGACCACCTCGATGCCCGAGGTCGCTCATCTGGAACAGCCTTGCCATTTCCTCCTTGAAGCGGGTAACCTCTGTCTGGTCTGCGCCTACCACGACGAGGTCGTCCACATAGACACCGACAAGCACCAGGTTGCTGCCAGTGCCGCGGACATACACGGCGTGCTCCGCTGCGCTGCATTTGAACCCAAGTGACAGCCGGGAGCTATCGAGCTTGGCGTTCCAGGCTCTGGGCGCTTGGCGCAACCCAGACAACGCCTTGTGCAGCCTGTAGACCTTCCGCTCCTTACCCCGGATGAGAAACCTGGTGGCTGCTCGACGTAGACTTCTTCCACCAGGTCGTCGTTCAAGAATGCAGACTTGATGTCAAGGTGGTGCACTGTCCACCCATGGTGTGCGGCGATGGCGAGCAGGAACCGCACCGACTCCAGACGCACCACCGGCGCGAAGACTTCATCGAAATCGACGCCGGCGCGCTGCACGTACCCTTTCGCCACCAGACGGGCCTTGTGCCTGGTGATGTTCCCTTCGGCGTCGCGCTTGATCTTGAAGACCCACTTGAGGCCGATAGGCTTCTTGCCTGGGGGTGCGTCTGTGAGCGTCCAGGTCTTGTTGTCGTTGATGGACTTGAGTTCCTCCGCCATCGCCTGCTTCCACTCCCTTGCGATTCACGGCTTCCTGGAACGTGGCGGGTTCTTCATCAGCCGCGAGGGAGCAGATCAGCATCTGCCACCAGCTCGTCATCATCGTCATACAGCAGGTTGTCGACGACTCTGAACCGGTGAGCGACGTCGTCGTCGTCATCAGCGTCCAGATTTTCCAGCGCCCCGGATGTCGGTGACGCAAACTCGAGGGGAACTGCTTCCTTTGTTGGTAGCGTTCCCTGCCAGCGCTTCGGCCCGCCTCCCTTTGATGTACTGAATGCTTGGTGAAGACCCGGCGGAGGAGTTGGATGGCGATGCAGGGGCCTGCTGTGGAGTCGATGGAGAGCCCGGTGCTGTTGGCGATGGAGGCGGCGTGGTAATTGCTGGCGAGTCCCGATCTCCTGGCGACGGAGGAGGTATGGGGGTTGAAGGCGAGGCGGCAGTCCGCTCCTCTGGTTCCGGCTCGGCCCAGGCCTTGTCCTCGATCACGAATGAATTCGGCCCGCTACTGTAGCCGATCTCCTCATTGTCGCCGTTGTCGGATGCGCTCCAGTCCCATGCCGCGTCCTCTTCAAACACCGCATCGCGCGTGGTGTGTACACGCTTCGCGACGGGATCATACACCCGGTAGGCCTTTGACCCGGCTTCAGAGCCGATCATCACCATCTTCTTGCTCCAGTCGCCGAGCTTCCCGGCGTTCGGCTTGGTGATCTTCACGTGTGCCATGCATCCGAACATGCGCAGGAAGTACACGGCCGGCTTGCTGCCGTTCCAGGCTTCATATGGAGTGCGCCCCACCAGACTCCTTGTCAGGGCACGGTTGAGGAGGAAGACCATCGTCATAACAGCCTCCCCCCACAGCCAGGCCGGCATCGCCTTCGCCTTCATCATGCTCCGTGCCATGGCGAGCACCGATTGGTTCCGCCGCTCAACCACGCCGTTTTGCTGAGGGCTGTACGGCGCAGTGAGGTGGCGTTTGATGCCGTGCTCGGAGCAGTACTCGAGGAAGGTTGCTGATGTGAATTCCCCTCCTCGATTAGTGCGGAACGTCTTAATCCGCCGCCCGGCTTCATTCATTCGACACCGCGCGCAGCTTCTTGAACGCGCCGCCCCGCATCGGACTTGTTGGCGAGGAGCACCGCCCACATATACCTGCGACGACATGTCGCCCACCACGCGAGCATGATGTAGCGCTTGCTGCCAGGTGTTGGTGGAGTCACCGCACCACACAGATCACCATGAAGGAGCTCCAGTGGATTTGGCGGCGATGGGTGATTCGCTGCCTGCGCGGAAAGGTGCTCGACGCTGTTTCCCCGCCAGACATGTGGCGCAGAACATGCTTTCGATCAGCGGCAGGGCAGCGGACCATCTTGTCACGGCTCATCTTCCGGAGGGCTTGAAACCCAGGTGCCCAAAGTGCACGTGCCACCGCCACTCTTCATCATCGTAGCTGGTCAGCGAGGCGCACGGGCTTCGTTAGCTTGAGCGGCAGGATGTACAGCCAGTTCGGCCACCGATGTACCTTGGCGAGGAGCTCCTGGCTGCTGTTGGCCTAAAAAGTGGTATCCTCACGCCAACACACTCAAAAGAGGCTGGAAGACTTGAGACTGAACGAACTAAGCGTGCCAGTCAATTTGACCTCAGAATTGACAAGGAGAAGAAAGCTTATCGCGAATTATGAGCAAACATGCCGGGTGTTGCTAGACAGTTCAAAAGATGACTCGGAGAGCCCAAGTTACATAGCAACTCGATAAAGCGCACAAAGTCGGCAATCCTACCAAAACATGTATAGCATAAGCCCAAATAGCCGACTCGTATAAGCTGTAGGATGAAACTTGTAAATAAGCATGGCAAATCCTTCGCTACAACCGATCAAATGTGCGTTTAACTAGCTATTACAGCTTGACATAACATAAAGAACGGATCATTCTATGAATACAAACATATATGAGGAATATCCGAACAATCTCGTTTAGATATAAAGGGGTGATACATGCATGCAAATCTACCTTCTACATCAAGGAACTTAGATCTATTCCAACCGACCGCGGGACGCTGGCATTCCTAGACCCTTTTAAGCTAAACAAGTAATCTATACGCTCACAAAGGCTTATGATATCTTACAAGAAAGCTAGATACACTTGGAAACGGTAGATCCACATGCACATATTACTTCGTGAAAGCATAATTGTGTCGGCTAAAATAGCCGAATCGGGTCCATGAAGCGTGAACAAACACATCTAAACACAACTAAAGCTTTGCATGGCTAAACAAAACCGGGTAATCCAGCGGTTATAACTTAACCGCCCACTCTAATCACATCTAGATAGGCCCGAACCCACAAAGATGTAACGATCTAGATTGATAGGCTCGCCAATAAGCACGTGAAAAACGACCATCAATGGTAAAAGTAAAAGCGAGAACAAGCATTGAGACGATCATGATCAATATAAATCTAAGGCCAAAGCTCTTATCAATCTAGTCGGGCAAAAGGTGTGTTCATATGGTAAACATAAACAAATCGAGCATGAACATCACGGATAACTTAATGAATCTACTAGACTTAGCCGGATCTAATAGAGCCGATAACTCAATGCTAAGGCATCATGACCGAAAATTCGAGGCCATCAACCTTAACAAAGCTACCTCGCCATCGATTACAAAGTCCGCGACTAGGTAAAAAGATATAATGAAGGTTGTCGACTTACGAGCAACGCTGAGCGATCACGAGAAGCCACGGAAGAACTTGACCTAACTCGGATCAAGGACTTCGATAGGTGGCCGGGCCGGGTTTTGTTGTTGTATTGATGTGTGATATCCTTTACAATGGCCGGGGCTTACATATTTATAGCCCAAGGTTTTACACAGTCGTGATAGAATCGACCTCGAATAGTAAGGAAAATAAACCCTAACCGAAGATACTTGTCTTCCAATCTTCCCTTTCGTTTGGAGTCCGCATTATCATCCCATTGAGCCGACGTGGCTAAAGGTTCGCATAATATTCGCACTTCGGCTTTTGCCGGTGCGCCGAGCTCTCTTAGCGATTCCTTCTTCAAGTTTAGCTTGGATCTTGATGACGTCATCTTAGTCGACGGTTCTTTCCATTCCCGGTAAAACGCATCTCTTTCGAACCGGCAATCTTGTTCACCGCGATTGGCCGAACCCTCATTGACCAAAAATCCGGTGTCAACACATGCCCCCCATTTTTTGGGATAAAACTGTTTTTGTTCCAAAATTCAAACAAAAGCCATCAGCTAACCTATCATCTTCTCCTTTCAAGTCAACTTCAGGTCAAATCCTCTTCACCTCTCGCCTTGCCCCCCGAGCCGGCAGTATCCCATCCCACCGTGCTTTCAACCGATAATCATGTTTCCACAACTAAGAAAATCCAATCGCACATAGTTTCTAGGAATTGTACTGACTTCCAATTCTTCTCCTTCTTGGGGTAACCGACGCGGTCGCACCTCTCCATAAAACTAACCCACGACCGCGGGGTACATTACCAGCCCTCTTCTTCTTCTTCTTCTCCCGCTCGAGCGCCTTGAAGAAAAGAAATCCCTCTTGTGAAGGAAAAAAATCCTCATGGCGAATCGTGGTGAGCACTCAGCCCGGAGGAGAAAACCTCCGGCAGATGGTTGCCGCACCATCGGATATGTGCGCGGATCTAGGTAAGGTTTTACTTTCGGCTATCTCTTAGCTTGGTCTCCGACATTGCTGATCTGTTCTTGAAACAACATCATCCAACATAGCAGCCATGACCCCTCGACAAGACCGCAGAACCCCAAAGCTCTCTGATCCAACATTTGATACTCACACCGCCGATGAAGTTTGTCGCCTCAATCAGCAGCAGTTGCAGGAGATGCGAGCTCTTTTATCTCGAGCCGCAAGGAACCGAGATCCGGAAGTTCAATATGAAAAGGATACGCACCTGCTTCTCACGGCCAATGACAAGAAGATTTATGATTCTCGATTACTTGCCATCTTCAGCATATCGTCATGAATATGGCTTTGCTCGCAGAACTCTCCACACGCCGACCAGCTAGAGGCTTACAATAACTAGCGCCGCTGATGCCATTGGTGCCTAGGGGCTCAACTCCCTCGCAATGCCTCCGCAGACATACCAACTTGTGCCGAAGAAATTGCCATCCATGGCATGCTCGCTTTTCGCACCATCACGGATTGGCGGCCATGTCTTCTCATACCGAGAGGGATTATTCCACTTGCCCTACTGGTTTTCGTAGCGGCAAACCTCCGTATAAACTGGGTAATGCAGAAGTGAAGTCCCAGGGTCATGCTGCCGCTATCGCAGATGGGACTTCCCCCCAAATCATCATCAGCCAAATGTTCCTGGATTAATTTTGTAATGATAGACAATGTAATGAACTCTTGCATCTGTCATCATAATCTCCTGATTTTGTCATGCACTTCCATGTCCCTTGATTCCATTGACTCTCCTTCCGAGCGGCTATTTGCCGGTTTGACTTAGCTGACTCGGTTGTATTATTGGAAACAAATTCTTCCATTTATTTTTTTGACGAAACCGTCCGGTTATTTCCACCAATCATGAAGTGGCTGCTGCGTTCCCAAGATATCTACCACGGCCAAAATTGCTATAAACACCCAACCGGGGCAACACGGTTTGCCATACCAGCAGTTATTTCTTCGCGCTCCAACTTCCAAAACCTCATACTCCAGAAAAAGCCCTCCAATGGCGGATCTTAACGAGCATGGTAAGCGCCCCGCTGGAGGATGATGGGGCTCGGCTCAGCGATTGGGCCGCCGCCGCTACATGGGTTCCCCGGATTGGGTAGGTCTTTTAATCTTTCTGATCTTTGCAAAACCATGCACTGTTCATCTTCTTGATTTTCAATCTAATCTTGGTTTTCCTCAGCGAAGCTTCAGCGAATCTCCGCCCAACCATGGTCGCGACGCGGACGCGCTTCTCCCCGCATCTCTCGATCCCCGACAAAACCGTGGGAGAACCACTACACCCTCGACGACGGCCCTCACTTCCAATCGCTATATCGGGAGAAGTTGGCGAATACAACCGAGGCTTACTAGGAACTCAGCCGTGAGTTTAATTTGATCGTGAGCAAGAAAGAGCCAACTTTCTGAGAGCTATCGATGGTAATCCTTCATCTCTTGATGCCACGCTGGATATCAACTCCTGCAGATCTGATTTGCAAATCATCTTTTGACACAGAGGCGAATGCTCGGGCGACGGGCGCTGAGGAGCGCATGGCGGCGCGGTGAAGCATGCGCGGCAACGGCTGATTTGCAAGTGATGATTTCGGCCGAGCATGTCGCGGCGGCCAATGAACACGTGCTAGAGACCAATGCCCGTATGGCCGACTTGACGGCAGAAGTCCACCGCTTCTGTGACAACATCGGCGCTCAAGGCGCAACTCCAGTACTATGCCTCATGGCAGCAGATTCTCAGGTGGTAGCCATTGCCATCCAAGGCGCTCGTTCCGGTGCTTCCACGAGCCTGGCAGCTCTGTCGTCCCAAACTGGTAGGGACCTCTCCATCCATGCCCCGGCTTCCGTGGGACTCCTCCAACCGACGAAAAATGAGCCGAGATGGAAGGACAGTTCCACAATCACGCTGCTGCCGTGGCCGATCTCATCGACCCCCAGACCATCATTGATGGGGTCCTTGAGGACAAGTTTGTATCTAGGATGAAACTTCAATAAATTGTCTGCTCATCGAATCTCATGTGTATCCATCTGAATTTTATTATCTTTTGTGAGCTTTGTGTCCGCCGGTCACTTGCATCTTTCCCTTTAGAAAATATCCCTGTATCTTGATTTTGCAAAGTACCGACTTCAGGATGACGTCATCTTTGCCGATTCCTCCACTCGACAATTGTTTGTGCGGGCAAAAATGACTTCAATTTTATCGATCCACCGATCGCTATTTAACAGAGATATTTTTGAGCGAAAATGCTTTCAATATTATTCATTCACCTCCATTAAATGTCCGCAACTTTTCGCTTCTCAAGACATATACCACCCCGTCTTGTCACTTTAAAGGTAGCACCGTCTCAGCTCCCTGTTTCCTCTCCGTTCACAGGCTGTCAAACTCCCCGGGTCTTCAAAGCAATTTCGTTTCGCCGATGTATTACTTTCACTTTGCCAGTTCAATTCGCGGCTGACAAGGCTGGCCTGCAGATTTTCCTGCTCGGCATTAGTACTCTTCTAATTTCGTTTCCTCATCGCTGCTTGCAATCTCGTATCATTGGAGTGCCGATAGGGTCTTCATCGCACTCTTCTAGAGAAACATTCGAGGTCCTCAGCTACTCCCAATGTGCTGGATCAGCTGCAGCTTAAGGTAACGTGAGTTGCCCTACCTGTATCATCTTCTACTATTTTCCATGCCACTGGATGCTAATTCTTGGTGCATGTGGAAGATATGCAAATACTGGCATGAATCCAACTCTCCCCAAGGATCAAGGTTATATGGACCTTCTCCATCTACTTACTTGAAGAAAGTAGTGGCTAAAGTCCTACTTCCACTTCAATTGCATATTCAAGGCTCCCCTCGGTTTCGTAGACATTACCACGTAAATCCCCAACTTCAAATCGGGTAGTTAGCGCGATCTTCATCATCAGCCTTGTCCACTTCCTCGAGGGTGGCGATGGCATCAAGTGCTGACCATTTGGCGCCCATCCACCAACATCTTACTCATGGGTCTCCCATCGACAAAGCCACTCATATATAGAGCCTTCAAATGCGCAGGCTTCTCAGCCTTACCGTCATTGCTTCACGTCGTTAATGTCATCCCCGACGCGAATTTCTTTAGCTCATCCTCTTTCTAAAAATCGAGTACACCTAATCTTTGTTCTCATGATTCCTTTCAACCTGATTTCTTATTGTCATCGGCTGTTTGCTTGGCCCGCCGTGCACTTTGAGCCTTTCTTCTTCACAACCCCCTCGCTTCTCGAGCTCGCGACACGTCCCTTTCTCGGGCTTATGGCTCGCACTTGGAGGGCACCATATTGTCCCTTTTATGCCAAACATAAGGACAATTCTTCCTGAAGTTCCTCGTAATCATCATAATCAGCCCAACGCGATCGTCACTCCCTCTTGTCATGCCAATCATGATCATCTTCTATTTTTAGATGCCGCATCGATGTTAACGCGACCGGATTTCCAAGTTTACCACCCACTGGGTGACGCGCTTTTGTCCGAGGTCGCCTCAGACTCTCGAATTGATCAATCGCGACCTGTAGGCACTGCTCGCGCTGGTCGGCAATTTCAAACCTTCGTCAAGTAGTGTTGGAAGAATGAACATCCCTCAGCGAGCCATGTTTTGCTCCCTAGCATACTCTTTCCCCCGCTCATCATGGCGCTGGAGTTCTCGCTCTTCCATCCACCGTGGTATTCGGCATTGATGACTCTCCTCCTCTCTGACTCCGGGCCAGGCTTCCGCTTATATTCCCTCCGCATAAGATTTGGCTCGAATCTCGACTCACCGAACCATTTGCTTTAGCCTTATCAGTAGGTTAGTACTTTGGTTCTTTCCCTTTAGGAAACCGAGACACTCATGTTCGGCCAAAGGAGTTATCAAAAGTCACTCTGCGATCATGTTCTCGACTTGGGAAAGGATTCCCTGCCTAGCTTCATTGGTGCCTTTATCACTTCCAAACCTCGCGGTGGCCTACTTTAGAATAGCCTTTCCTCTCGCATGGCTTGCCTCGAACACTGCACTCCATTGATTGAGTGTGAATCGCAGTCATGGTACCGTGCAGATTTTTGTGCGCCTTCACACCTCCGTGGTTAACATCCCATGATTAGGAGGAAGCTTGACATATCCTCTCTATCATTAGCTTGAACAACCTCGTCGGACTTAGTAACATTGAAGTCATAGTTTTTCTCTCTGTCCTCTTTTCCGGGTATTCGAGACTTGCAAATGCGATTTCTTTCCCAAAGAATGGTACAGACAGTGGCAACCTTCTTCACCTTCAAATGCTTCATCATCTTGCGCACCTCGCCGCTGAAGGAATTGCTCATATAGCTCGTAGAAGTTGTTATCTTCTCGGAATCTAGGTTCCTCCTCATGTAGCTGAACGGCATCCCGAATGTCCTCAAGCTCTAAGTTAGCTCCCCCGAGATCTTCAAAGCGCTGTCCAAACAGCTTCTCGCTGATAGCCGGCAAGATCCGCGTGACATCGCAAGGCCTAGGCTAGCGATCATCCGGAATAGCAAGGGGAAAAGAACGAGTTCCTTTGCGCCCCTAAACCTCGGAGATAATCAATGGCCGATTCACCCATTTCTTTGCTTCATGGTTGAAAGATCAACCGTCTTTCTCAAGTAGTCCAAAGATAGAAGTACGCGCATGAAACTTGGCGTTCTAGCTCCTCCCCAATTGGGGAATATCCTCGTGGCAATGACATCCACCATGTGAAAAGCCGGGGTCCCATAGTGAAGCCGGAAAGTAATGTAATTCTCAATCCTTTCCTCTCGTAAGTTTTCCCAATCGGGCGCCAAATACCGGCCATGTGTTCTATGGTGTTGACATCACCCCACTGCTGAACTTGGTGAAATCGATCTTCACACCGCGGGCAATATGATCCGTTAAACTTTTACTCAGATATGGCTGAAATGTGGAATACTCGACGCTTAGGTTTTAAAACCAAACCGCTTCTCGCATCATGTTTGTCAAAGACATATCAATATCATATAGCCCTCGAACCGAGGCTGTCCTCCCTAAGTATATACGGTTTAGTGAGCTCGAGCATATCCCTGGGACCGACAGTGTTGATATTTCTTAGCTAATCACTAGAAATGTGTTTAGAACCCATCTCTAATAACGGGCGCTTTAAATGCGCCGCTAACATTCCTAAGTGAAACCACCATGCTCAAGTGATCACACTAGAACATCAACGGTGATAGATCTTGCCAAAATAGATATTCATCCGCAAGCGCATCGATCTATCATTGTAGCATTTCACCCGAGATATTTAGGGTATATTTATTTATATTTTCCCAAGCGAAGGCATGGTGAAAAGGGATCTAAGGGAGACATGAACAAGATAACATGACCGGGTATAATGGACCAATGCTTATACAGGGGTAGAAAGGTAACTTGATAACTTGACACACCTACTCAAGCCAAACTCAAGGATAAAAGATAAATAAGGAACAAAGAAAGTCCTATGTGGAGCATACAAATTTCTTAGTCATGGTCAGTAATGTAACCAGTTGATAGTCATGCAATATACGAAGTAGGAGGTCGAGTCAGAGTGAGATGGATTCGAGACCCCAACGGGTAGTCTCATACCCACCAAGGCATTTACTAAATCCTACACAACATACTTAACGCTGGGGGATTACAAAGGACGGACAGTATTATCACGTTTACCCTCGCCGGGCCACCCCCGACCGTGGCATGCCGCCATATTCACAGATCCCTAGCATCCTGACACCACCAAGATACAAGGAAACTAATACTCATGTCCTCATTGACCCCACCCTACCGATGGACTGACTAGAACATGAACAAACCCTAAGGAACAACTTAACCGCCACCTCAAAGCATAACAACTTACACTACTCAATTATATTGCATGAATGGTTGCTTAAAGTTCTATATGACTATATCATAACATGAAAACTATAGACTAGTTCATATGTTATAATTATGTCAGAGAACAACATGTCGATCATGACACACAACATATGCCTAGATTATATGTCAACTTAAAATAACATGAAGAATACCATGAATATATTCATACCGAATCCATCTTCCAAGTGAGCCAAGCCCTCCTTGGTGGCTTTGTTGCCTAGCTCCACATACTAACCTACTAGGGGGAGGGGAAGAAGAAAGGAGGGAGAGAGAGTGGCTCTTCTTGTGAGGGTGTGTGGAATGAGGGAGGAGAGAGCCTCTACTTATAGGAGGAGTGGTGGGGGCTAAATGTAAGATTTACACCATTATGACAAAGCGACCTCCTACTCGTCCAAAGTTCACCGAATCGCTGCCACGCAGCGCACCGCCTCTTCGGTTAAATGTACCGCCTGGCCAAAGTTGGACCGGCCGGGCGCTAGACTTGATAGCGCGCCGCCGCTCGGGTTCTGGCCCGCCTCGCGTGTGGGCTCGGTGCTCGAGAAGTTGGGTCATGCCGGGTTACTCGCCCGTGATTTGTCATGTCTTGGGCCTTTTTCCATTGGGTGAATGATGTGCTAAAGCACGCTCAATGGCACTTTTGGTACATTTTTCCAATTGTTTATATATATATTCAGAAAACACTTATTTCTCCAAGACAAGTGGAAATATGTCAATAGTGTAAAAGTATATGTGGGTAGTAAGGTATAGTTTCACCCCTTTATGGTAGAATGTTGATCTTAAAAATAAATCAGACTGCCATCAAAACAACTCTGCTTTACCCTTTGCACGCCCCTAAAAGATAAGTACTTGGTTGTTGATCGTGAGCGTTTTTTTTCCATGCCGCATTATGTTTCAAATGCCATGCTTATAACAAAAATTTTCTACTAGAATTTGAATAAAAATGGCATGTTTACCTTACCCTTTATTACTGCCGGGACTTTTTGAGTTGCTTTCGGCCTGGGTGGTTGCAAGATAGAATGGGGCCGATGGACTCGCTTATCTTTTCACTCTTTGAGTGACTATCAATCCGTAGAAGTTTTTTTTGAAATACTTTTGCAAAGAATATAGTTCTCAAATGATCTCGACGCTTCTCAATATTTGTATGTGGTTGTTCCTCACCAAAGGCTTAGATTTGCCTTTCCTTTTTGCCTACCAACTAAATAAGGCTTTTTGTGGAGTTCGGGTAGGTAGAAGATTGCATACTTGTGTCATGTCATGTTGCGTGAGATTGGATTGCTCCCCCTCGATTGGCTTTGCGTCCGCGCCTCTTCGTGCTTTTTCTTCACGGCACTCCGCGTGCCCAATGCCCGATTCTTGCCGCGCAGTATTTTGCTCTGCCAGAATTGTCGATCTCGCCGCCGTTGCCACCCTTGGGTGGTCCTAAGTACATCCCCTCGTGTCACGCCTCCTTGCCACGTGCCATGCCCGCCGCGTGCTTGTCGGGACTCACCATCACACCCATCTGGCGTTGATGTTGAGATGAGACGCGAGGCGGGTGATCACCTGCTCCTCAGTGAAGTATAGCTTGCCGTCGATCTCTTTGCCGGCCAGTTGTCGCCTCGATCCCCCGCCGCCTTTTTCCTTTTGTCCTGGCCTAGGGAGCTCCTCCATTGCTTGAGCCACCCCACTAGATCGTCCAAATTGACCAGCCTCAAGATCGAAGGGTCTCGATGGATGCTTGAAAGGTCCTAAAATGGCTAGAGGGGGGTGAATAGCCTAATAAAAATTTCTACAAAACACTAGAGCAACTAGTTAGTCAATAACAAAGAGTAAATGTGTTTGTCTAGCTCTACTTGTCGGCAAGCCACCTATTGACAATTCTAGTTGTTAAAGTCTCTAATTCACACAAAAGGCTAAGTCACTACTTTACCAACTAGGTGAAAGAGCTAGATTACACTAATCAACTCTAAGCAACTAGCACTACACAAGCACAAAAGATATAACTAAGTAAAATGCAAGGTACGAGGAGGTGTTATACCAACGTGTCGAGGTGAGTCAACCAATCACCGTAAGATGATATCACAATAAGATTATGATGAAGCCAATCATAGGAGACAAACAATCACACAAAGAGAGACACAGATTTTTTTCACCGAAGTTCGCTTGAGCACCCTCAAGTTACGCTCTCCATTGTGTCGACCGCCTCACGTGTGGGTCAAGGTGGAGCTCACTCCTTGCCAATCATTAGGCAACTTGACACCAAGCAAATGAGGGGTAACTCAATGACACGCAGCAATTTACTAGAGTATCAATTTTTTGGCACTCGCGGAAGATCACAAAACCCCTCACAATCAACGCGGAGGTGGGCAAGAACAATCACCGCCTCTTTCCACGCGCCTGCTGGGGGTGATCTGCGCAGAATTTTTCCATCGCCACGACGCCAGCCGGCCAGCACTGGGCGCCAGCGCTTTCACACGACAGCGGCAAAACTAGTCGTTGAGCCACGGTAGACGCTGCTTAGGGCGCTGCCACGCCGCTGGCCCCTGGCAGCAGGCGTCCGGTGGGTGCTCCCGGCCAGCCTGCTCGGACCGCGTCAGGCGTGCGCTTAGACGCGCCAGCGTGGCTCGTCACATGGCGCCCGGCGCCGCGGCTCACTGCAAGCAGCCCGCTGGCCACCACGCCTCCATCGGGCCGACGCCGGGCACTTGCCGTCGGGGCTTCGGCCGACCGGGCCGCTGGGCTCCCCGGGCCATCACGTTCGAAGCTTCATGAGATGTCACCGTTTCTTAGGTCGCTTCGTTTTCAACTTCCGTCACTTGATTCATGTTGCCACACATTGAAGAACACCTCGAGCACATGTGTTAGCATTTTTGAAAACATTTTCTCCAAGTGCTGGTTAGCTCTCTAGGTTAGAATGCATGCATATGATTTTGAACCTAGAGGCACATGAGGATCTGGTTCCAACGCTTTTCCCTCTTGATAGTCCTGCTTAATGATCCTAAGTCACTCACACCCTCTATGGTGCCTTGAGTGCAAAAATCAAAATGGCCCTATGGATATACCTTTGCCTTGAGCCCATTTTGATCCTCTAAACCACCCAAGCCGCGGCACTTGATCATCTTTTGGATCACCGCTTATCCATCCACCGTGACCACCATGCTCCACACTTGCTTCGACCAATCTCCAACTAATCAAACACTTAGCATAGAGAGATTAGTCCTAGGGATGTCATCAATTATCCAATACCAAACTAGAGATCTTCAATCTCCCCTTTTGGTAATTGGTGACAACCTTGCATGAAAAGATTTTATGATAAAGGTTTTTGAACTTATCATGATTGTCCAAGCATTTTGCTCATGATTATAGGATTGGACAAACATCATAGTTCGGTTTTGGTAGCATGAGCTCCCCTACATGTATGTGAGAGTTTGAACGTAAGCTTAGCATACATGTATGAATATTAAAAATTAGAGAGTGAGCTATGTTACCAAAATGATGCAATGGTGAAAAGAATGGACCTTTGAAGCGTGATACCAATCGGAGTTGCGCCTTTCTCACCATATCAAGCATCATGAATAACTAGATATTTCTTCAAAACTCAAAAGTACCACATGAGATCACATTATAAGCAAGGTACTTGAATTTTAGAGCTTAAAGTCAAAAATATCTAGCTACCACTTAAGCATGCTAGTTGATCAATCATCATTCAAATTACCTCTAGCATACACCACACAAGCATGTATATAGAATTTAAATACATGTGCAGAGCAAGTCATATGTTAGTGCACAAACAAATACGACAAATGGCTTATGAGCTTGCTCCCCTACTTGTGTGCTTCAAAATTTTGATCCTTCTAATCTTTATGCACTAATCTCCCCCTTTATCAGATTGACATAAAAAGGATTGATCATGTTCTTTTGATATTGGAAAGATTAGTTTTCAAATTGGCTAATTTGGATAGCTTGCCACAAATGTAATTCGGTTTGAGCCAAAGACAAGCTTCTTCACACCTCATGAAAGGGTTATCATGTCTATGTTGAATTACACATTTGACAATATATCCAAATTCAAACACTTGAGATTGCAAGCCCACAAGCATGTCATATGTCATCACTAGATCAATCAAGCATAAAGAGCAATAGTGATGGCTTACATACATTGAAAATCATTCCTTTTCCATGAATGCAACCCAAAGGAACTAAGTTGTATGTCTATATGATCTAACAAGTCCTTAGATATCATGAATGCCATGTCAAACAATTTCACCTTTGCTTTGCTTGGTGGAGGGGCATGTCATATATGTGGGGTGCATTCAACTCATATTAGGAGAAGTCAAGAATGTTTAATTCATTCTTAGCTTGCAAAATCTCTTCTCATCAAGTGGCTTGGTGTTGACACCTGTTATCACCCATTTTTTATGTCAACAAGAGATGAAATAAGGACATAATTTGAATAAATACTTAGAATAGAGGATTATACTAATGATCTCTTCATCAAGTGGCTTTATTGATCCATCAAATACTTCTAAGATGATTTATTCCTTTATATCCATACTTTGTTATTAATTGTTATTATGTATTTGTTTGTTGTGATCTTACTTTATTCTAATAATATGATTGATATAGATTTAGTTTATGATAGATATATGTATCTATTTGTAGAGGCGCCTAATTCAATACTCGAAAGTGGGTTAGGTGGTAGAAATTATGTAAGCGTGGTGTTTTATATGATTTACCTGCAAATGCACCTTATATTAGGGTCGTGGTGGTAGATCGCGGGGTGGCGTACCGTTGAGTCCTTTGAGTCCACCCTCCCGATATATAAGACACGTGGACATTGATTATGGGGAATATCTTGTTCGCTCTTGATTTTCCTTGATAATCGTCCGGATACATGATCTAGAGTTTACTATGCTATAGATGATAACATATGCCTTAGAATGAATGTGTAATGACTTAGTAGATTAAATGCTATAGATGAATTCCCCTCGGCTCTAAAAGTAATCCTATGTTAAGTCTAACTTAGTAGTTATTTCCATCTCTCAGGAGTAATGCCTCTCATTTACTTTTATCTATATTATTATTATATCTTTTATTATCTAATTTACCCCTGCTAAACTTAGCTCTAATAATGTAATCTCTCATAAGTATGCCACTTATTAATAATGTTAGTGCCTCATCTTTAGATTATTCCTCCTTGTGGTAGAAATATAAAATGATAAAACCTCGATTACTCCCTTGAAATGCTACAACAGGGTATTTATATCTGGTATGCGCTTTTGGTATAGATCTTTTTATATTTATTTTATTAGATTGCATATAACACATATCACAAGTATCACTTTTTGCATTTCATAGCATTGTCGTAGGGGATGACAACCTAGCACATAAGTAGTGTTAAGAGATGAACCACTTTGAGTTTCTCTAATGGCATATGGCCTAGGGTGAGATTAACTCCACCTTATGTTATAGTGACGCTAGATTTACCAACAAGCATTTCGCGCCGTTGTCGGGAGGAAATAAAAGCTAGCTAGACATATTAATAAATGGAAACTTATGAAGAGAATCTAAATTAGGAAGCTTCTTTAGCGTGCTTAATACTCTTTGTCTTTTCTTTTTGTTTATTTTATACA
>JADLZK010007419.1:0-56205 GCA_015847255.1 Hyparrhenia diplandra
CCGAGATTTCACTCTAAACAAGTGCTACTTTGAAGCCTATGACAAGTGATTCTTAGAAAAACTCTAATGGTCCACTTCTTCAAATTTAGGTTTTCTAGGGTGAGGCATTTGATTCCACAACCGCGAAAAAACTCTAGCTCGATTCTATAGCGGATTGAAACTTCTTTTTGTTTCGAGTTCGCTACTGAAATCAGCGCCCAAGAAATTCCTAATGCCACATCCAAAAACATATATTAACGGTTGGGGAACGCAATGTAATTGATCCTACCATCATCTAACCTATCCACCCTAACTTCCTATGTACCTTTTTCGTGCCGCCCTTCTTGTTTCGCACGTAGTTCGACATAGAGATTTTCGATGCAATTCCGAGATTTCACTCTAAACAAGTGCTACTTTGAAGCCTATGACAAGTGATTCTTAGAAAACTCTCTAATGGTCCACTTCTTCAAATTTAGGTTTTCTAGGTGAGGCATTTGATTCCACAAATCACAAAAACTCTAGCTCGATTCTATAGCGGATTGAAACATCTCTTTGTTTCGAGTTCGCTGAAATCAGCGCCGCCAATCCCTAATGCCACATCAGAAACATATATTAACGGTTGGGGAACGCAATGTAATTGATCCTACCATCATCTAACCTATCCACCCTAACTTCCTATGTACCTTTCGTGCCCTTCCCTTCTTGTTTTGGCACGTAGTTCGACATAGAGATTTTCGATGCAATTCCAAGATTTCACTCTAAACAAGTGCTACTTTGAGGCCTATGACAAGTGATTCTTAGAAAAACTCTAATGGTCCACTTCTTCAAATTTAGGTTTTCTATGGTGAGGCATTTGATTCCACAACCGCTAAAAAAAACTCTAGCTCGATTCTATAGCGGATTGAAACTTCTCTTTGTTTCGAGTTCGCGCTGAAATCGGCCAGCCAGCCCCTAATGCCACATCCAGAAACATATATTAACGGTTGGGGAACGCAATGTAATTGATCCTACCATCATCTAACCTATCCACCCTAACTTCCTATGTACCTTTCGTGTCGCTTCCCCTTCTTGTTTCTGCAGACGTAGTTCGACATAGAGATTTTCGATGCAATTCCGAGATTTCACTCTAAACAAGTGCTACTTTGAGGCCTATGACAAGTGATTCTTAGAAAACTCTAATGGTCCACTTCTTCAAATTTAGGTTTTCTAGGGTGAGGCATTTGATTCCACAACCGCGAAAAACTCTAGCTCGATTCTATAGCGGATTGGAAACTTCTTTTTGTTTCGAGTTCGCGCTGAAATCAGCGCCAGCAGTCCCTAATGCCACATCCAGAAACATATATTAACGGTTGGGGAACGCAATGTAATTGATCCTACCATCATCTAACCTATCCACCCTAACTTCCTATGTACCTTTCGTGCCGTCCCCCTTCTTGTTTCCTGGGCACGTAGTTCGACATAGAGATTTTCGATGCAATTCCGAGATTTCACTCTAAACAAGTGCTACTTTGAAGCCTATGACAAGTGATTCTTAGAAAAACTCTCTAATGGTCCACTTCTTCAAATTTAGGTTTTCTAGGGTGAGGCATTTGATTCCACAACCGCGAAAAACTCTAGCTCGATTCTATAGCGGATTGGAAACTTCTCTTTGTTTCGAATTCGCGCTGAAATCAGCGCCCGCCAGTCCCTAATGCCACATCCAAAAACATATATTAACGGTTGGGGAACGCAATGTAATTGATCCTACCATCATCTAACCTATCCACCCTAACTTCCTATGTACCTTTCGTGCCCTTCCCTTCTTGTTTCGGTACGTAGTTCGACATAGAGATTTTCGATGCAATTCCAAGATTTCACACTAAACAAGTGCTACTTTGAGGCCTATGACAAGTGATTCTTAGAAAAAACTCTCTAATGGTCCACTTCTTCAAATTTAGGTTTTCTAGGGTGAGGCATTTGATTCCACAACCGCGAAAAACTCTAGCTCGATTCTATAGCGGATTGGAAACTTCTCTTTGTTTTGAGTTCGCGCTGAAATCAGCGCCAGATTAGCCCCTAATGCCACATCCCGAAACATATATTAACGGTTGGGGAACGCAATGTAATTGATCCTACCATCATCTAACCTATCCACCCTAACTTCCTATGTACCTTTCGTGCCCTCCCCTTCTTGTTTCGGACGTAGTTCGACATAGAGATTTTCGATGCAATTATGAGATTTCACTCTAAACAAGTGCTACTTTGAGGCCTATGACAAGTGATTCTTAGAAAAAACTCTAATGGTCCACTTCTTCAAATTTAGGTTTTCTAGGTGAGGCATTTGATTCCACAACCGCGAAAAACTCTAGCTCGATTCTATAGCGGATTGAAACTTCTTTGTTTGGGAGAGTTCGCGCTGAAATCAGCGCCAGCAGTCCCTAATGCCACATCCAGAAAGAAACATATATTAACGGTTGGGGAACGCAATGTAATTGATCCTACCATCATCTAACCTATCCACCCTAACTTCCTATGTACCTTTCGTGTTCTTCCCTTCTTGTTTCGGCACGTAGTTCGACATAGAGATTTTCGATGCAATTCCGAGATTTCACTCTAAACAAGTGCTACTTTGAAGCCTATGACAAGTGATTCTTAGAAAAACTCTAATGGTCCACTTCTTCAAATTTAGGTTTTCTAGGGTGAGGCATTTGATTCCACAACCGCGAAAAACTCTAGCTCGATTCTATAGCGGATTGGAAACTTCTTTTGTTTCGAGTTCGCTGAAATCAGCGCCAAGCAATCCCTAATGCCACATCCGTAGAAACATATATTAACGGTTGGGGAACGCAATGTAATTGATCCTACCATCATCTAACCTATCCACCCTAACTTCCTATGTACCTTTCGTGCCGTTCCCCTTCTTGTTTCGGTACGTAGTTCGACATAGAGATTTTCGATGCAATTCCGAGATTTCACTCTAAACAAGTGCTACTTTGAGGCCTATGACAAGTGATTCTTAGAAAAACTCTCTAATGGTCCACTTCTTCAAATTTAGGTTTTCTAGGGTGAGGCATTTAATTCCACAACCGCGAAAAACTCTAGCTCGATTCTATAGCGGATTGGAAACTTCTCTTTGTTTGGAGTTCGCGCTGAAATCAGCGCCAGCAAATCCCTAATGCCACATCTAAAAACATATATTAACGGTTGGGGAACGCAATGTAATTGATCCTACCATCATCTAACCTATCCACCCTAACTTCCTATGTACCTTTCGTGCCGCTCCCCCTTCTTGTTTCGGCACGTAGTTCGACATAGAGATTTTCGATGCAATTCCGAGATTTCACTCTAAACAAGTGCTACTTTGAAGCCTATGACAAGTGATTCTTAGAAAAAACTCTAATGGTCCACTTCTTCAAATTTAGGTTTTCTAGGGTGAGGCATTTGATTCCACAACCGCGATTCTAAAAAACTCTAGCTCGATTCTATAGCGGATTGGAAACTTCTTTTTGTTTCGAAGTTCGCGCTGAAATCAGCGCCAAAGCCATCCCTAATGCCACATCCGTAAAACATATATTAACGGTTGGGGAACGCAATGTAATTGATCCTACCATCATCTAACCTATCCACCCTAACTTCCTATGTACCTTTCGTGCCGCTCCCTTCTTGTTTCTGCAGACGTAGTTCGACATAGAGATTTTCGATGCAATTCCGAGATTTCACTCTAAACAAGTGCTACTTTGAAGCCTATGACAAGTGATTCTTAGAAAAACTCTCTAATGGTCCACTTCTTCAAATTTAGGTTTTCTAGGGTGAGGCATTTGATTCCACAAATCGAAAAAACTCTAGCTCGATTCTATAGCGGATTGGAAACTTCTCTTTGTTTCGAGTTCGCGCTGAAATCAGCGCCAGCAGTCCCTAATGCCACATCCGTAAACATATATTAACGGTTGGGGAACGCAATGTAATTGATCCTACCATCATCTAACCTATCCACCCTAACTTCCTATGTACCTTTCGTGCCGCTTCCCCCTTCTTGTTTCTGCACGTAGTTCGACATAGAGATTTTCGATGCAATTCCGAGATTTCACTCTAAACAAGTGCTACTTTGAGGCCTATGACAAGTGATTCTTAGAAAAACTCTAATGGTCCACTTCTTCAAATTTAGGTTTTCTAGGGTGAGGCATTTGATTCCACAACCGCGAAAAACTCTAGCTCGATTCTATAGCCTGATTGGAAACTTCTCTTTGTTTCGAGTTCGCGCTGAAATCAGCGCCAGCAGTCCCTAATGCCACATCCAGAAACATATCTTAACGGTTGGGGAACACAATGTAATTGATCCTACCATCATCTAACCTATCCACCCTAACTTCCTATGTACCTTTCGTGCCGCTCCCCCTTCTTGTTTCTCAGACGTAGTTCGACATAGAGATTTTCGATGCAATTCCGAGATTTCACTCTAAACAAGTGCTACTTTGAAGCCTATGACAAGTGATTCTTAGAAAAACTCTAATGGTCCACTTCTTCAAATTTAGGTTTTCTAGGGTGAGGCATTTGATTCCACAAACAAAAAAACTCTAGCTCGATTCTATAGCGGATTGAAACTTCTCTTTGTTTCGAGTTCGCGCTGAAATCAGCGCCAAAAGTCCCTAATGCCACATCCGTAAAACATATATTAACGGTTGGGGAACGCAATGTAATTGATCCTACCATCATCTAACCTATCCACCCTAACTTCCTATGTACCTTTCGTGCCGCTTCCCCTTCTTGTTTCGGCAGACGTAGTTCGACATAGAGATTTTCGATGCAATTCCGAGATTTCACTCTAAACAAGTGCTACTTTGAGGCCTATGACAAGTGATTCTTAGAAAAACTCTAATGGTCCACTTCTTCAAATTTAGGTTTTCTAGGGTGAGGCATTTGATTCCACAACCGCGAAAAACTCTAGCTCGATTCTATAGCGGATTGGAAACTTCTCTTTGTTTCGAGTTCGCGCTGAAATCAGCGCCAAAGAAATCCCCTAATGCCACATCCAGAAAACATATATTAACGGTTGGGGAACGCAATGTAATTGATCCTACCATCATCTAACCTATCCACCCTAACTTCCTATGTACCTTTCGTGCCGTTCCCCTTCTTGTTTCGGTACGTAGTTCGACATAGAGATTTTCGATGCAATTCCGAGATTTCACTCTAAACAAGTGCTACTTTGAGGCCTATGACAAGTGATTCTTAGAAAAAAACTCTAATGGTCCACTTCTTCAAATTTAGGTTTTCTAGGGTGAGGCATTTGATTCCACAACCGCGAAAAACTCTAGCTCGATTCTATAGCGGATTGAAACTTTCTTTGTTTCGAAGTTCGCGCTGAAATCAGCGCCAGCAGTCCCTAATGCCACATCCAGAAACATATATTAACGGTTGGGGAACGCAATGTAATTGATCCTACCATCATCTAACCTATCCACCCTAACTTCCTATGTACCTTTCGTGCCGTTCCCCTTCTTGTTTCGGTACGTAGTTCGACATAGAGATTTTCGATGCAATTCCGAGATTTCACTCTAAACAAGTGCTACTTTGAAGCCTATGACAAGTGATTCTTAGAAAAACTCTAATGGTCCACTTCTTCAAATTTAGGTTTTCTAGGGTGAGGCATTTGATTCCACAACCGCGAAAAAACTCTAGCTCGATTCTATAGCGGATTGGAAACTTCTCTTTGTTTGAGTTCGCGCTGAAATCAGCGCCAAGCCAGTCCCTAATGCCACATCCAGAAACATATATTAACGGTTGGGGAACGCAATGTAATTGATCCTACCATCATCTAACCTATCCACCCTAACTTCCTATGTACCTTTCGTGCCGTTCCCCTTCTTGTTTCGGTACGTAGTTCGACATAGAGATTTTCGATGCAATTCCGAGATTTCACTCTAAACAAGTGCTACTTTGAGGCCTATGACAAGTGATTCTTAGAAAAACTCTCTAATGGTCCACTTCTTCAAATTTAGGTTTTCTAGGGTGAGGCATTTGATTCCACAACCGCGAAAAACTCTAGCTCGATTCTATAGCGGATTGGAAACTTCTCTTTGTTTCGAGTTCGCGCTGAAATCAGCGCCAGCAGTCCCTAATGCCACATCCAGAAACATATATTAACGGTTGGGGAACGCAATGTAATTGATCCTACCATCATCTAACCTATCCACCCTAACTTCCTATGTACCTTTCTTTCGTGTTCCCTTCTTGTTTCGCACGTAGTTCGACATAGAGATTTTCGATGCAATTCTGAGATTTCACTCTAAACAAGTGCTACTTTGAAGCCTATGACAAGTGATTCTTAGAAAAACTCTCTAATGGTCCACTTCTTCAAATTTAGGTTTTCTAGGGTGAGGCATTTGATTCCACAACCGCGAAAAACTCTAGCTCGATTCTATAGCGGATTGGAAACTTCTCTTTGTTTCGAGTTCGCGCTGAAATCAGCGCCAGCAGTCCCTAATGCCACATCCAGAAACATATATTAACGGTTGGGGAACGCAATGTAATTGATCCTACCATCATCTAACCTATCCACCCTAACTTCCTATGTACCGTTCGTGCCATTCCCTTCTTGTTTCAGTACGTAGTTCGACATAGAGATTTTCGATGCAATTCCGAGATTTCACTCTAAACAAGTGCTACTTTGAGGCCTATGACAAGTGATTCTTAGAAAAACTCTCTAATGGTCCACTTCTTCAAATTTAGGTTTTCTAGGGTGAGGCATTTGATTCCACAACCGCGAAAAACTCTAGCTCGATTCTATAGCGGATTGGAAACTTCTCTTTGTTTCGAGTTCGCGCTGAAATCAGCGCCAGCAGTCCCTAATGCCACATCCAGAAAACATATATTAACGGTTGGGGAACGCAATGTAATTGATCCTACCATCATCTAACCTATCCACCCTAACTTCCTATGTACCTTTCGTGTCGTTCCCCTTCTTGTTTCGGTACGTAGTTCGACATAGAGATTTTCGATGCAATTCCGAGATTTCACTCTAAACAAGTGCTACTTTGAAGCCTATGACAAGTGATTCTTAGAAAAAACTCTAATGGTCCACTTCTTCAAATTTAGGTTTTCTAGGGTGAGGCATTTGATTCCACAACCGCGAAAAACTCTAGCTCGATTCTATAGCGGATTGAAACTTCTTTCTTTGTTTCGAGTTCGCGCTGAAATCAGCGCCGCCAGCAGTCCCTAATGCCACATCCAAAACATATATTAACGGTTGGGGAACGCAATGTAATTGATCCTACCATCATCTAACCTATCCACCCTAACTTCCTATGTACCTTTCGTGCCGTTCCCCTTCTTGTTTCGGTACGTAGTTCGACATAGAGATTTTCGATGCAATTCCGAGATTTCACTCTAAACAAGTGCTACTTTGAAGCCTATGACAAGTGATTCTTAGAAAAACTCTAATGGTCCACTTCTTCAAATTTAGGTTTTCTAGGGTGAGGCATTTGATTCCACAACCGCAAAAAAAACTCTAGCTCGATTCTATAGCGGATTGAAACTTCTCTTTTGTTTTCGAGTTCGCGCTGAAATCAGCGCCGCCAGTCCCTAATGCCACATCCGTAAAACATATATTAACGGTTGGGGAACGCAATGTAATTGATCCTACCATCATCTAACCTATCCACCCTAACTTCCTATGTACTTTTCGTGCCGTTCCCCTTCTTGTTTCGGTACGTAGTTCGACATAGAGATTTTCGATGCAATTCCGAGATTTCACTCTAAACAAGTGCTACATTGAAGCCTATGACAAGTGATTCTTAGAAAAACACTCTAATGGTCCACTTCTTCAAATTTAGGTTTTCTAGGGTGAGGCATTTGATTCCACAACCGCAAAAAACTCTAGCTCGATTCTATAGCGGATTGGAAACTTCTCTTTGTTTCGAGTTCGCGCTGAAATCAGCGCCAGCAGTCCCTAATGCCACATCCAGAAACATATATTAACGGTTGGGGAACGCAATGTAATTGATCCTACCATCATCTAACCTATCCACCCTAACTTCCTATGTACCTTTCGTGTCGTTCCCCTTCTTGTTTCGGTACGTAGTTCGACATAGAGATTTTCGATGCAATTCCGAGATTTCACTCTAAACAAGTGCTACTTTGAGGCCTATGACAAGTGATTCTTAGAAAAACTCTCTAATGGTCCACTTCTTCAAATTTAGGTTTTCTAGGGTGAGGCATTTGATTCCACAACCGTGAAAAACTCTAGCTCGATTCTATAGCGGATTGGAAACTTCTCTTTGTTTCGAGTTCGCGCTGAAATCAGCGCCAGCAGTCCCTAATGCCACATCCAAAAACATATATTAACGGTTGGGGAACGCAATGTAATTGATCCTACCATCATCTAACCTATCCACCCTAACTTCCTATGTACCTTTCGTGCCCATTCCCTTCTTGTTTCTAGACGTAGTTCGACATAGAGATTTTCGATGCAATTCCGAGATTTCACTCTAAACAAGTGCTACTTTGAAGCCTATGACAAGTGATTCTTAGAAAAACTCTAATGGTCCACTTCTTCAAATTTAGGTTTTCTAGGGTGAGGCATTTGATTCCACAAATCGAAAAAAACTCTAGCTCGATTCTATAGCGGATTGAAACTTTCTTTGTTTCGAGTTCGCTGAAATCAGCCAAAGCCAGTCCCTAATGCCACATCCGTAAAACATATATTAACGGTTGGGGAACGCAATGTAATTGATCCTACCATCATCTAACCTATCCACCCTAACTTCCTATGTACCTTTCGTGCCGTTCCCCTTCTTGTTTCGGTACGTAGTTCGACATAGAGATTTTCGATGCAATTCCGAGATTTCACTCTAAACAAGTGCTACTTTGAAGCCTATGACAAGTGATTCTTAGAAAAACTCTCTAATGGTCCACTTCTTCAAATTTAGGTTTTCTAGGGTGAGGCATTTGATTCCACAACCGCTAAAAAAAACTCTAGCTCGATTCTATAGCGGATTGAAACTTCTTTTTGTTTCGAGTTCGCGCTGAAATCAGCGCCAAGCAGTCCCTAATGCCACATCCAGAAACATATATTAACGGTTGGGGAACGCAATGTAATTGATCCTACCATCATCTAACCTATCCACCCTAACTTCCTATGTACCTTTCGTGTCGCTCCCTTCTTGTTTTGGCACGTAGTTCGACATAGAGATTTTCGATGCAATTCCGAGATTTCACTCTAAACAAGTGCTACTTTGAGGCCTATGACAAGTGATTCTTAGAAAAACTCTAATGGTCCACTTCTTCAAATTTAGGTTTTCTAGGGTGAGGCATTTGATTCCACAACCGCAAAAAAAACTCTAGCTCGATTCTATAGCGGATTGAAACTTCTCTTTGTTTCGGAGTTCGCGCTGAAATCAGCGCCGCCAGTCCCTAATGCCACATCCGTAAACATATATTAACGGTTGGGGAACGCAATGTAATTGATCCTACCATCATCTAACCTATCCACCCTAACTTCCTATGTACCTTTCGTGTCCGCTCCCCTTCTTGTTTCTGCAGACGTAGTTCGACATAGAGATTTTCGATGCAATTCCGAGATTTCACTCTAAACAAGTGCTACTTTGAAGCCTATGACAAGTGATTCTTAGAAAACTCTAATGGTCCACTTCTTCAAATTTAGGTTTTCTAGGGTGAGGCATTTGATTCCACAACCGCAAAAAACTCTAGCTCGATTCTATAGCGGATTGGAAACTTCTCTTTGTTTGGAGTTCGCTGAAATCAGCGCCAAAGCAGTCCCTAATGCCACATCCGTAAAACATATATTAACGGTTGGGGAACGCAATGTAATTGATCCTACCATCATCTAACCTATCCACCCTAACTTCCTATGTACCTTTCGTGCCGTTCCCTTCTTGTTTCGGTACGTAGTTCGACATAGAGATTTTCGATGCAATTCCGAGATTTCACTCTAAACAAGTGCTACTTTGAAGCCTATGACAAGTGATTCTTAGAAAAACTCTCTAATGGTCCACTTCTTCAAATTTAGGTTTTCTAGGGTGAGGCATTTGATTCCACAACCGCGAAAAACTCTAGCTCGATTCTATAGCGGATTGAAACTTCTCTTTGTTTCGAGTTCGCGCTGAAATCAGCGCCAGCCAGCCCCTAATGCCACATCCGTAAAACATATATTAACGGTTGGGGAACGCAATGTAATTGATCCTACCATCATCTAACCTATCCACCCTAACTTCCTATGTACCTTTCGTGCCGCTCCCTTCTTGTTGTTTCGGCAGACGTAGTTCGACATAGAGATTTTCGATGCAATTCCGAGATTTCACTCTAAACAAGTGCTACTTTGAAGCCTATGACAAGTGATTCTTAGAAAAACTCTCTAATGGTCCACTTCTTCAAATTTAGGTTTTCTAGGGTGAGGCATTTGATTCCACAACCGCGAAAAACTCTAGCTCGATTCTATAGCGGATTGGAAACTTCTCTTTGTTTCGAGTTCGCGCTGAAATCAGCGCCAGCAGTCCCTAATGCCACATCCAGAAACATATATTAACGGTTGGGGAACGCAATGTAATTGATCCTACCATCATCTAACCTATCCACCCTAACTTCCTATGTACCTTTCGTGCCGTTCCCCTTCTTGTTTCAAGACGTAGTTCGACATAGAGATTTTCGATGCAATTCCGAGATTTCACTCTAAACAAGTGCTACTTTGAAGCCTATGACAAGTGATTCTTAGAAAAACTCTAATGGTCCACTTCTTCAAATTTAGGTTTTCTAGGGTGAGGCATTTGATTCCACAACCGCGAAAAACTCTAGCTCGATTCTATAGCGGATTGGAAACTTCTTTGTTTCGAGTTCGCGCTGAAATCAGCGCCGCCAGTCCCTAATGCCACATCCGTAAACATATATTAACGGTTGGGGAACGCAATGTAATTGATCCTACCATCATCTAACCTATCCACCCTAACTTCCTATGTACCTTTCGTGTCGTTCCCTTCTTGTTTTCGCACGTAGTTCGACATAGAGATTTTCGATGCAATTCCGAGATTTCACTCTAAACAAGTGCTACTTTGAGGCCTATGACAAGTGATTCTTAGAAAAACTCTAATGGTCCACTTCTTCAAATTTAGGTTTTCTAGGGTGAGGCATTTGATTCCACAACCAAAAAAAAACTCTAGCTCGATTCTATAGCGGATTGAAACTTCTCTTTGTTTCGAGTTCGCGCTGAAATCAGCGCCGCCAGCCCCTAATGCCACATCCAAAACATATATTAACGGTTGGGGAACGCAATGTAATTGATCCTACCATCATCTAACCTATCCACCCTAACTTCCTATGTACCTTTCGTGCCGCTTCCCTTCTTGTTTCTGCAGACGTAGTTCGACATAGAGATTTTCGATGCAATTCCGAGATTTCACTCTAAACAAGTGCTACTTTGAAGCCTATGACAAGTGATTCTTAGAAAAAACTCTAATGGTCCACTTCTTCAAATTTAGGTTTTCTAGGGTGAGGCATTTGATTCCACAACCGCGAAAAAACTCTAGCTCGATTCTATAGCGGATTGGAAACTTCTCTTTGTTTCGAGTTCGCGCTGAAATCAGCAAAGCCAGTCCCCTAATGCCACATCCGTAAAAACATATATTAACGGTTGGGGAACGCAATGTAATTGATCCTACCATCATCTAACCTATCCACCCTAACTTCCTATGTACCTTTCGTGCCGCTTCCCCTTCTTGTTTCTGCAGACGTAGTTCGACATAGAGATTTTCGATGCAATTCCGAGATTTCACTCTAAACAAGTGCTACTTTGAAGCCTATGACAAGTGATTCTTAGAAAAACTCTCTAATGGTCCACTTCTTCAAATTTAGGTTTTTCTAGGGTGAGGCATTTGATTCCACAACCGTGAAAAACTCTAGCTCGATTCTATAGCGGATTGGAAACTTTCTTTTTGTTTGGAGAGTTCGCTGAAATCAGCGCCAGCAGTCCCTAATGCCACATCCAGAAACATATATTAACGGTTGGGGAACGCAATGTAATTGATCCTACCATCATCTAACCTATCCACCCTAACTTCCTATGTACCTTTCGTGCCATTCCCCCCTTCTTGTTTCGGCACGTAGTTCGACATAGAGATTTTCGATGCAATTCCGAGATTTCACTCTAAACAAGTGCTACTTTGAAGCCTATGACAAGTGATTCTTAGAAAAAACTCTAATGGTCCACTTCTTCAAATTTAGGTTTTCTAGGGTGAGGCATTTGATTCCACAACCGCGAAAAAAAACTCTAGCTCGATTCTATAGCGGATTGAAACTTCTCTTTTTGTTTCGAGTTCGCGCTGAAATCAGCCGCAAGCAAATCCCTAATGCCACATCCAGAAACATATATTAACGGTTGGGGAACGCAATGTAATTGATCCTACCATCATCTAACCTATCCACCCTAACTTCCTATGTACCTTTCGTGCCGTTCCCCTTCTTGTTTCGGTACGTAGTTCGACATAGAGATTTTCGATGCAATTCCGAGATTTCACTCTAAACAAGTGCTACTTTGAAGCCTATGACAAGTGATTCTTAGAAAAACTCTCTAATGGTCCACTTCTTCAAATTTAGGTTTTCTATGGTGAGGCATTTGATTCCACAACCGAAAAAACTCTAGCTCGATTCTATAGCGGATTGGAAACTTCTCTTTGTTTCGAGTTCGCTGAAATCAGCGCCAGCAGTCCCTAATGCCACATCCAGAAACATATATTAACGGTTGGGGAACGCAATGTAATTGATCCTACCATCATCTAACCTATCCACCCTAACTTCCTATGTACCTTTCGTGCCATTCCCCTTCTTGTTTCGGTACGTAGTTCGACATAGAGATTTTCGATGCAATTCCGAGATTTCACTCTAAACAAGTGCTACTTTGAAGCCTATGACAAGTGATTCTTAGAAAAAAACTCTAATGGTCCACTTCTTCAAATTTAGGTTTTCTAGGGTGAGGCATTTGATTCCACAACCGCGAAAAACTCTAGCTCGATTCTATAGCGGATTGGAAACTTCTCTTTGTTTCGAGTTCGCGCTGAAATCAGCGCCAGCAGTCCCTAATGCCACATCCGTGAAACATATATTAACGGTTGGGGAACGCAATGTAATTGATCCTACCATCATCTAACCTATCCACCCTAACTTCCTATGTACCTTTCGTGCCGTTCCCCTTCTTGTTTCGGTACGTAGTTCGACATAGAGATTTTCGATGCAATTCCGAGATTTCACTCTAAACAAGTGCTACTTTGAAGCCTATGACAAGTGATTCTTAGAAAAACTCTCTAATGGTCCACTTCTTCAAATTTAGGTTTTCTAGGGTGAGGCATTTGATTCCACAACAAAAAAAAACTCTAGCTCGATTCTATAGCGGATTGGAAACTTCTCTTTGTTTCGAGATCGCGCTGAAATCAGCGCCAGCAATCCCTAATGCCACATCCAGAAACATATATTAACGGTTGGGGAACGCAATGTAATTGATGCTACCATCATCTAACCTATCCACCCTAACTTCCTATGTACCTTTCGTGTCGTTCCCCTTCTTGTTTTCAGACGTAGTTCGACATAGAGATTTTCGATGCAATTCCGAGATTTCACTCTAAACAAGTGCTACTTTGAAGCCTATGACAAGTGATTCTTAGAAAAACTCTCTAATGGTCCACTTCTTCAAATTTAGGTTTTCTAGGGTGAGGCATTTGATTCCACAAATCAAAAAAACTCTAGCTCGATTCTATAGCGGATTGGAAACTTCTCTTGTTTTTCGAGTTCGCGCTGAAATCAGCGCCGCCAGTCCCTAATGCCACATCCGTAAAACATATATTAACGGTTGGGGAACGCAATGTAATTGATCCTACCATCATCTAACCTATCCACCCTAACTTCCTATGTACCTTTCGTGCCATTTCCCTTCTTGTTTCTAAGACGTAGTTCGACATAGAGATTTTCGATGCAATTCCGAGATTTCACTCTAAACAAGTGCTACTTTGAAGCCTATGACAAGTGATTCTTAGAAAACTCTCTAATGGTCCACTTCTTCAAATTTAGGTTTTCTAGGGTGAGGCATTTGATTCCACAACCAAGGAAAAAAAACTCTAGCTCGATTCTATAGCGGATTGGAAACTTCTCTTTGTTTGAGTTCGCGCTGAAATCAGCGCCAGCCAAATTCCCTAATGCCACATCCGTAAAACATATATTAACGGTTGGGGAACGCAATGTAATTGATCCTACCATCATCTAACCTATCCACCCTAACTTCCTATGTACCTTTTCGTGTCGCTCCCCTTCTTGTTTCGGACGTAGTTCGACATAGAGATTTTCGATGCAATTCCGAGATTTCACTCTAAACAAGTGCTACTTTGAAGCCTATGACAAGTGATTCTTAGAAAAACTCTAATGGTCCACTTCTTCAAATTTAGGTTTTCTAGGGTGAGGCATTTGATTCCACAACCGCGAAAAAACTCTAGCTCGATTCTATAGCGGATTGAAACTTCTCTTTGTTTCGAGTTCGCGCTGAAATCAGCGCCAAGCCAGTCCCTAATGCCACATCCGTAAAACATATATTAACGGTTGGGGAACGCAATGTAATTGATCCTACCATCATCTAACCTATCCACCCTAACTTCCTATGTACCTTTCGTGCCGCTTCCCCTTCTTGTTTTAAGACGTAGTTCGACATAGAGATTTTCGATGCAATTCCGAGATTTCACTCTAAACAAGTGCTACTTTGAAGCCTATGACAAGTGATTCTTAGAAAACTCTCTAATGGTCCACTTCTTCAAATTTAGGTTTTCTAGGGTGAGGCATTTGATTCCACAACCGCGAAAAACTCTAGCTCGATTCTATAGCGGATTGGAAACTTCTCTTTGTTTCGAGTTCGCGCTGAAATCAGCGCCAAGCAGTCCCTAATGCCACATCCGTAAACATATATTAACGGTTGGGGAACGCAATGTAATTGATCCTACCATCATCTAACCTATCCACCCTAACTTCCTATGTACCTTTCGTGTCGCTTCCCCTTCTTGTTTCGCACGTAGTTCGACATAGAGATTTTCGATGCAATTCCGAGATTTCACTCTAAACAAGTGCTACTTTGAAGCCTATGACAAGTGATTCTTAGAAAAAACTCTAATGGTCCACTTCTTCAAATTTAGGTTTTCTATGGTGAGGCATTTGATTCCACAACCGCGAAAAACTCTAGCTCGATTCTATAGCGGATTGGAAACTTCTTTTTGTTTCGAGTTCGCGCTGAAATCAGCGCCAGCAGTCCCTAATGCCACATCCGTAAAACATATATTAACGGTTGGGGAACGCAATGTAATTGATCCTACCATCATCTAACCTATCCACCCTAACTTCCTATGTACCTTTCGTGTCGCTCCCCTTCTTGTTTCGGTGCACGTAGTTCGACATAGAGATTTTCGATGCAATTCCGAGATTTCACTCTAAACAAGTGCTACTTTGAAGCCTATGACAAGTGATTCTTAGAAAAACTCTCAATGGTCCACTTCTTCAAATTTAGGTTTTCTAGGGTGAGGCATTTGATTCCACAACCGCGAAAAAAACTCTAGCTCGATTCTATAGCGGATTGGAAACTTCTTTTTTGGAGTTCGAGTTCGCGCTGAAATCAGCGCCAGCAAATCCCTAATGCCACATCCGTAAACATATATTAACGGTTGGGGAACGCAATGTAATTGATCCTACCATCATCTAACCTATCCACCCTAACTTCCTATGTACCTTTCGTGTCGCTCCCCTTCTTGTTTTCGGGACGTAGTTCGACATAGAGATTTTCGATGCAATTCCGAGATTTCACTCTAAACAAGTGCTACTTTGAAGCCTATGACAAGTGATTCTTAGAAAACTCTAATGGTCCACTTCTTCAAATTTAGGTTTTCTAGGGTGAGGCATTTGATTCCACAACCGAAAAAAAAACTCTAGCTCGATTCTATAGCGGATTGGAAACTTCTCTTTGTTTCGAGTTCGCGCTGAAATCAGCGCCGCCAGCCCCCCTAATGCCACATCCGTAAAACATATATTAACGGTTGGGGAACGCAATGTAATTGATCCTACCATCATCTAACCTATCCACCCTAACTTCCTATGTACCTTTCGTGTGCCATTCCCCCTTCTTGTTTCGGCACGTAGTTCGACATAGAGATTTTCGATGCAATTCCGAGATTTCACTCTAAACAAGTGCTACTTTGAAGCCTATGACAAGTGATTCTTAGAAAAACTCTCTAATGGTCCACTTCTTCAAATTTAGGTTTTCTAGGGTGAGGCATTTGATTCCACAACCGTGAAAAAAACTCTAGCTCGATTCTATAGCGGATTGGAAACTTCTCTTTGTTTTTGAGTTCGCGCTGAAATCAGCGCCAGCAGTCCCTAATGCCACATCCCGAAACATATATTAACGGTTGGGGAACGCAATGTAATTGATCCTACCATCATCTAACCTATCCACCCTAACTTCCTATGTACCTTTCGTGTCGCTCCCCTCCCTTCTTGTTTCTAAGACGTAGTTCGACATAGAGATTTTCGATGCAATTCCGAGATTTCACTCTAAACAAGTGCTACTTTGAAGCCTATGACAAGTGATTCTTAGAAAAACTCTAATGGTCCACTTCTTCAAATTTAGGTTTTCTAGGGTGAGGCATTTGATTCCACAACCGCGAAAAAACTCTAGCTCGATTCTATAGCGGATTGAAACTTTCTTTGTTTCGAGTTCGCGCTGAAATCAGCGCCAGCAGTCCCTAATGCCACATCCGTAAACATATATTAACGGTTGGGGAACGCAATGTAATTGATCCTACCATCATCTAACCTATCCACCCTAACTTCCTATGTACCTTTCGTGTCGCTCCCCTTCTTGTTTCTGCACGTAGTTCGACATAGAGATTTTCGATGCAATTCCGAGATTTCACTCTAAACAAGTGCTACTTTGAAGCCTATGACAAGTGATTCTTAGAAAAAACTCTAATGGTCCACTTCTTCAAATTTAGGTTTTCTAGGGTGAGGCATTTGATTCCACAACCGCGAAAAAAACTCTAGCTCGATTCTATAGCGGATTGAAACTTCTCTTTGTTTCGAGTTCGCGCTGAAATCAGCGCCAAGCAATCCCTAATGCCACATCCGTAAACATATATTAACGGTTGGGGAACGCAATGTAATTGATCCTACCATCATCTAACCTATCCACCCTAACTTCCTATGTACCTTTCGTGTCATTCCCCTTCTTGTTTCGGTACGTAGTTCGACATAGAGATTTTCGATGCAATTCCGAGATTTCACTCTAAACAAGTGCTACTTTGAAGCCTATGACAAGTGATTCTTAGAAAAACTCTAATGGTCCACTTCTTCAAATTTAGGTTTTCTAGGGTGAGGCATTTGATTCCACAACCGTGAAAAACTCTAGCTCGATTCTATAGCGGATTGGAAACTTCTCTTTGTTTCGAGTTCGCGCTGAAATCAGCGCCAGCCAGTCCCTAATGCCACATCGTAAAACATATATTAACGGTTGGGGAACGCAATGTAATTGATCCTACCATCATCTAACCTATCCACCCTAACTTCCTATGTACTTTTTCGTGCCGCTTCCCCTTCTTGTTTCGGCACGTAGTTCGACATAGAGATTTTCGATGCAATTCCGAGATTTCACTCTAAACAAGTGCTACTTTGAAGCCTATGACAAGTGATTCTTAGAAAACTCTCTAATGGTCCACTTCTTCAAATTTAGGTTTTCTAGGGTGAGGCATTTGATTCCACAACCGCGAAAAAAACTCTAGCTCGATTCTATAGCGGATTGGAAACTTCTCTTTGTTTCGAGTTCGCGCTGAAATCAGCGCCAGCAAAGCCCCTAATGCCACATCCAAAACATATATTAACGGTTGGGGAACGCAATGTAATTGATCCTACCATCATCTAACCTATCCACCCTAACTTCCTATGTACCTTTCGTGCCGCTCCCTTCTTGTTTCTGCAGACGTAGTTCGACATAGAGATTTTCGATGCAATTCCGAGATTTCACTCTAAACAAGTGCTACTTTGAAGCCTATGACAAGTGATTCTTAGAAAAAACTCTAATGGTCCACTTCTTCAAATTTAGGTTTTCTAGGGTGAGGCATTTGATTCCACAACCGCGAAAAACTCTAGCTCGATTCTATAGCGGATTGGAAACTTCTCTTTGTTTCGAGTTCGCGCTGAAATCAGCGCAAGCAGTCCCTAATGCCACATCCAAAACATATATTAACGGTTGGGGAACGCAATGTAATTGATCCTACCATCATCTAACCTATCCACCCTAACTTCCTATGTACCTTTCGTGCCGCCCCCTTCTTGTTTCGCAGACGTAGTTCGACATAGAGATTTTCGATGCAATTCCGAGATTTCACTCTAAACAAGTGCTACTTTGAAGCCTATGACAAGTGATTCTTAGAAAAAACTCTCTAATGGTCCACTTCTTCAAATTTAGGTTTTCTAGGGTGAGGCATTTGATTCCACAACCGCGAAAAAAACTCTAGCTCGATTCTATAGCGGATTGAAACTTCTCTTTTTTTTCGAGTTCGCGCTGAAATCAGCGCCAGCAGTCCCTAATGCCACATCCGTAAAACATATATTAACGGTTGGGGAACGCAATGTAATTGATCCTACCATCATCTAACCTATCCACCCTAACTTCCTATGTACCTTTCGTGCCTTCCCCTTCTTGTTTTCTAAGACGTAGTTCGACATAGAGATTTTCGATGCAATTCCGAGATTTCACTCTAAACAAGTGCTACTTTGAAGCCTATGACAAGTGATTCTTAGAAAAAAACTCTAATGGTCCACTTCTTCAAATTTAGGTTTTCTAGGGTGAGGCATTTGATTCCACAACCGCGAAAAACTCTAGCTCGATTCTATAGCGGATTGGAAACTTCTTTTGTTTCGAGTTCGCGCTGAAATCAGCGCCAAAGCAAGTCCCTAATGCCACATCCGTAAAACATATATTAACGGTTGGGGAACGCAATGTAATTGATCCTACCATCATCTAACCTATCCACCCTAACTTCCTATGTACCTTTCGTGCCGCTCCCCTTCTTGTTTCTGCACGTAGTTCGACATAGAGATTTTCGATGCAATTCCGAGATTTCACTCTAAACAAGTGCTACTTTGAGGCCTATGACAAGTGATTCTTAGAAAAACTCTCTAATGGTCCACTTCTTCAAATTTAGGTTTTCTAGGGTGAGGCATTTGATTCCACAACCGTGAAAAAACTCTAGCTCGATTCTATAGCGGATTGGAAACTTCTCTTTGTTTCGAGTTCGCGCTGAAATCAGCGCCAAGCAGTCCCTAATGCCACATCCGTAAAACATATATTAACGGTTGGGGAACGCAATGTAATTGATCCTACCATCATCTAACCTATCCACCCTAACTTCCTATGTACCTTTCGTGCCGCTCCCTTCTTGTTTTCGGTACGTAGTTCGACATAGAGATTTTCGATGCAATTCCGAGATTTCACTCTAAACAAGTGCTACTTTGAAGCCTATGACAAGTGATTCTTAGAAAAAACTCTAATGGTCCACTTCTTCAAATTTAGGTTTTCTAGGGTGAGGCATTTGATTCCACAACCGCGAAAAAAACTCTAGCTCGATTCTATAGCGGATTGAAACTTCTCTTTGTTTCGAGTTCGCGCTGAAATCAGCCGCAAGCAGCCCCTAATGCCACATCCGTAAAACATATATTAACGGTTGGGGAACGCAATGTAATTGATCCTACCATCATCTAACCTATCCACCCTAACTTCCTATGTACCTTTTCGTGTCGCTTCCCTTCTTGTTTCGCAGACGTAGTTCGACATAGAGATTTTCGATGCAATTCCGAGATTTCACTCTAAACAAGTGCTACTTTGAAGCCTATGACAAGTGATTCTTAGAAAAACTCTAATGGTCCACTTCTTCAAATTTAGGTTTTCTAGGGTGAGGCATTTGATTCCACAACCGCGAAAAAAACTCTAGCTCGATTCTATAGCGGATTGGAAACTTCTTTCTTTGTTTCGAGTTCGCGCTGAAATCAGCGCCAGCAGCCCCTAATGCCACATCCGTAAAACATATATTAACGGTTGGGGAACGCAATGTAATTGATCCTACCATCATCTAACCTATCCACCCTAACTTCCTATGTACCTTTCGTGCCATTCCCCTTCTTGTTTCGGTACGTAGTTCGACATAGAGATTTTCGATGCAATTCCGAGATTTCACTCTAAACAAGTGCTACTTTGAAGCCTATGACAAGTGATTCTTAGAAAAACTCTAATGGTCCACTTCTTCAAATTTAGGTTTTCTAGGGTGAGGCATTTGATTCCACAAATCAAAAAAACTCTAGCTCGATTCTATAGCGGATTGAAACTTCTTCTTTGTTTCGAGTTCGCGCTGAAATCAGCGCCAGCAGTCCCTAATGCCACATCCGTAAACATATATTAACGGTTGGGGAACGCAATGTAATTGATCCTACCATCATCTAACCTATCCACCCTAACTTCCTATGTACCTTTCGTGTCGCCCCTTCTTGTTTCTGGCACGTAGTTCGACATAGAGATTTTCGATGCAATTCCGAGATTTCACTCTAAACAAGTGCTACTTTGAAGCCTATGACAAGTGATTCTTAGAAAAACTCTCTAATGGTCCACTTCTTCAAATTTAGGTTTTCTAGGGTGAGGCATTTGATTCCACAACCGTGAAAAACTCTAGCTCGATTCTATAGCGGATTGGAAACTTCTCTTTGTTTCGAAGTTCGCGCTGAAATCAGCCAAAGAAGTCCCTAATGCCACATCCTAAAACATATATTAACGGTTGGGGAACGCAATGTAATTGATCCTACCATCATCTAACCTATCCACCCTAACTTCCTATGTACCTTTCGTGCCGCTCCCCCTTCTTGTTTCGCAGACGTAGTTCGACATAGAGATTTTCGATGCAATTCCGAGATTTCACTCTAAACAAGTGCTACTTTGAAGCCTATGACAAGTGATTCTTAGAAAAAAACTCTAATGGTCCACTTCTTCAAATTTAGGTTTTCTAGGGTGAGGCATTTGATTCCACAACCTGAAAAAAACTCTAGCTCGATTCTATAGCGGATTGGAAACTTCTCTTTGTTTCGAGTTCGCGCTGAAATCAGCCAAGCAAATCCCTAATGCCACATCCGTAAAACATATATTAACGGTTGGGGAACGCAATGTAATTGATCCTACCATCATCTAACCTATCCACCCTAACTTCCTATGTACCTTTCGTGCCGCTTCCCCTTCTTGTTTTCGGCACGTAGTTTCGACATAGAGATTTTCGATGCAATTCCGAGATTTCACTCTAAACAAGTGCTACTTTGAAGCCTATGACAAGTGATTCTTAGAAAAACTCTAATGGTCCACTTCTTCAAATTTAGGTTTTCTAGGGTGAGGCATTTGATTCCACAACCGCGAAAAACTCTAGCTCGATTCTATAGCGGATTGGAAACTTCTCTTTGTTTCGAGTTCGCTGAAATCAGCTAGCCAGCAGTCCCTAATGCCACATCCGTAAACATATATTAACGGTTGGGGAACGCAATGTAATTGATCCTACCATCATCTAACCTATCCACCCTAACTTCCTATGTACCTTTCGTGCCATTCCCCTTCTTGTTTCGCACGTAGTTCGACATAGAGATTTTCGATGCAATTCCGAGATTTCACTCTAAACAAGTGCTACTTTGAAGCCTATGACAAGTGATTCTTAGAAAAACTCTCTAATGGTCCACTTCTTCAAATTTAGGTTTTCTAGGGTGAGGCATTTGATTCCACAACCGCGAAAAAACTCTAGCTCGATTCTATAGCGGATTGAAACTTCTCTTTGTTTCGAGTTCGCGCTGAAATCAGCGCCAAGAAGTCCCTAATGCCACATCCGTAAAACATATATTAACGGTTGGGGAACGCAATGTAATTGATCCTACCATCATCTAACCTATCCACCCTAACTTCCTATGTACCTTTCGTGCGCATTCCCCTTCTTGTTTTAAGACGTAGTTCGACATAGAGATTTTCGATGCAATTCCGAGATTTCACTCTAAACAAGTGCTACTTTGAAGCCTATGACAAGTGATTCTTAGAAAAACTCTAATGGTCCACTTCTTCAAATTTAGGTTTTCTAGGGTGAGGCATTTGATTCCACAACCGCGAAAAACTCTAGCTCGATTCTATAGCGGATTGGAAACTTTCTTTTTGTTTCGAGTTCGCGCTGAAATCAGCGCCAAAGAAGCCCCTAATGCCACATCCAAAAACATATATTAACGGTTGGGGAACGCAATGTAATTGATCCTACCATCATCTAACCTATCCACCCTAACTTCCTATGTACCTTTCGTGCCGCCCTTCTTGTTTTTAAGACGTAGTTCGACATAGAGATTTTCGATGCAATTCCGAGATTTCACTCTAAACAAGTGCTACTTTGAAGCCTATGACAAGTGATTCTTAGAAAAACTCTAATGGTCCACTTCTTCAAATTTAGGTTTTCTAGGGTGAGGCATTTGATTCCACAACCGCGAAAAACTCTAGCTCGATTCTATAGCGGATTGGAAACTTCTCTTTGTTTCGAGTTCGCGCTGAAATCAGCGCCGCCAGTCCCTAATGCCACATCCGTAAAACATATATTAACGGTTGGGGAACGCAATGTAATTGATCCTACCATCATCTAACCTATCCACCCTAACTTCCTATGTACCTTTCGTGCCGCTCCCCTTCTTGTTTCGCAGACGTAGTTCGACATAGAGATTTTCGATGCAATTCCGAGATTTCACTCTAAACAAGTGCTACTTTGAAGCCTATGACAAGTGATTCTTAGAAAAAAACTCTAATGGTCCACTTCTTCAAATTTAGGTTTTCTAGGGTGAGGCATTTGATTCCACAACCGCGAAAAAAACTCTAGCTCGATTCTATAGCGGATTGGAAACTTCTCTTTGTTTGAGTTCGCGCTGAAATCAGCGCCAAAGCAGTCCCTAATGCCACATCCGTAAAACATATATTAACGGTTGGGGAACGCAATGTAATTGATCCTACCATCATCTAACCTATCCACCCTAACTTCCTATGTACCTTTCGTGTCGCTCCCCCTTCTTGTTTTCGCAAGACGTAGTTCGACATAGAGATTTTCGATGCAATTCCGAGATTTCACTCTAAACAAGTGCTACTTTGAAGCCTATGACAAGTGATTCTTAGAAAAAACTCTAATGGTCCACTTCTTCAAATTTAGGTTTTCTAGGGTGAGGCATTTGATTCCACAACCGCAAAAAAAACTCTAGCTCGATTCTATAGCGGATTGAAACTTCTCTTTGTTTCGAGTTCGCGCTGAAATCAGCGCCAGCAAATTCTAATGCCACATCCAAAACATATATTAACGGTTGGGGAACGCAATGTAATTGATCCTACCATCATCTAACCTATCCACCCTAACTTCCTATGTACCTTTCGTGCCGTTCCCCTTCTTGTTTCGGTACGTAGTTCGACATAGAGATTTTCGATGCAATTCCGAGATTTCACTCTAAACAAGTGCTACTTTGAAGCCTATGACAAGTGATTCTTAGAAAAACTCTCTAATGGTCCACTTCTTCAAATTTAGGTTTTCTAGGGTGAGGCATTTGATTCCACAACCGCGAAAAACTCTAGCTCGATTCTATAGCGGATTGAAACTTCTTTTTTTGTTTCGAGTTCGCGCTGAAATCAGCGCCAAGCAGTCCCTAATGCCACATCCGTAAAACATATATTAACGGTTGGGGAACGCAATGTAATTGATCCTACCATCATCTAACCTATCCACCCTAACTTCCTATGTACCTTTCGTGCCGCTTCCCCTTCTTGTTTCGGCACGTAGTTCGACATAGAGATTTTCGATGCAATTCCAAGATTTCACTCTAAACAAGTGCTACTTTGAGGCCTGTGACAAGTGATTCTTAGAAAAACTCTCTAATGGTCCACTTCTTCAAATTTAGGTTTTCTAGGGTGAGGCATTTGATTCCACAACCGCGAAAAACTCTAGCTCGATTCTATAGCGGATTGGAAACTTCTCTTTGTTTCGAGTTCGCGCTGAAATCAGCGCCAGCAGTCCCTAATGCCACATCCAGAAACATATATTAACGGTTGGGGAACGCAATGTAATTGATCCTACCATCATCTAACCTATCCACCCTAACTTCCTATGTACCTTTCGTGCCGCTCCCCTTCTTGTTTTTCTAAGACGTAGTTCGACATAGAGATTTTCGATGCAATTCCGAGATTTCACTCTAAACAAGTGCTACTTTGAAGCCTATGACAAGTGATTCTTAGAAAAAAACTCTCTAATGGTCCACTTCTTCAAATTTAGGTTTTCTAGGGTGAGGCATTTGATTCCACAACCGCCGAAAAAACTCTAGCTCGATTCTATAGCGGATTGGAAACTTCTCTTTGTTTCGAGTTCGCGCTGAAATCAGCGCCGCCAGTCCCTAATGCCACATCCAAAACATATATTAACGGTTGGGGAACGCAATGTAATTGATCCTACCATCATCTAACCTATCCACCCTAACTTCCTATGTACTTTTCGTGTCGCTCCCCTTCTTGTTTCTGCAGACGTAGTTCGACATAGAGATTTTCGATGCAATTCCGAGATTTCACTCTAAACAAGTGCTACTTTGAAGCCTATGACAAGTGATTCTTAGAAGAACTCTCTAATGGTCCACTTCTTCAAATTTAGGTTTTCTAGGGTGAGGCATTTGATTCCACAACCAAAAAAACTCTAGCTCGATTCTATAGCGGATTGGAAACTTCTCTTTGTTTCGAGTTCGCGCTGAAATCAGCGCCGCCAGCCCCTAATGCCACATCCGTAAACATATATTAACGGTTGGGGAACGCAATGTAATTGATCCTACCATCATCTAACCTATCCACCCTAACTTCCTATGTACCTTTCGTGCCGCTCCCCTTCTTGTTTTCGCAGACGTAGTTCGACATAGAGATTTTCGATGCAATTCCGAGATTTCACTCTAAACAAGTGCTACTTTGAAGCCTATGACAAGTGATTCTTAGAAAAAAACTCTAATGGTCCACTTCTTCAAATTTAGGTTTTCTAGGGTGAGGCATTTGATTCCACAACCGCGAAAAAACTCTAGCTCGATTCTATAGCGGATTGGAAACTTCTCTTTGTTTCGAGTTCGCTGAAATCAGCAAAGCAGTCCCTAATGCCACATCCCAAAACATATATTAACGGTTGGGGAACGAATGTAATTGATCCTACCATCATCTAACCTATCCACCCTAACTTCCTATGTACCTTTCGTGCCCTTCCCCTTCTTGTTTCGCAGACGTAGTTCGACATAGAGATTTTCGATGCAATTCCGAGATTTCACTCTAAACAAGTGCTACTTTGAAGCCTATGACAAGTGATTCTTAGAAAAACTCTCTAATGGTCCACTTCTTCAAATTTAGGTTTTCTAGGGTGAGGCATTTGATTCCACAACCGCAAAAAAACTCTAGCTCGACGATTCTATAGCGGATTGGAAACTTCTCTTTGTTTCGAGTTCGCTGAAATCAGCGCCAGCAAATTCCCTAATGCCACATCCTAAAAACATATATTAACGGTTGGGGAACGCAATGTAATTGATCCTACCATCATCTAACCTATCCACCCTAACTTCCTATGTACCTTTCGTGCCGCTCCCCCTTCTTGTTTCGCAGACGTAGTTCGACATAGAGATTTTCGATGCAATTCCAAGATTTCACTCTAAACAAGTGCTACTTTGAGGCCTATGACAAGTGATTCTTAGAAAAACTCTAATGGTCCACTTCTTCAAATTTAGGTTTTCTAGGGTGAGGCATTTGATTCCACAACCGCGAAAAAACTCTAGCTCGATTCTATAGCGGATTGGAAACTTCTCTTTGTTTCGAAGTTCGCGCTGAAATCAGCGCCGCCAAAGTCCCTAATGCCACATCCGTAAACATATATTAACGGTTGGGGAACGCAATGTAATTGATCCTACCATCATCTAACCTATCCACCCTAACTTCCTATGTACCTTTCGTGTCGCTCCCCTTCTTGTTTCGCACGTAGTTCGACATAGAGATTTTCGATGCAATTCCGAGATTTCACTCTAAACAAGTGCTACTTTGAAGCCTATGACAAGTGATTCTTAGAAAAACTCTCTAATGGTCCACTTCTTCAAATTTAGGTTTTCTAGGGTGAGGCATTTGATTCCACAACCGCGAAAAAAACTCTAGCTCGATTCTATAGCGGATTGAAACTTCTCTTTGTTTGAGTTCAAGGCTGAAATCAGCGCCAAAGAAAGTCCCTAATGCCACATCCAAAACATATATTAACGGTTGGGGAACGCAATGTAATTGATCCTACCATCATCTAACCTATCCACCCTAACTTCCTATGTACCTTTCGTGCCGCTCCCCTTCTTGTTTCGGCAGACGTAGTTCGACATAGAGATTTTCGATGCAATTCCGAGATTTCACTCTAAACAAGTGCTACTTTGAAGCCTATGACAAGTGATTCTTAGAAAAACTCTCTAATGGTCCACTTCTTCAAATTTAGGTTTTCTAGGGTGAGGCATTTGATTCCACAACCGCGAAAAAAACTCTAGCTCGATTCTATAGCGGATTGGAAACTTTCTTTGTTTCGAGTTCGCGCTGAAATCAGCGCCAAAGCAGCCCCCTAATGCCACATCCAAAACATATATTAACGGTTGGGGAACGCAATGTAATTGATCCTACCATCATCTAACCTATCCACCCTAACTTCCTATGTACCTTTCGTGCCGCTCCCCTTCTTTGTTTCGGCACGTAGTTCGACATAGAGATTTTCGATGCAATTCCGAGATTTCACTCTAAACAAGTGCTACTTTGAAGCCTATGACAAGTGATTCTTAGAAAAACTCTAATGGTCCACTTCTTCAAATTTAGGTTTTTAGGGTGAGGCATTTGATTCCACAACCGCGAAAAACTCTAGCTCGATTCTATAGCGGATTGGAAACTTCTCTTTGTTTCGAGTTCGCTGAAATCAGCGCCAGAAGTCCCTAATGCCACATCCAAAACATATATTAACGGTTGGGGAACGCAATGTAATTGATCCTACCATCATCTAACCTATCCACCCTAACTTCCTATGTACCTTTCGTGTCGCTCCCCTTCTTGTTTCGCAGACGTAGTTCGACATAGAGATTTTCGATGCAATTCCGAGATTTCACTCTAAACAAGTGCTACTTTGAAGCCTATGACAAGTGATTCTTAGAAAAACTCTCTAATGGTCCACTTCTTCAAATTTAGGTTTTCTAGGGTGAGGCATTTGATTCCACAACCGCGAAAAAACTCTAGCTCGATTCTATAGCGGATTGGAAACTTCTCTTTGTTTCGAGTTCGCGCTGAAATCAGCGCCATCAGTCCCTAATGCCACATCCAGAAACATATATTAACGGTTGGGGAACGCAATGTAATTGATCCTACCATCATCTAACCTATCCACCCTAACTTCCTATGTACCTTTCGTGTCGTCCCCCTTCTTGTTTCGGCACGTAGTTCGACATAGAGATTTTCGATGCAATTCCGAGATTTCACTCTAAACAAGTGCTACTTTGAAGCCTATGACAAGTGATTCTTAGAAAAACTCTCTAATGGTCCACTTCTTCAAATTTAGGTTTTCTAGGGTGAGGCATTTGATTCCACAACCGCACAAAAAACTCTAGCTCGATTCTATAGCGGATTGGAAACTTCTCTTTGTTTCGAAGTTCGCGCTGAAATCAGCGCCGCCAGTCCCTAATGCCACATCCAAAAACATATATTAACGGTTGGGGAACGCAATGTAATTGATCCTACCATCATCTAACCTATCCACCCTAACTTCCTATGTACTTTTCGTGTCGCTCCCCTTCTTGTTTCGGGCACGTAGTTCGACATAGAGATTTTCGATGCAATTCCGAGATTTCACTCTAAACAAGTGCTACTTTGAAGCCTATGACAAGTGATTCTTAGAAAAAACTCTAATGGTCCACTTCTTCAAATTTAGGTTTTCTAGGGTGAGGCATTTAATTCCACAACCGCGAAAAACTCTAGCTCGATTCTATAGCGGATTGGAAACTTCTCTTTGTTTGGAGTTCGCGCTGAAATCAGCGCCAGCAGTCCCTAATGCCACATCCAGAAACATATATTAACGGTTGGGGAACGCAATGTAATTGATCCTACCATCATCTAACCTATCCACCCTAACTTCCTATGTACCTTTCGTGTCGCTTCCCCCTTCTTGTTTCGGTACGTAGTTCGACATAGAGATTTTCGATGCAATTCCGAGATTTCACTCTAAACAAGTGCTACTTTGAGGCCTATGACAAGTGATTCTTAGAAAAACTCTAATGGTCCACTTCTTCAAATTTAGGTTTTCTAGGGTGAGGCATTTGATTCCACAACCGCGAAAAAACTCTAGCTCGATTCTATAGCGGATTGAAACTTCTCTTTGTTTCGAGTTCGCGCTGAAATCAGCGCCAAAGCAGTCCCTAATGCCACATCCGTAAAACATATATTAACGGTTGGGGAACGCAATGTAATTGATCCTACCATCATCTAACCTATCCACCCTAACTTCCTATGTACCTTTCGTGTCGCTTCCCTTCTTGTTTTTTAAGACGTAGTTCGACATAGAGATTTTTGATGCAATTCCGAGATTTCACTCTAAACAAGTGCTACTTTGAAGCCTATGACAAGTGATTCTTAGAAAAACTCTAATGGTCCACTTCTTCAAATTTAGGTTTTCTAGGGTGAGGCATTTGATTCCACAACCGCGAAAAACTCTAGCTCGATTCTATAGCGGATTGGAAACTTCTCTTTGTTTTCGAGTTCGCGCTGAAATCAGCGCCTAGTAGTCCCTAATGCCACATCCGTAAAACATATATTAACGGTTGGGGAACGCAATGTAATTGATCCTACCATCATCTAACCTATCCACCCTAACTTCCTATGTACCTTTCGTGTCGCTCCCCTTCTTGTTTCTAAGACGTAGTTCGACATAGAGATTTTCGATGCAATTCCGAGATTTCACTCTAAACAAGTGCTACTTTGAAGCCTATGACAAGTGATTCTTAGAAAAACTCTCTAATGGTCCACTTCTTCAAATTTAGGTTTTCTAGGGTGAGGCATTTGATTCCACAACCGCGAAAAAAACTCTAGCTCGATTCTATAGCGGATTGGAAACTTCTTTTGTTTCGAGTTCGCGCTGAAATCAGCCAAAGCCAGTCCCTAATGCCACATCCAAAACATATATTAACGGTTGGGGAACGCAATGTAATTGATCCTACCATCATCTAACCTATCCACCCTAACTTCCTATGTACCTTTCGTGCATTCCCCTTCTTGTTTTGCAGACGTAGTTCGACATAGAGATTTTCGATGCAATTCCGAGATTTCACTCTAAACAAGTGCTACTTTGAAGCCTATGACAAGTGATTCTTAGAAAAACTCTCTAATGGTCCACTTCTTCAAATTTAGGTTTTCTAGGGTGAGGCATTTGATTCCACAACCGCGAAAAACTCTAGCTCGATTCTATAGCGGATTGAAACTTCTTTCTTTTGTTTCGAAGTTCGCTGAAATCAGCGAAAGTCCCTAATGCCACATCCGTAAAACATATATTAACGGTTGGGGAACGCAATGTAATTGATCCTACCATCATCTAACCTATCCACCCTAACTTCCTATGTACCTTTCGTGTCGCTCCCCCTTGTTTTTGCAGACGTAGTTCGACATAGAGATTTTCGATGCATTTCCGAGATTTCACTCTAAACAAGTGCTACTTTGAAGCCTATGACAAGTGATTCTTAGAAAACTCTCTAATGGTCCACTTCTTCAAATTTAGGTTTTCTAGGGTGAGGCATTTGATTCCACAACCAAAAAAAAACTCTAGCTCGATTCTATAGCGGATTGGAAACTTTCTTTGTTTCGAAGTTCGCGCTGAAATCATCGCCGCCAGTCCCTAATGCCACATCCGTAAAACATATATTAACGGTTGGGGAACGCAATGTAATTGATCCTACCATCATCTAACCTATCCACCCTAACTTCCTATGTACCTTTTCGTGCCGCCCCCCTTCTTGTTTCTTGGTGACGTAGTTCGACATAGAGATTTTCGATGCAATTCCGAGATTTCACTCTAAACAAGTGCTACTTTGAAGCCTATGACAAGTGATTCTTAGAAAAACTCTCTAATGGTCCACTTCTTCAAATTTAGGTTTTCTAGGGTGAGGCATTTGATTCCACAACCGCAAAAAAAAACTCTAGCTCGATTCTATAGCGGATTTGAAACTTCTCTTTTGTTTCGAGTTCGCGCTGAAATCAGCAAAGCAAAGTCCCTAATGCCACATCCGTAAAAACATATATTAACGGTTGGGGAACGCAATGTAATTGATCCTACCATCATCTAACCTATCCACCCTAACTTCCTATGTACCTTTTCGTGCCGCTTCCCTTCTTGTTTCTAAGACGTAGTTCGACATAGAGATTTTCGATGCAATTCCGAGATTTCACTCTAAACAAGTGCTACTTTGAAGCCTATGACAAGTGATTCTTAGAAAACTCTCTAATGGTCCACTTCTTCAAATTTAGGTTTTCTAGGGTGAGGCATTTGATTCCACAACCGCTAAAAAAACTCTAGCTCGATTCTATAGTGGATTGGAAACTTTCTTTGTTTGTTTCGAGTTCGCGCTGAAATCAGCGCCAGCTAGTCCCTAATGCCACATCCGTAAAACATATATTAACGGTTGGGGAACGCAATGTAATTGATCCTACCATCATCTAACCTATCCACCCTAACTTCCTATGTACCTTTCGTGCCGCTTCCCCTTCTTGTTTCGGCAGACGTAGGTTGACATAGAGATTTTCGATGCAATTCCAAGATTTCACTCTAAACAAGTGCTACTTTGAGGCCTATGACAAGTGATTCTTAGAAAAACTCTAATGGTCCACTTCTTCAAATTTAGGTTTTCTAGGGTGAGGCATTTGATTCCACAACCGCGAAAAACTCTAGCTCGATTCTATAGCGGATTGGAAACTTCTCTTTGTTTCGAGTTCGCGCTGAAATCAGCCAAGCAAATTCCCTAATGCCACATCCGTAAAAACATATATTAACGGTTGGGGAACGCAATGTAATTGATCCTACCATCATCTAACCTATCCACCCTAACTTCCTATGTACCTTTCGTGTCGCTCCCCTTCTTGTTTAAGACGTAGTTCGACATAGAGATTTTTGATGCAATTCTGAGATTTCACTCTAAACAAGTGCTACTTTGAAGCCTATGACAAGTGATTCTTAGAAAAACTCTAATGGTCCACTTCTTCAAATTTAGGTTTTCTAGGGTGAGGCATTTGATTCCACAACCGCGCTAAAAAAACTCTAGCTCGATTCTATAGCGGATTGGAAACTTCTCTTTGTTTCGAGTTCGCGCTGAAATCAGCGCCAAGCCAGTCCCTAATGCCACATCCGTAAACATATATTAACGGTTGGGGAACACAATGTAATTGATCCTACCATCATCTAACCTATCCACCCTAACTTCCTATGTACCTTTCGTGCCGTTCCCCTTCTTGTTTCGGTACGTAGTTCGACATAGAGATTTTCGATGCAATTCCGAGATTTCACTCTAAACAAGTGCTACTTTGAAGCCTATGACAAGTGATTCTTAGAAAAACTCTCTAATGGTCCACTTCTTCAAATTTAGGTTTTCTAGGGTGAGGCATTTGATTCCACAACCGCGAAAAACTCTAGCTCGATTCTATAGCGGATTGGAAACTTCTCTTTGTTTCGAGTTCGCGCTGAAATCAGCGCCAGCAGTCCCTAATGCCACATCCGTAAAACATATATTAACGGTTGGGGAACGCAATGTAATTGATCCTACCATCATCTAACCTATCCACCCTAACTTCCTATGTACCTTTCGTGTCGCTTCCCCTTCTTGTTTCTAGACGTAGTTCGACATAGAGATTTTCGATGCAATTCCAAGATTTCACACTAAACAAGTGCTACTTTGAGGCCTATGACAAGTGATTCTTAGAAAAACTCTAATGGTCCACTTCTTCAAATTTAGGTTTTCTAGGGTGAGGCATTTGATTCCACAACCGCGAAAAAACTCTAGCTCGATTCTATAGCGGATTGGAAACTTCTCTTTTGTTTCGAGTTCGCGCTGAAATCAGCGCCCAAATTCCCTAATGCCACATCCAAAACATATATTAACGGTTGGGGAACGCAATGTAATTGATCCTACCATCATCTAACCTATCCACCCTAACTTCCTATGTACCTTTCGTGCCGCTCCCCTTCTTGTTTCGCAGACGTAGTTCGACATAGAGATTTTTGATGCAATTCCGAGATTTCACTCTAAACAAGTGCTACTTTGAAGCCTATGACAAGTGATTCTTAGAAAAAACTCTAATGGTCCACTTCTTCAAATTTAGGTTTTCTAGGGTGAGGCATTTGATTCCACAACCGTGAAAAACTCTAGCTCGATTCTATAGCGGATTGGAAACTTCTTTTGTTTCGAGTTCGCGCTGAAATCAGCCGCCAGTAGTCCCTAATGCCACATCCGTAAAACATATATTAACGGTTGGGGAACGCAATGTAATTGATCCTACCATCATCTAACCTATCCACCCTAACTTCCTATGTACCTTTCGTGCCGCTCCCCTTCTTGTTTCTAAGACGTAGTTCGACATAGAGATTTTCGATGCAATTTTGAGATTTCACTCTAAACAAGTGCTACTTTGAGGCCTATGACAAGTGATTCTTAGAAAAACTCTAATGGTCCACTTCTTCAAATTTAGGTTTTCTAGGGTGAGGCATTTGATTCCACAACCGCAAAAAAACTCTAGCTCGATTCTATAGTGGATTGAAACTTCTCTTTGTTTGAGTTCGCGCTGAAATCAGCCGCCGCCAGCCCCTAATGCCACATCCGTAAAACATATATTAACGGTTGGGGAACGCAATGTAATTGATCCTACCATCATCTAACCTATCCACCCTAACTTCCTATGTACCTTTCGTGCCATTCTCCTTCTTGTTTCTAAGACGTAGTTCGACATAGAGATTTTGATGCAATTCCGAGATTTCACTCTAAACAAGTGCTACTTTGAAGCCTATGACAAGTGATTCTTAGAAAAACTCTCTAATGGTCCACTTCTTCAAATTTAGGTTTTCTAGGGTGAGGCATTTGATTCCACAACCGCGAAAAACTCTAGCTCGATTCTATAGCGGATTTGAAACTTCTCTTTGTTTCGAAGTTCGCGCTTGAAATCAGCGCCAGCTAGTCCCTAATGCCACATCCGTAAAACATATATTAACGGTTGGGGAACGCAATGTAATTGATCCTACCATCATCTAACCTATCCACCCTAACTTCCTATGTACCTTTCGTGCCGCTTCCCTTCTTGTTTCTAAGACGTAGTTCGACATAGAGATTTTCGATGCAATTTGGAGATTTCACTCTAAACAAGTGCTACTTTGAAGCCTATGACAAGTGATTCTTAGAAAAACTCTCTAATGGTCCACTTCTTCAAATTTAGGTTTTCTAGGGTGAGGAATTTGATTCCACAACCGCGAAAAAAACTCTAGCTCGATTCTATAGTGGATTGAAAACTTCTCTTTGTTTCGAGTTCGCTGAAATCAGCGCCAGCCAGTCCCTAATGCCACATCCAAAAACATATATTAACGGTTGGGGAACGAATGTAATTGAACCTACCATCATCTAACCTATCCACCCTAACTTCCTATGTACCTTTCGTGCCGTTCCCCTCTTGTTTTTGCAGACGTAGTTCGACATAGAGATTTTCGATGCAATTCCGAGATTTCACTCTAAACAAGTGCTACTTTGAAGCCTATGACAAGTGATTCTTAGAAAAACTCTCTAATGGTCCACTTCTTCAAATTTAGGTTTTCTAGGGTGAGGCATTTGATTCCACAACCACGAAAAAAAAACTCTAGCTCGATTCTATAGCGGATTGGAAACATCTCTCTTTGTTTCGAAGTTTGCGCTGAAATCAGCGCCGCCAGTCCCTAATGCCACATCCGTAAAACATATATTAACGGTTGGGGAACGCAATGTAATTGATCCTACCATCATCTAACCTATCCAACCTAACTTCCTATGTACCTTTCGTGTCTCCCCTTCTTGTTTCTGCAGACGTAGTTCGACATAGAGATTTTCGATGCAATTCCGAGATTTCACTCTAAACAAGTGCTACTTTGAAGCCTATGACAAGTGATTCTTAGAAAAACTATCTAATGGTCCACTTCTTCAAATTTAGGTTTTCTAGGGTGAGGCATTTGATTCCACAACCGAAAAAAAACTCTAGCTCGATTCTATAGCGGATTGGAAACTTCTTTGTTTTGAGTTCAACGCTGAAATCAGCGCCAAAGAAAGTCCCTAATGCCACATCCGTAAACATATATTAACGGTTGGGGAACGCAATGTAATTGATCCTACCATCATCTAACCTATCCACCCTAACTTCCTATGTACCTTTCGTGCCCTTCCCCTTCTTGTTTCGTACGTAGTTTGACATAGAGATTTTTGAGGCAATTCCAAGATTTCACTCTAAACAAGTACTACTTTGAGGCCTATGACAACTGATTCTTAGAAAAACTCTCTAATGGTCCACTTCTTCAAATTTAGGTTTTCTAGGGTGAGGCATTTGATTCCACAACCGCAAAAAAAAACTCTAGCTCGATTCTATAGCGGATTGGAAACTTCTCTTTGTTTCGAGTTCGCGATGAAATCAGCTTAAAGAAGTCCCTAATGCCACATCCGTAAACATATATTAACGGTTGGGGAACGCAATGTAATTGATCCTACCATCATCTAACCTATCCACCCTAACTTCCTATGTACCTTTTCGTGTTCCCCTTCTTGTTTCGGACGTAGTTCGACATAGAGATTTTTTGATGCAATTCTGAGATTTCACTCTAAACAATTGCTACTTTGAAGCCTATGACAAGTGATTCTTAGAAAAACTCTCTAATGGTCCACTTCTTCAAATTTAGGTTTTCTAGGGTGAGGCATTTGATTCCACAACCGCGAAAAAACTCTAGCTCGATTCTATAGCGGATTGGAAACTTCTCTTTGTTTCGAGTTCGCTTTGAAATCAGCGCCAGCAGTCCCTAATGCCACATCCGTAAAACATATATTAACGGTTGGGGAACGCAATGTAATTGATCCTACCATCATCTAACCTATCCACCCTAACTTCCTATGTACCTTTCGTGTCGCTCCCCTTCTTGTTTCGGTGACGTAGTTCGACATAGAGATTTTCGATGCAATTCCGAGATTTCACTCTAAACAAGTGCTACTTTGAAGCCTATGACAAGTGATTCTTAGAAAAACTCTCTAATGGTCCACTTCTTCAAATTTAGGTTTTCTAGGGTGAGGCATTTGATTCCACAACCAAAAAAAACTCTAGCTCGATTCTATAGCGGATTGGAAACTTCTCTTTGTTTCGAGTTCGCGCTGAAATCAGCGCCAGAATCCCTAATGCCACATCTAAAAACATATATTAACGGTTGGGGAACGCAATGTAATTGATCCTACCATCATCTAACCTATCCACCCTAACTTCCTATGTACCTTTCGTGTCGCTCCCCTTCTTGTTTCGCAGACGTAGTTCGACATAGAGATTTTCGATGCAATTCGAGATTTCACTCTAAACAAGTGCTACTTTGAAGCCTATGACAAGTGATTCTTAGAAAAACTCTCTAATGGTCCACTTCTTCAAATTTAGGTTTTCTAGGGTGAGGCATTTGATTCCACAACCGCGAAAAACTCTAGCTCGATTCTATAGTGGATTGAAACTTCTCTTTGTTTCGAGTTCGCGCTTGAAATCAGCGCCGCCTAGCCCCTAATGCCACATCTAGAAACATATATTAACGGTTGGGGAACGCAATGTAATTGATCCTACCATCATCTAACCTATCCACCCTAACTTCCTATGTACCTTCGTGTCGCTCCCCTTCTTGTTTGGGCACGTAGTTCGACATAGAGATTTTCGATGCAATTCCGAGATTTCACTCTAAACAAGTGCTACTTTGAAGCCTATGACAAGTGATTCTTAGAAAACTCTCTAATGGTCCACTTCTTCAAATTTAGGTTTTCTAGGGTGAGGCATTTGATTCCACAAACCGCGAAAAACTCTAGCTCGATTCTATAGCGGATTGGAAACATCTCTTTGTTTGAGTTCGCGCTGAAATCAGCGCCAAATCCCTAATGCCACATCCGTAAACATATATTAACGGTTGGGGAACGCAATGTAATTGATCCTACCATCATCTAACCTATCCACCCTAACTTCCTATGTACCTTTCGTGCCGCTCCCCTTCTTGTTTCGAACGTAGTTCGACATAGAGATTTTTGATGCAATTCCGAGATTTCACTCTAAACAAGTGCTACTTTGAAGCCTATGACAAGTGATTCTTAGAAAAACTCTAATGGTCCACTTCTTCAAATTTAGGTTTTCTAGGGTGAGGCATTTGATTCCACAACCGCGAAAAACTCTAGCTCGATTCTATAGCGGATTGAAACTTCTCTTTCTTTTTCGAGTTCGCGCTGAAATCAGCGCAAGAAATCCCTAATGCCACATCCAAAAACATATATTAACGGTTGGGGAACGTAATGTAATTGAACCTACCATCATCTAACCTATCAACCCTAACTTCCTATGTACCGTTCGTGCCCTTCCCCTTCTTGTTTCGGTGCGTAGGTTGACATAGAGATTTTTGAGGCAATTCCAAGATTTCACTCTAAACAAGTGCTACTTTGAGGCCTATGACAACTGATTGTTAGAAAAACTCTCTAATGGTCCACTTCTTCAAATTTAGGTTTTCTAGGGTGAGGCATTTGATTCCACAACCGCAAAAAACTCTAGCTTGATTCTATAGCCGGATTGGAAACTTCTCTTTGTTTCGAATTCATGCTGAAATCAGCGACAACAGTCCCTAATGCCACATCCGTAAAACATATATTAACGGTTGGGGAACGCAGAATGTATTTGATCCTACCATCATCTAACCTATCCACCCTAACTTCCTTTGTACCTTTCGTGCCGTTCCCTTCTTGTTTCTAAGACGTAGTTCGACATAGAGATTTTCGATGCAATTCCGAGATTTCACTCTAAACAATTGCTACTTTGAAGCCTATGACAAGTGATTCTTAGAAAAAACTCTAATGGTCCACTTCTTCAAATTTAGGTTTTCTAGGGTGAGGAATTTGATTCCACAACCGCGAAAAAACTCTAGCTCGATTCTATAGCGGATTGAAACTTCTTTTTGTTTCGAGTTCGCGTTGAAATCAGCGCCAGCAGTCTCAAATGCCACATCCTAGAAACATATATTAACGGTTGGGGAACGCAATGTAATTGAACCTGCCATCATCTAACCTATCCACCCTAACTTCCTATGTACCTTTCGTGTCGCTCCCTTCTTGTTTTCGGACGTAGTTCGACATAGAGATTTTCGATGCAATTTCGAGATTTCACTCTAAACAAGTGCTACTTTGAACCCTATGAAAAGTGATTCTTAGAAAAGCTCTCTAATGGTCCACTTCTTCAAATTTAGGTTTTCTAGGGTGAGGAATTTGATTCCACAACCGCGAAAAACTCTAGCTCGATTCTATAGCGGATTGGAAACTTCTCTTTGTTTCGAGTTCGCGCTGAAATCAGAGCCAGCAATCCCTAATGCCACATCCAGAAACATATATTAACGGTTGGGAAACGCAATGTAATTGATCCTACCATCATCTAACCTATCCACCCTAACTTCCTATGTACCTTTCGTGTCGCTCCCCTTCTTGTTTTTGCACGTAGTTCGACATAGAGATTTTCGATGCAATTCGAGATTTTACTCGAAACAAGTGCTACTTTGAAGCCTATGACAAGTGATTCTTAGAAAAACTCTCTAAGTGTCCACTTCTTCAAATTTAGGTTTTCTAGGGTGAGGAATTTGATTCCACAACAGCGAAAAACTCTAGCTCGATTCTATAGTGGATTGAAAACTTCTCTTTGTTTCGAGTTCGCGTTGAAATCAGCGCCGGCAGTCTCTAATGCCACATCTAGAAACATATATTAATGATTGGGGAACGCAATGTAATTGAACCTGCCATCATCTAACCTATCCACCCTAACTTCCTATGTACCTTTCGTGCCGTTCCCCTTCTTGTTTTGGTACGTAGTTCGACATTCTGATTTTCGATGCAATTCCGAGGACCTCTCCATGCCCCGCGCTCAAGCTCCCCCTCCACGACGAGCTCTCCCCCGAGCTCATGGGAGACCTCGGGAGCTCATCCGCGTGCCTTCTCGGGGAAGTCGGTAGTGCACGGTTGGCCAACCACTCCCCGACGGACCCAACAACTCCCGGCGACGGCTTTGTAGAAACGCTGAGTCACGGTGACGGAAATCGATCCTTGGCTCACTCCGCCATACCCATGTCGTCTCCAACAACTCCACTACAGCGCCGCTCGATCGGGTACGATCAACGTACATACGACCCATCTCGGTATGCATGCGCCCATGCCGAAGACGATTCCAACTATGATCAAGACATGGCGACGACCAACCACCGCCCAAACCGCGAATTCCGTGTACGATGACGACCAATTGCAACGCTGGGATACCTTCCCGAGCTCGAGGCGAGCTCCCGCTGCGTTAGAAGCTCATCAACAAGCTCTTTTTCACATCCCTCCCCTCGTAAATGTACTTCCGCCTCTTTAAGTCCTCAACCCGGGACGAGCTCGTGTATCCCCGCCCCTTGCGACTATAAAAGGGGGAGCCAAGCCCCGGGTTGAGGCAGGTCCAAATTTTCTAGCTTCATAGCATTCCAAAGATACACCACTCAATATTGGCACTAGCCTCAATCACAGAGACTTAGGAGCCCGCTCCCTCTCTCGACTCGCTTGTACTAGCCCGGTATGATGAGCATTTGAGCTCGGATAGTGATCACCACTTGGACTAGGGTGCGCGATTTGCCCCCGAACCGTATACTTCCCGTGTCATTGTCTCTAGAGCTAGGCCATCCGAGCACGACAGCCGCATTATTACCGTGACGGGTGATATTAGACCACCGACGCTTGGCGTGCCGGTAGGCAGCGCTAGTGTGACGATCTTCACCCGATGGCTTCCTCCACTTCATCGACGTCCGGGCGCGCCCGCGATGCGCTTCGGCACCCTCGACCCCGACACCGAGCTTGAGCGGTCCATCGCCGGAGCCGCTTTCACCCGCCCGGCGCGGCGTGAGGACATCCCCCGGCCGCCTCCGTGGCGCCACCGACTCCCCTCATGAGCATGGGCCGAACCTCGACTTCCGCGCCTCACAAGCTCCATCCGCACCGCCGCGATCGCCCTTCCCTCATTCAGGACTCCGCGGCTCCGAACATCCTGGGCTCGAGCCCACGCCCCCCTGCTCCGGGCGACGTGGCTTACTCCACCGCCAACGCCGTCCCTCCAACTCAAGGGGGAGGAGGCGCCGTCTGGGCCGATGAATTCACAGCCGGCCCACGCCAGATGTACCCCCGACGGGCAGCCGGGCCTCCCCCATACCGGGCGACGAACCCAGTGCATCAAATGGTCCGTGAGCTCAGAGCTCGCCCTCGATGGGATGAGCCTCATGGATCGCGACCACCCCACGCGCAGCAGTTACATGTGCCACACCCCGAGGGTGCGGTAAACAACCATCCTTCAAGCGACCCTCCAGCATATACGCAGCCGGGCGGCCCGGGGCGACGACCCACCGGCCGACCGCGCCAAGGTCCGTCTAGCCGAGCTCGAGGGAACCCGCGAGCGAGGCGCCCAGAGTGCGAAGCCCTCATCGCCGAGCAGAGGGGAAGCCGCAATCACGAGCCGCGAGCCCGAGCACGCAGCGTACACGACCGCATCAACCGCGACGAGGGCCCACGAGCTCCCTCCCGTGTTCGGGAGAGCCCGCAACCCCCCGCAGCCCACACCGTGCCGGACGCTACCCCGTCCCGAGGAGCTAAGCCAAGAGAGCTCATGAGCAGTTCGAAAAGCTCCTCATGGAGGCAGCGGTTCAGCAGCAGCAAGTTCGGCGTTCATCGCCGGCTCCGTGAGGAGCACGAGGCCTCCCCAACCACGCCCGGGCAGGTCCACACGCAAGTGTAGGCGGGTCGGGCGAAACCGACGCCCGACACACCATCAACGCCGCGCAGCGCGGGCACGGGCAGACAAGCATGCCTCGCGACGACACGACATCACCGCGATGATCACCATCATGGCTTTCACCGCGAGAGACCGCCCCTCGGCCGCCAGACAGCAAGCGACGTGGGCGGCCGCATACACAGCCTGGGAGGACCTCCAGGCTCGCTCGACCGGAGCGACGCACCGGAGCTCATCCCCAAAAAAAGGGAGGCGGAACCTCGAGCTCGAGCTCGAGGAGGCCGAGGGCGCACTCCCCGAGATTTCACGGCCCCCTCGCCCCTTCGCTCCGAGCCCGACCTCGTGCGTATACAACTGGGAGATCACCCCGCCACATGGCTCGAGGACTACCGCCTCGGGGTGCCAGGGCTAGCGGCGCCGACAGGGACATTTCATCATCCACAATCTCCCACTCTATCTCGCAGACTTCAGTCGCGTCCCCGCTCGAGCACCCACCGGAGGGCACCATCCGCGACAGGGGAGGACTAGGCGACATCTTCGTCGGCAACTTCCGGGCACCTACACTGTGCCGAGCACGACGTGGGACCTGGGATGCAAGTAGAAGAAAGGAGAGCCTCGCACGACTACATCAGGCGCTTCTCCAAGCTCGCAACAACCTCTCTCGAGGCCTCCGACCAAATCATCACCGCGCTCACCTTCGGCACCACCTCCGCGAGCCCGATCCGCGAGCCGGGGCGTCAAGAAGCCCAAGACTGAAGGAGCTCCTCGCGACCGCCACTCGTCACGCTAAGGGAGAGGACGCCGCCTCCAGGCCAACGGCAGGGGCAAGGGCAGCCCTGGGGCGACGAGGACGCGGGAGGGCTCGAGCTCCCGAAAGAAGAAGAAGAACAAGAAGAACAAGCGCCGCCAAGACAACGACGACGAAGTTCGTGGGCCGTGGCGGACAAGCGACAGCGGCGGCAAAGGCGGCAAGCCCTTCATCCCCAAGGAGCACTTCCGACAAGATGCTCCTCGAGGAGCCGTGCCCACACCACGAGGGACCCGTCAAGCACAAGATGAAAGACTACCGACTCATGAAGAAGCACGTCATGGGCACGTCGCGCGGGGCGGCGACAAGGGCGACGACCCGGGGACGCCGCTGGCACCACTCGAGGGCTAAGGCGGCGACGTCTACATCGAGGACGGCGCCCGTCAACGCCGCGTTTCGGTGGAGCCTCCGCTACGACGAGTCCAAGCGCCGGCAAAGCTCACCCGCCGCTAAGTCCTCTTCATCGAGCCATCCACGCCCGAGTACCTCAAGTGGTCGAGCTCGGCGATCACCTTCGACAAGGCCGATCACCCCGTCACATCCCCATACCCGGCGGTACCCGCCGTCGTCGACCCCCCATCGCACCATGCACCTCGGAAAGGTGTTGATGGGACGGGCGGGTCTCAACCTCCTCTACATCCACGCCTCCAAGCCCTTGGCATCCCCAAGGCACGAATACTTCGCCCATCGCTAACTGAACCGATCCATGGTGTGGTGTTGGGGAAGCAGATGGTCCCACACGGGCGATCGATCCCCCCGTCACCTTAAGCACCCCTGACAACTTCCGCAAGGAGGTCCTCACGCTCGAGGTGCTCCCTGCTCAGAACGCCTACCACGCCCTGCTTGCGACGGTCGTGCTACGGGTTCATGGCCGCTCCCAACTACACCTACCTCAAGCCTCGGTCCATCACACGCCGACTCCACCTTCGAGCGTAGTCGTCAGTTGGCCATGGCCCAAATATGCCGACGCCGCTGCCGAGATCGAGCAAATGCTGCCCAAGATGACAGCCGCCGGGCCAACGCCGAAGACTCTCCCCGAGCTCAAGAAGGTGGCAAGCACGAGCTCGTCCGTCGAGCCCGAGAAGATGGAGAGGACGAGCTCCTCCGCCGAGCTCGAGAAGGTCACGGCACGCGTTCGAGCCCGAAGGATGCCAAGAGGGTCGTGGTCGGCGAGGGCGGGTGCACCCTCTCCGTAGGTGCCGAGCTCACCCCAAATAGGAAAGCGTGCTGCCGACTTCCTCCGCGGCGAACCTCAACGTATTCGCATGGAGAGCCTCGGATATGCCCGGCATACCAAGGGAAGTCGCCGAGCACTCCTTGAACATCAAGCCCCGGCTCTCGGCCGGTGAAGCAAAGGCTCAAACGTTTCAACGACGCCCGACGCCAAGCAATCGCCGAGGAGATAGATAAGCTCTTAGCCGCTAGGGTTTATCAAGGAGGTGTATCATCCCGAAAGTGGATAGCCAACCCTATACTAGTTAAGAAGAAGAATGGGAAATGGAGAATGTGTGTTGACTACACGAGTCTCAACAAGGCATGCCCTAAGGATCCGTTTCCTTTCTGGCGCATCGACCAAATTGTTGACTCCACCTCCGGGTGCGAGACACTCTACATTTTCTTGGCGACGCCTATTCGGCTACCACCGGATAGCGATGAACGAGCTTGATCAGCTCGCCACCTCCTTCATCACTCCGTTTGGCGCTTGCATTGCGTGGCGATGCCCCCCGATTACGAAAAACGCTGGTGCCACCTTTCAAAGGTGTATGCGAGAAAAGTTTTCAAAGAGCTCCAGAAAGCTTCGTTGAAGCATACGTCGGACGAAAATCGTCGTCCAAGACAAAAGCGCTCAGGAGAGCCTCGTTCCCGACCTCGAGAAGGTGCCGTCAAGCTCCGCGAGTTCGAGTCAAGCTTAATCGAAAAAATGCGTCGCCGGGGTCCAGCGAGGAAAATTGCTCGGTTTCATCGTATCACGAGCGTGGCATCGAAGCCAACCCCGAAAAAATGCCGCCATCACGAATATGGGGCCGATCAAGAGCGCGTCAGGATAATACGCTCACGGGCTGTCTCGCAGCCTTAGCCGATTCATAGCTCGAGGGAGAGCGTAACCGCCCAGACATCTGCCGCTCAAGAAGACCGAGCGCTTCGCTGCGGACCGACGAGGCCCAAGCAAGCCCTTGATTCCCCGAAGCAACTCCTCACGAATCCACTTGCTCGTGGGCCCCGCCCCGACGAGCCCGTCCTCCTCTACATGTCAGCAACCTCGAAGGTCACCAGAGATTGTGCTCGTAGTTGAGAGAGAGGAGGAGGGGGCCATGCGCTCAAGGTCCAACGCCCGGTCTACTTCATCGGTGAAGTGCTCTCGACACCAAGACGCGCTACGCACAGCTCGAAAAAGCTCGCGGTACGCGGCTCCTCGTCACCCGGCGCAAGCTACGACACTACTTCGACTCCTATCCCGTCACGGTCGTCTCCAAGTACCCCCTCGGAGAGATCATCCGCAGCCCCGAGGTTGCGAGACGCATGGCCAAGTGGGCTGTTGAGCTCATGGGTGCCGACATCACCTACGCGCCCCGGGACTCCATAAAGTCAGAGGCCCTCGTCGACTTCGTCGCGGAGTGGACCGAGGTCGAACAACCTCCCAGGCCAAGCGACGTGGAGTATTGGACGATGTACTTCGACGGCTCCGTGAAGAAGCATGGCGTGGGAGTCGGGCTGGTCTTCATCTCGCCCGAATAAGGCGCGCATGCGATACTCGATTCGTCTCCACTTCTTGGCCTCCAACAACGTCGCCGAGTACGAGGCTCTCGTGAATGGCCTTCGCATAGCTCATGAGCTCGGCATCCGGCACCTCGAGGTCCGGGGGGACTCGAGCTCATAAAGAATCAGGTCATGAAGGAAGCCGATTGCGGCCAACCCGAAGATGATCGCGTACCACCAGAAGGTCCGTGAGCTCGAGGAGCACTTCCCACGGCTCGAGGTCAACCACATCCATCGTAATCACAACAACGACGCCGGCGTCCTCGCCAAGCTTCGCATCCGACCGATTGCCGGTCCCACAGGTGTCTTCATGCACGAGCGGCAAGCAAACCCTCGATCGACTCATGGCGAAAGCCCTTGCGGTCGGCGCCAACTCGACCACATCGCACCTCGGCTCGGACCCTATGGAAATCGACGCCCCCTGGCTTCGAGCTCGCTTCGACGCCAAAGCTCGTTGGCTACGAGCTCGAGTCCCACCGCCGGGGGCCGGATCAAACTTGACCCCCAGCCCGACCGGGCGGGTCCCCGCTTCTACGATGGTCGATCGCAGGAAGGCTCCCCCCGGACGAAGAATCAAGGCGCTTGGCTCGGAGGGCCAAGTCCTTTGTCCTCGCGGGGAAGAGCTCTACCGACGTAGGGCCCGGCCCCCTCCAACGCCGCCATCACCTTCGAAAGTGGGGGAAGAGCTCATCAAGGAGATCCACGCCGCGAATGCGCCATCACGCGCGCGCCACGAGCTCGCCGGAAAGGCATTCCGCAGGTTTCTACCGCCAACCGCCCGTCGCAAACGCCATTCAAATCGTCCGATCTTTGCGAGGGCTGCCGGTTCTTCGCCAAGCAAACACACCTTCAAACCGGTCCCTCCGGGCGATCCCACTCACCGGCCATTCACGATGCCGGGGTCTCGACATGGTGGGACCCTTCAAGAGGACAACCGGGGGCTACACGCATCTCCTCGCCGCCATCGACAAGTTCTCCAAGTGGATCGAGGTCATGCCCATCGCCGGGTCGTCGGTGAGGAAACCATCAAGTTCTTCACGGCATCATCCATCGGGTTTGGGGTCCCGAACTCCATCATCACCGACAATGGCACCAACTTCGTGGGAGAAGTCTTCATCGACCGTGCGGCGACCACGGCATCCGCGTCGACACGGCCTCGGTCACCACCCAAGGACCAACGGGCGGGTAGAATGAGCTAATGGCATGATCCCTGCAGGGTGTGAAGTCGCGCATCTTCAAGAGGCTTGAAAATACGCTCGTCGATGGCTCGCCGAGCTCCCTTCGGTCATGTGGAGCCTCCGAACCACGCCAAGCGGGGCCACCAGGCGAACTCCGTTCTTCCTCGTCTTCGGGTCCGAGGCCATGCTCCCTACCAACCTTGAGTATGGCTTGCCCGAGTTCAGGCCTACGACGAGGACAAAAACCAAGCGTTGCTCGAAGACGCAACCGATCAACTCAGCGGCTTCGTGACATCGCGCTCATCCACTCCGCCAAGTACACGTAATCTATGAGGCGTTACCACGACCGCCACGTCAAGGGGCGAGCATTCGCCGCCGGCGATCGCGTCTGCGGTGAGTCCAGAGCTTCGAAGGACCGGCACAAGCTCTCGGCACCATGGGAAGGTCCCTTCACCATCGACCAAGTCGCCGAGGCCCGGCACATACAAGCTCAAAAGATCACCAAGGCAGCGTCCTCACCAACACGTGGAACATCGAACGCCTACATCGCTTTTTACCCCTAAATGTACTTCGAGATGTTGCAATTGCAAAAGCTCAATGAAAACACCAATTCGATGCAAAAACCTGTGCAAGCATTTCGAATTTTTCCTCCCTTAGCTCAATTGAGCAACGGCCGGCCTTCGCCTCGTAGCATAGGCCCACCCTTGCTCGGGGGCTACAAGGAACGGGGTGCACACCCCACGTTTTTTAACGCACCGCCTTTTTTTTCGCAAAACTCGAGCTCGAGCCCCAGAGCTCGGCGTCGAGCTCATATAAACTGAGTCACTCGATCATGACTTCGAGCTCGACGAACTCCCTTCCGTTCCTTTTCCTAAGTCAAACAATGTTTCAAAATGACTAAGTCGTGAGACTGCCGCTATAGAGCGTGGCGTGATCGCCTAACGACCTCCGCGCCCCGCCGAGAGGAACGGCCCGCCACTCGCCTCTCAAACGCGAGCTCATGAAAAGTCAAAGTAGAAACAAAGTACGATAAGGAAAGAAACACGACTTCCATTAAACGCAAGCTATCATATAGTTTTTACAATCGTGCCTCGACTTCGAGGACTTAACAAAAGAAGCCCGACTTCGGGCTCCTACATCTACCCTCGCGCGCAGCCGATCCCGAGGCATCGACTCCTCGGCATGAGGGACCCGAGCGGGCTCTTGCTCCTCGACGGGCTGCTTAGCATCCCCATCCCCCCGCGGGGAGGCACTAAGACGCCGAGCTCGTCGATGGCGAGCTTGAAGAGCTCAGCCCGAGGCAGCCGTGGTCTTAGCCCTCGGCGGCTGGCCTTCCCTCTACCTCCGCGTCAATCGCCGGACGTCGGCCACACCCGTCTTCACCACCTCGACGTCAAAGAGGGGTAATGGGCGAAGACAACGCTGACCGCCTTGTGGGTGACTTCTGGGCCTTCTTCCGTCACCTTGTGAGGGACGGCCCCACCCACCCGGGGAACCGCATCTTCCATGTCCCCGACGTCGAGGACATCGGACCACCTCCACTCCTGACACGAGCTCATCGCGATTCGCTCGAGCTTCGCTCCCTCCCCTCCTTGGCCTTGGCAAAGACGCTCCCGGGCCTCGAGGAGGCTTTTTTCTCGCCGATCCAGAGCTCCGTGCGCTTCCGCACGAGCTCGGACTTGGCGATCACGAAGTCTCCGCCGTCTTCTTCATGTCGGCCTCCTTGGTCCGCAGCGAGCTGCGTATGCTTGAGGGAGGCTTTGGCGGGGCAAAGAAGAGCCCGATCCCGGTCTCTGAGAGCTCCCGCGTCGCCTTCAAGGAGTTACGCCCCCGCTCGCGAAATGAAGAGACGGATCAAAACAAGAGCCACGAAGCCACGAAGAACAAGACCGAAAAACAGCCGCCCGCTTACTCCCACAACTCCTCATAGAGCTCCTGCTCGTTATACCACAACTCATAGTTTTCGGCCTCGAACCCGAACTCGCTCCGCCTCCGAGGGCGGAGATTGCACCGAGCTAGGAAGCTTCATGGTCATACACTAAAGCCCCGCCCACGAGGACAATCAGCCCCAAGCACCAAAATGACAAGACAGCGAGACGCAGTAAAGAGATGCTCACCTCTTCGAGCTCGGTGTCGCGTTGATGTAACCGCTTCGGCGATCTCCTCCTTGTCCTTCCGGAGCTGCTCCGCTCTCGGGCCGCGCCCGAACGCTCAAGCTCCTTGTCCTCTAGAGCCTTGCGGAAGGAGTCGAGCTCTTCCTCCATCTTCGCACACGCTGCAGCCTTGTGAGCAAGCTCGAGCTCCTCCTCCCACCGAGACGCTTCTCGCCGCAAAGCATCCAACTTCTCCCGGGTCTCCCGGGCGGCGCGCTCCTCCGCCCCTTGAATGAGGTCCGCCTCTCTCGCTTGGCCCTTAATGAACCGATCTTTGAGTCTGCGCCGAGCCGAGCATCGGCGCACATCTCCCCACGCCTCCATCAACCTCCCAACGGCTCTTCGCGCCCCTTAGAGATGCCTTAGTTAGGCGGTTGTACCCCGACGGCCTCCCGCACACCCCGAAAGACACAAACGATTGAGCAGACACGACACATGAGGTGAAGCTCAGCGTATCGTCGGTGGATCAAACCTGAGAAAGACGGCGGGCGCACTTCCCGCCGCCGACGATGGGCAGAGCCCGGTCCTCCAATGACAGAAGTCGCCGCGGCGACCCGAGCGAAGGTTGGAGGCGGGGATGATGTTCACGCCCTCGGGAGGGGCCAACCAGCAGCGAACGACACCGGGGACGGCGTGACCCCATCCAGCTTGACTCCCACGCCCCCCATATCTCCGTCTCCGGTCCGCGTGGTCCTCCCCGCCGCCGCTTGGCGTCCCTCGTCGTCGGAGACCTCGACGATCGTGCGCTCGGCGGCGACGACCTCCCGGGCTAAAGACGAGCACGAGCTCGGGACGGGCCCCGTGAACCTACTCCCCTCAACGCCGAGCCTCTGCGGGCGTCCCATCTCGACTTTCTGCCGCCTTTGGTGAGCTCACCGCGGCTTGGACCTCGGGGCAAGCGCGCCTAGCGGAAGTCGCGGTCCGAGCTCGTTGGATTGCTTCAAGCACCGCTCTAGCCGCGCTGGGCCACAGTGGATGGTCGGGCGCCGATGGCGGATCCGAGACGCGTGAAGCTCCTTCGCCTTGGCTACCGTGGCGTCGGAACCAGGCGAGGTGGAAAGCAACCCTTGAAGGGAAGAGCGCCATCATCTCGGAGCCCGCCGCTGGCCACGCTATTGTCCCCAAACTTCGCCCGCCCATCATCGCCCTCCGAGTTTCGCCATCGCCGGCTCATTTCACGGCATCGAGCGCTCAACAACGACGGCAGAGTCGAGCCGCGGCCGCCGCCGCCGAGCCCGGCGCCGCGAATCTCGGGCGCGGTCCGCTCAGGCGCTTCTCGGGTAGGGACGGGCCAAGGCCGCGACTTGAAAATCAGTTCGAATCTCCAAGGCCGAGCATCGAAATAGCACGGGTCGAACTATTCCTGGCCACCTTCTTCCTTTTCCCCGACTTGGCCGCTTCGGATCTCGGGCTCCTCCTGGCCCAAGGGCTTGCAGTCAATGATGCGGCCGGAGGCGCAGCCGGGGTCGAGGTTGAGGGCCGCCGCATCGAAGGCCTCACACGGAACCAATGGCTCCTCCACGCCCGCCGAGGTGCCTTCTTTAGTCACCGGGTGCATGGGCGGCGGAAGCACCTCCGCTTCGGCGGCTCCGGACTCGCCCGACGACGGCATGCTCCCCTCGCGTCGCCGCCCGGTTGAGCCCGCTCCCTCACTTTCGCCGCGGAGGCTTGCAGTGGGGGCATTCGCCGGCCCCCGCCGCTTAGAGAAGCCGGAGGGCGAGACGGAGCGAGGTCCACCACCCCGACTGGTGGAGTTACAATTTGGAATGAGCTCGAGCTCTAACACCACAACAAGCAAACGAAGAAAAAGGAAGGGGATAGGCAAGATCACTTACGAGCTCCTCGGTCTCCCGGTTGGGGCGAGCCAAGGGCGCCCCGCCGGCCTCTCCGGGTTCCTCATCATATGGTCGACCCACCGGTCCTACGACGACGGTGAGCAGGGAGCCATCGCGGTTCCCACGAATCCCACAAAGCCTCTCCACCATCTCCCACAGACGGTTCGCGGTGTCTTGAGGGGCACCACGACGCGCATAAGCCACGCCCTCAACGATGTGGGCGATCCGCCAGCGTGGCGGGAGCGCCACCTTCTCCACCGCCGTGCCACGCCTCCGACGCATGCCCGTGCGGTTCCTCGCGCCACACCGAGTTCGCGGCCGGAGAAAGAAACACGGACCGGTGTACCGGGGTAGCGGGTGGAGTGGATCGTTTAAGATAGAACCACTCCCTCCACCACCCGGGTTGGCGGTGGGGAAGTCTCCTCGAAACGAGTCCCGACCTTCCCTCCCTTAGTTTGGATCGCCACGGATGCGTCGGCGCCCGACGCCCCCTTGCTCTTGGGAAGGTAGTGGATCTTGGCGAAGATGAAGTGGCGTAAGAGCTCCTAGTTCGGCGGATCCCCCAGCCCCGCCGCAGGCGTTGAAGATGGAGAAGAGGAGGACCCCGTTCGGAGTGAGATGCTGGAGATCGACGCCCCAGTACGACAGCAGCCTGCGGAAGAAGTCGTCAGCGGGGACCCCGAGTCCGCGCTCGTGGAACGCGATGAAGGACACCACGTAACCCTTCGGCGGATCGGGGACCGCGTGCTCCGGCGGGCGAATGATCCACTCTTCCGATCCATCAGGTCGAGGAGTCCGCCCGGTGAGGCTGCACCTCTCCATGAGCGCCGGGGGACGCCGTCATCGAAAACCACGAGCCCATCTTGGGATCTCCGGGCGAGGCGACTTCGACGGCGAGAAAAGGAGGAGGATGGGAGATTGGATGCGTGGCGAGATGGCGGCAGGGGCTCCTTTTTTTCTCTATCTCTCTCTCCGTGAAAGAGGGCAGAAGCGTGAAGGTAAGTCCGTCCCTACCACCCTCACCTATTTATAGGAGAAACAGCTCGACGAGGCGCCGAGGTGAAACCGTCCACGGGGGCCCGCCGCGCCATATCCGCCATCAAGAGGGCCCACCGCGTCACGCCCGCCCGCCGGCCCTGCCGGCCGACAAATCGACGCGTGCTCGACACCGGGCGGAAGCCAAACGGCCGACATTAGTGGGATAAACCGCTCACCAAACCAGAAGATCCCCAACGGTAAAATTCAACTGGGAAGACCTCTAACGGCTATTTTTACCACGAGGTGAAAATCCGAAGAGCTCGCAAGACAACGGTCAGATTTCCGAGCTCTAAAAACGGGCCGAGAACTCGAGCTCCTCACCCGTGGTTCAAGGCCGACAGAACCCTCGCCAAGAGCTCGAGGGCCGCCTAGAGGCACCACCACGAGCGAGGAGCGCCTTTGGGAGCGGCACGACGGCCCACGCCGAGCCTCCCCGAAAGGGCCCGGGGCTTCACCGCCGCGTCCGTGTCGCTAAGGGCTACGACGACTTCGGCTGGCCTCATCAAGGAGGAGGCATCCGCCTCGCCGGCATCGTCGTGGGCTCCGAGGAGAATGAAAGTCGAGCCCTTAGGGAATCTCGAGGCCGGTCCACCGCCAGACCACACGAACGAGCTCGAGCCGGACCTCGCCCCGGACTATCCGACGCCAGCTCACCGAGCACTCGGTCTCGGGCTAGCGAGGCAAGATCGAGCATGAGCTCACCCTCCTCCGTGGGCGACTGGAAGGAACGGAACGGCAAAACTCGAAAAGATTCTAAAGCCTCCGTGAGAACCCCGTTCTCTCACGGAGACTCGGGTTACACCGCGGAGTGCTTCGCGCCGCACCCCGAACAAAACTTAAACTTTCGAACCGATCACGAGGTCGGCGCGCACAACATTTGAGGAGATAACCACTCCCCCAAAACGGCCGGGGGCTGGGGGGATCGATATTCGCGATACCCTATCAGCATAACCCAACCCAAGGCAAGAGACATAAAGGAGAACCACCGACGCGCCACGTATGGAGTCATCCACGCGAACGAACTCTTCAAGCAGCACGGGTGACCGAAGACCCTTTATCCCACCTCGATCGAACTCCTCGGCACGAGCTCTTGAGACGATAGTAGGCTCCGCCTTGCTCGAGTTCTCTCTCTCTCTCTCTCTCTCTCTCTCTCTCTCTCTCTCTCTCTCGCTCAAGCTCCCGGGACAAAGACGCCCCTCGCCTCGCCGAGCCCCCCCGTCACGAGCTCCCGAAGCAATCCTCAACGAGCTCCCGGGGCATAACGAGTGAGCAAGCCCCGAGGACCTCTCCACGCCCTTTCCGAGCTCCCTCCACGACGAGCTCTACCCCCGAGCTCATGGGAGACCTCGGGGAGCTCATCTGCGTGCCTTCGTCAGTCAGTGCAAGTTGGCCAACCACTCCGGCTGCATCCAACAACTCCCGGCGAGGCATCGTAGCCACGCGGAGTCACGATGACGTGGAAATCGCCACCGGCTCACCCGCCATACCCCATCGTCTCCAACAACTCCGCCACAGGCCGCCGATCGATCATCAACGCGATCAGCGTACACGACCCATCCACGGTATGGCTGTGCCCATGCCGAGAAGACGCATTCCAACTACGATTGAAGACATGGCGACGACCAACCACCGTCCAAACCGCGAATTCCGTGTACGATGACGACTAATTGCAACGCCTGGGATACCTTCGAGCTCGAGACGAGCTCCCGCCCACGCTGCGAGCTCATCAACAAGCTCTTTTTCACATCCCCCCCCCCTGTAAATGTACTCTCCACCTCTTTAAGTCCTCAACCGGGGACGAGCTTCGTGTATCCCGCCCCCTTGCGACTATAAAAGGGGAGCCAAGCCCGAGGTTGAGGCAGGGTCCAGCTTCTAGCTTCATAGCATTCCAAAGATACACCACTCAATATTGGCACTAGCCTCAATCACCTGAGACTTGGGAGCCCGCTCCCTCTCGACACGCTTGTACTAGCCCCAAAGTATGAGCATTTGAGCTCGGATAGTGATCACCACTAGACTAGGGTGCGCGATTTGCCCCGAACCAGTATACTTCCTGTGTCATTGTCTCTAGAGCTAGACCATCGGAGCACGCATTAGCCAGACATTACTGTGACGGTGGTATTAGACCACAACACGTGTCGTTCCCCTTCTTGTTTCGGTACGTAGTTCGACATAGAGATTTTCGATGCAATTCGGAGATTTTACTCTAAACAAGTGCTACTTTGAAGCCTATGACAAGTGATTCTTAGAAAAACTCTCTAATGGTCCACTTCTTCAAATTTAGGTTTTCTAGGGTGAGGCATTTGATTCCACAACCGCAAAAAACTCTAGCTTGATTCTATAGCCGGATTGGAAACTTCTCTTTTTGTTTCGAATTGGCGCTGAAATCAGCGCCAAACAGTCCCTAATACCACATCCAGAAACATATATTAACGGTTTGGGAACGCAATGTAATTGAACCTACCATCATCTAACCTATCAACCCTAACTTCCTATGTATCATTTGTGCCCTTCCCCTTCTTGTTTCGATTGTGTAGGTCGACATAGAGATTTTTGATCCAATTCCAAGATTTCACTTTGTAAACAAGTACTACTTTGAGGCCTATGACAAGCGATTCTTAGAAAAACTCTCTAATGGTCCACTTCTTCAAATTTAGGTTTTCTAGGGTGAGGCATTTGATTCCACAACCGCAAAAAACTCTAGCTTCGATTCTATAGCCGGATTGGAAACTTCTCTTTCTTTGATTCGAGTTCGCTGAAATTCCCTAATGCCACATCCGAAAAACATATATTAACAGTTGGGAACACAATGTAATTGAACCTACCATCATCTAACCTATCCACCCTAACTTCCTATGTACCGTTCGTGCCCTTCCTGCTTGTTTTGATGCGTAGGTCGATATAGATTTTTCGATGCAATTTTAAGATTTCATCGTAAAAACAAGTACTACTTTGAGGCCTATGACAACTGTGAAGATCTCTTGTTTGGTTTTGGATAATTAGTGACACCTAAGGACTAATCTCTCGATGCTAAAGCGTTTGATTAGATTGGAGATTCATGCGGAGTTGGAGCATGGTGATCATGGATGAGGATCGAGGTGATCCAAAAGATGATCAAGCATCCAACTTGGAGAATTTGGAGATCAAATGAGCCCCAAGGCAAAGGTATAACCATAGGGCTTTTGATTTCACACTCTAGACACCATAGAGGGTGTGAGTGATTATAGGATCGATAAGCCGTACTATTAAGAAGTGAAACTTATCGAACACATCGGTCCTCATGTGCATTTAGGTTCAAAATTCATTTGCATGCATTCTAACCTAAAGAGCTAACTCCGCACTTGACGAAAATGTTTCGAAAATGCTAACACATGGTGTCGAGGTGTTCTTCGACATATCGGCAACAAGAATCAAGTGGCGGAAGTCGGCTTGGAGCAAAGGCGAAGAAACAAACAACACAACGGCGAAAATTCGCCCGGCTTCGGTCATTGACGGACTCAGCGGCCGGAAGAAAAAAAAGTGGCCGGCCGCACCGGTGGTCACGTCGACGAGCATGTTTTTCGGGGTCCCGGCCAAAAAGTCGGCCGGGGCCGCGACCGACCGGATGCATCCGGTGCTGGCCGACAGCACCGGGGGCGGCCGTGGGGGTCAGCGAGCTCAATTGGGGTTTGTCGGGTCGGCCAGGACCCATCGGCCCAGGACTTCGGGTGAGTGTGAGTCGGTGGGTGCATCCGATCACCCTACAGAGAACGTGATTTTCACCCCCAACAGCCACATTTCGTGGTGTGGCCTATTGATACCCCTTTGGCTGGCCATTGCTCCCTCTCTTGGTCATTTTGAATCATTCCTAACACCCTAGAGCTGAGCAACAACACTCCCCTCTCTCATTCTTGTTTGTGAGCTTCATTCTTGAGAGAAGAGGTGATCAAGTGCATTTGCATCGAGTTCTTGCATCTAGAGGCACTTGGGGATCGTTGTGAGCCGGTTGGTTTCTTGTTTCTCTTGGAGACACCGCTCCTAGCCCGGCTTGGTGATTTGGTGGAGGCGTTGGCAAGAGAAGGTGATTGTTCTTGGCCACCTCCGATGATTTGTGAGAGGATCACGCACTCCTCGTTGGGAAGACAAAGTGCAAGGAATACATTGCTCGTGCTTTGGGTACCTCACTTGTGAGTGGTGTGTTGAGGCTAGCAAATGCACCGCCAGCTCAAAAATCACCCCTTGTGTTAACTGGGCACTGCTTAGGAGACTAGCTTGTCGGTGTACAAGTGAACTCGGGTGAACAAATCGACTTGTTCATTGTCTCGGTGATTGGATCATCTTCTTCGTGTGATTGATTGTTTATTCTCTCCACGGTGATTGGTTCATTGCCTCTACTCGTCGGTATAACAAGCTTCTCACTCTTGCATTACTTTTCTAGTTTACTTTGAGTAGAGAGCTAGCACTTGCTTTGTGTAGGTTGTTCTTGCTAGCATAAGGATCATATTTGGATTGCTCATTAGTTAGAGTAGTGACATAGCCCTTAATTGATTTAGAGATCATAGCAATTTGCTAGAATTGTCACTAGAGGCTTGCAAGACAATAGAGCTAGTGCAAACCCGCGATTAACGCCTTTTTGTTATACTAATCGGTTTGCTAATTGAGCTTGTAGAAAATTTTATAGGCTATTCACCCCCTCTAGCCATCTAGGACCTTACAAGTGGTATCGGAGCCGTGGTCACAGTATTTGAAGGCTTAACAACCTTGGTGTGATAGTATGGCTCATGTTGTGTTCAACCATGGTGGGGGAAAGCCTCCGTTCTTTGATGGGGTCAAGAATTTTGACTATTGGAAGAGAACCATGAGGATGTACTTGGGATCAATCAATGACCAAGTATGGGATGTGACCGAGAAGGATTATGTCATCCTTGATCCTACCAATCTCACTCCCACCGACAAGGCAAACAAGCAATGCAACACCATGGCATTGAACACTTTGTACAATGGCATGGATGTCAAGGTATTTGAAGGCATCAAGGACCTTGAAAGAGCAAGTGAAGTGTGGGAGAAGCTATGTGAAACATATGAGGGCACAAAAGTTGTGAAGAGTGCCAAGTTGTATGTTCTCAAGAGTGAATTTGAGAATTTCAAGATGAAGAAGAATGAGAGCATACCGGAGACATTCCATAGGCTCCAAGTGATAGTAAATGATCTCAAGGCATTGGGTGTGAAGACATTGGATAGAGATTTTGGGCACAAATTCTTAATGTGCTTGCCCAAAAGATTCATGATGTTGAGGAAGATTCTCTTTAGAGGTGCATTGGACACTATGACTCCTAGTGACTTGCTTGGAGAAGTGCTAACCCATGAGCAAGTTGATGGGATGGAAGATGAAGAAGAGAAGGAAGATGACAAGAGCAAGAAGGTTGTGGCATTCAAGGCCGCCGCCATCTCATCCAAGGCTAAGGGCAAGTCCAAGGCACAAGAAGAAGTTGATGAGGAAATTGATCTTGATGAGGTTGATCAAGAGTTTGCTATGTTTGTGAGGAAATTTAGCAAAGTCTTGAAGAACAAGAAGATGGGGCAAGGCTCAAGGAGAAGAAATGATTCATCCAAGGGCAATGAAGAGCCAAGAAAGTGCTTTGAGTGTGATAGCCCTTATCATGTCATAGTCGAATGCCCAATCAAGAAAGAGAAGGAGAAGATGAAGGGTTACAAGAGTGGCAAGACAAACAAGAAGATCAAGACCATGACACTCAAGAAGACAAATGATGGTGCTTTTGTTTGTTCTTGGGATAGTGATGGCTCCTCCGATGAAGAGGAAGACAAGGCCAAGGCAATGAGTGCAATTGGCCAACACAAGAAGCCATCTCTCTTCGGTTCATCACCATCATGCTTCATGGCTAAGGCCACAAAGGTATCATTGCATGAGCATGAAGAACTAAATACTAATGAAGTAAAATATGATAGTAGTGATGATGATGATGATGAATATGAACCCACTAGAGATGATCTTCTTGAGATGCTTAAGCAAACTCATATCATGCTTAAGACTAAGGACAAGGAATGTAAAGCTTTGCAAAAGAGTGTAAAAACTCTTGAGCAAAACTTTAGTGAGCTTCGAGGCTACCTATGAGGGTCTAAAGGAAGACCATGGGGAATTAGAGCTAGCTCATACAAGGCTCCAAAAAGCCCATGCCTTGCTCTTAGAGAAGAAGAATGATAGAGCTTGCTCAATCATCAAGAAGGATGTTGGTTCAACATGTGACATCATAGATGAACCGTTCTTGGTTGATGTTGAAGAACTATCTATTCCTTCCAC
>JADLZK010007420.1:0-11592 GCA_015847255.1 Hyparrhenia diplandra
TTTCTGGAACATCTTGCTATTCAAACTAGAGTTGAATGAAGGTAAGCTTTAGATGATAGATTGACACTACGGTGTCTTTCTCAACCAATGTGAATTCTACTTGATATAGGATAATGCTATTGGATCAAATTTTTATGTTATTTATTGATCTTGCAACAGATTGGGATGTTCTGTGAAACCAGTGTAGCACATGTACAGTTTGGCAAGTAGTGGGTGCATGCTTGGCAAACAATCTATATCTGTGGAAAATCAATATTCCTTTTTATTACATTTCTGTGAACAATCAATATCTAGGCAAGCATGTTCATGTTAATTTCTTTCATCATGGTAATATGTCTTTAGGGGAAAAAGTTTACCCATTATATCTGTGGAAAGGCTTCCCCAAATATTCAGGACATAGTCTGGATGTTGCTGGCCATTGGTAATATGTCTTTAGGGGAAAAGTTTACCCATTATATCTGTGGAAAGGCTTCCCAAATATTCAGGACATAGTCTGGAATGTTGCTGGCAATGGCCAATCAACATTTTGTACTCTGAGATCATGCAACAGTTAGCTTTTATTTTCCCATTGCAATATTATTCAATAAGAAAATTGCACAATGCTTTTTTAATTTTATTTTCTAGTATCAACAAAAGTTCAAATGGAAAGTCAGAAACTAATTTGAACTAACTAGAACATGCCCTCGTCTCCTACATGTTGTTTTATGCAATTTCACTTGACATGATTGATTGCTGCTTGCAGATGATAAAGAAGAGGCACAAGATTTGGGGACCTGAGCATCGGTGAGGAAGTCGGTCAGAGAATCAGCAGGTGGCTAAATCCAAACCCACCCTTGCTGCGATGAACAAGAACTTTGGGATGATCCACGGCCTGTCATCACTGGCCAACATCATGTCGTTTGGCGGCTTGGCCATGCACTCCTGGTACCTAGACAGCAAGCTAGAGCTGTGAAGGGGTGCCAAGACGACACCTTTCTCCCGCCTTCTTGTAGTGAATCTTATCACGATGGTGGTATTGGTTCACATCATTTTATAAGATCCTATGTTTTGCAAAGGAGAATATTGTAGTTATAAAAGATATCCTATGTGTTGCATGCTGCTCCAGTTATTCAAAATTGCAATGATTCAGCCATGGTGGTGGTTGTATCTGTTGATCTTTCATACATGGAGGAGCGCGAGATTTGTCGGCAAGTATATGCTCCTCTTTTTGGAACAAAGATTCTAAAACACAGAATAGGGAAAAAATTAAGGATACAGTGAACAATAGTCAACTTGCTAGTTTATATGATGTTTTCTTAAAAATAAATAAATAATAAAACAGAGTAACCTGACATGAGTATAGAAAAATGTGTAACACATACACATGAATCTTAGAAGAATACGTTAAGTTAGCTCATCATGAAGAGTTAGCTTATTATTCTCATCTTTATTGAACAAGACTTTCTATGACTTGTCTCTTAAGAAACTATTAGAGATGCTCTAAGGATGAAACACTGTACAACTTCAAATCCTACAAGATTTCACAACAAAGGCAAGTTTAGGTAGAAGCAATGCAGAAAAAACAGAACAAAGGAAAGGTAGAAGCAATGCAGAGAAAACATAGAAAACAAAACATAGGATGTCTTTCAAAGAAATGTACGAAAAACATCAAAAAAATGTAACTCATGTTTAATGTTATCCAAGACTCCTTTAGAATGGCTCGGGTCTGCCGAGTCCGTGTTTAGTTTTGGAACAGCCTATGATGGATTAAACCTGTTCCAATTTTGTGGGTTGGGTTAAACCTATTTCTTATCCTGGTTGTGAAAGAATCTATTTCAGTTTTACCTTTGGTTGGAAGCATATTTGGAAGTGGCTGAGTTATTGACATGTGGGACCTATTTGGTAGCCTCTAACCCCTTCTTATTCCTTCTCCATGTCGGCATTCAACACTCGCTCCATCCCCTCCACACCCCTTCCTTGCCGTCTGTGCCACGCAAGAGCCCCACGTGTGGCCGTCGTTGTTGCTGCCGAACCGATTTGGGGAATCTATTGAATCCTCCTCTAGCAGGGACATTCCCACGTAGGTTCGACCCAAGTTCAATAGACTCCGAACCAAACACTTGAAATCTAGGTTTAACACGCTCCAATCCAGGTGAACTCAATATCCAAACACACGCTAATTTTTTTTTGATGGAGTTAGTGAGAAGCATTTCTTTTGTTACAAAGAGCATCATACGGATTTCAAAATTCTTTTCAAAGGAGTGCTACACTGGCATGCATGTGATGTTTATATATACACAACACAACATAAAGGCGAACAAAAATTGTTTCACTACAAATGCTATGACATGATAACAATTTTAAATAGGCAAGCAACTTCTCTTAAGATTGCCATTATCGCCAATTAGGCTAAGATAACCTTGTGACAATTTTGAAGTTCCCTTATAAAGATTTGTCATCACCGTCCAAAGTTCTTGCTCAACTTTCACTGGCAAGTAGTCTCGCCAACGAGTGTTGGCGGCTTCCACTCCCTCACTGGCAACCCAGAACCCCGAATCCCTAAATCCCAAATCGCAGCACAGTCGGCCGCCCCCGCGATAGCGTCGGCGTCGGCGCCGCGCCGGAGCGCCACAGGCCGCCGTCCTCTACAGCCGGCTGACCGCGCGATGGCGTCGACGCAGGCGCCACGGCGGTCCGCCAAAGCCCGCCGTCCTCCTCTACGTCTGGCCGACAGCGCGACGGCATCCACGTCGGCGCGAGCGCGACGGCGGTCCACCAGAGCCCCGGCGGCGCAGACCTTCCTCCCTGACGAGATCTGGGAGGACATCTTCCTGCGCCTCGACGCCGCGGCCGACCTCGCCCCGCGCCTCCGCCGCCTGCTCCTCCTTTCACCGCGTCGTCTCCGAGCCCCGGTTCCTCCGCCGCTTCCGGTCCCTCCGCTCCCCCTGCAGTCCTTGGGTTCATCCGTAAGGACAGACCCGGATTCGTCCCCGTCGGTGCTCCCCACCGCTCCGCTCAGAAGCCGGCGCGCTCGAGGAAGCCGCCGACTTCACCTTCTCCTTCCTCCCGGACCCCAGCGCGTGGACTTCTCGCGACGCCCGCGACGGCCGCGTCCTCCTCTCTCGGCGCATCTCCACCAAAACCCAATTCGAGGATTTCATAGTCTGCGACCCCCTGCATCGCCGGTATGTCAAGATCCCCCGCATACCCGACGACATACTGGCGGCCTCCACCCCAAAAGCGTGGCATTTGTTACCCGTTCTGGCTCCAGCCGACGACAATGATGGGGATGAATCGTTCAAAGTTATCTGCACTGTGCATCTGCAGCTCCAAGACGAAGTCATGGCTTTCGTCTTCTCGTCCTGCAACCAGACGTGGCAAGCTATTATTAGCACGATTTGTTTTCCTAATAGATTTATTATTGGATGCACTTCGTACTATGCACACGGCTGCTTGTACTGGATGTTCTATCCCATGCGCTGTTCGTTAAAGCTTAATATAAGTGAGCTCAAATTCTCCATCATTGACCTTCCACCTTATAATTTCCATTCAATGAATGCCATTGTCGAGGCAGAGGAAGGAAGACTCGGGATTTTAACTATTGGTGATGGCACAATTGGCCTGTATTGCAATAACTGGCAAAGCAATGGTGTTGGCTCACTAGAGTGGCAGCAAGACAAACTGGTTCCATTGCCCAAAGACTTTTGGATCAACTATAATACTTCCATTGTGGGCACAATAGGGCATTACTTAGCTCTACTTGGGTCTCCTCAAATTTCTCATGAGTTGCGAAAGCGTGAATATTTTGTACTGGACACCAAGACATTGCTTCTTGAGAAGGTTTGCACCTTGAGCACTTCAATGTTCCTTGGTATTCCTTATGCAAGATTTCCACCACCGTTCGCATTGCCAAGTGTATGAAAGGGTAAACACTCTCCTCCATGTTTGCATTGGTACTTTGCCTGGTTATCCTATTTGGAGACTTCTATTTGTTATCTAAGTGCACTTGCTGCTGGCATATCCCAAATTTTCTCACATCCTCTATTGTCACCTTGGAGCCTTTGTAATCCATGTGAAACATGATCCTTTAGTGTTCTTGATTATTTTTTTCTTTCACAATATGTATTAGGAAAATTTTGTAGCATTTTGTGACCAACTAGTTACAATCAATATCTTTGTATACAAATATCTTGCTCCAACAAAAGGTACCACATCGGATATTTGTGCCCTTATATGACAATTGTGTAACCCATGTCTCACTCTTTTTGAAGAGTTGAAGTATTGGACCCTTCCCTCACATATCAATTGGCATAGTGAATCCAGAAAAAAAAAAGGCTTAATTAGATATTATTCTTTGTCCATCGATATGTGCTTTTTGGTGATATACATTCTATACTAGTTTAGTGATGAATTTGACATTAATAGCATATGAAAAAGTTGAAAACTATCAAGTTTGATAGGCGTATTATACTGATTTTGTTGTTGTTTTTGTGTACTTTGTATGCTGTAGCTAGCACCTGAATACTAACACACACAAATTTCTCTAGCGCCTGAATACTAGAGCAAACAAATTTATGTTTGTTTTTCTTGGAAAAAGTGCACTAGGTTAAATTGTTTGTATACCTCCCTTCTGATTGAATTTAAATTTTTAACATACAGAATGAATAGCTTGTTTATTTCACATGCACAAGCAGATAAACTAACTCTGCTCAAATCCCTCTTTTATTATTCTAACACTGTATTCCTTGGTAGGTCTCTTCTCTTGACTTTGAAGTTACAGAGCCGGATGGTTGGGAGGATCTGAATGAAAGATTAGCCATGTCATGCAAGACGTTAACAGCTACTAGAACTCTAGCAGTGATGGTGTTCATGTGTAGATGATCAGCTGTTATTTAGTGGTTTAGTCTCCGGTGTCTTATTCCTCCTGTTTGCCCTTTTGCCCTGAGGTTACATGGTACAATTCTGAAGACTTAGAACAAACCGCTATAATTGGCTTCTACCATTTACTTCTGAGAATCATGTGACTTGTCCTAGTATCTATCTATATTATCGCCTAAATCTGACGGTGGATCACAACATGAGGGTTTGTGCTTGCCAAAGCTTACCAGGAAAGCAATTATGAGCCCTTGTAATTACTCACTATTTTCTTCCTGGGATGTGTGTTCTTCAAGGGCGATTTAATTAGTCTTTGGAACCATCTCCAAAGTTTGACATGTAATATTATGGATTGTGTCACTCTGTCAAGCGAGAAATATTGCTGCCGAAACATATAGCTTCCTGTAACATCGCTGCTGGATCTTATACTTAACTGTTCCAAATGTTACGGCTGAATGTATACATCCCTGACTGTCTCAGTGCTTCATCCATGGTAGCACTATATACACATCTGCTTTGCATGGATCGTGTTACAGTCGTAGATCCTTTGCATTGCGCTGTACAATTCTGCTGAAATTTGTGTGTTCTATCAAAAGTTTTAGACATCTAAATGCATGATGCTTTGTCTACAGGTACTAATTAAGGTGTGAACTGATGATTGGCACAAATATGTTTATTAAATGCATTTTATTTGTGCAATTGTGCTGAATTTAGTGTGACTACCAAAAGTTTCAGTACACTCTTCAAGTAGAAAACGGTGACCAGATGATTGGTGCACAAATACATAAATGGAAACGGTAAACACTCTCCTCCATGTTTGCATTGGTACTTTGCTTTGTTATCCTATCTGGAGACTTCTATTTGTTATCTAAGTGCACTTGCTGCTGGCATATTCCAAATTTTCTCACATCCTCTATTGTCACCTTGGAGTCTTTGTAATCCATGTGAAACATGATCCTTTAGTGTTCTTGATTATTTTTTTCTTTCACGATATGTATTGGGGAAATTTTATAGCATCTTGTGACCAACTAGTTGTTACAATCAATATCTTTGTATACAAATATCTTGCTCCAACAAAAGTTACCACATCGAATATTGCTGACGGAACATATAGCTTCCTGTAACATCGCTGTTGGATCATATTCTTTCCTGTTCCAGATGTTACGGCTCTATGTTCTATACTTTTTTTTCCTAGCGCCTCAAACAGTGCTTCAAAACATGGCTAGCAATATTATCATTTTCTATTCATGTGTGGCCATTATTTGTGCTTCCATCAGAGCCGTATCTCTGTTCTCCCTTCTCCGGAGTAAAAAATACAGAAGATGGATGCTTCACAGCATCCCTCAGCTTGTTCAGGCATAATGTGTGTTTCATATATCACCCTTTTGATTAGTTGCACATTTGGCACAATACAACATTTGGTTAAAACCGCCACATTGTAGTGAATCAAAAGTTTCAGTCATCTAAATGCATTATTTTAGATGCTTTGTCTACGACAGGTACTAAGGTGTGAAGTGTGAACAGATGATTGGCACACAGATACGTTTATTAAATGCATTTTGTTTGTGCAATTGTGCTTTAGTATTGTTGGAATTAGTTTCTCTCAGTTAGAGCTAACCCTAGAAGGGTAGCAATATAGTGCATACATGGGCCTCTTGGGCCTGGCGCTCATGGGCCAACACTACTCATACTCTAACATCCCCGTGATGCCTGCTTTGCCGGCAGCTGAGAGTTGCGGGCTGGATACGAAGAAGTACAACACAGGAGCCCCCACATACGCAACTAGCCACGGGTGATGTTGAGGCTGGAGCGAAGTCGGTGAAGGTCGAGGACGGGAGACCCTTGGTGAAGATGTCGCGGACCTGGGAGGTGGTCGGGGACGTGGAGGACCCGAACCTCGCCGATAGCGACCCGATCACGGACAAAGTGTAGATCGATCTCCACATGCTTGGTCCTCCGGCGCTGCGGGGTTGGTGGAGAGGTAGGCGGCGCCGAGACATTGTCGCGATGGGCCAGCGTGGTCTGAAGAAAGGCTGTGGAGCTCGGGGCGCGGGCCCGGGGCGCCTGCGCCACGCCGTTAGCAACAAGACGGTACTCCGCCTCGGCCTTCGGAAAGCGGGGAGGCGGCCCGGATCGCTTGGGCGACCGGGGACACCAAGTTGCCGCCCTAGGAAGACGGCGTGGCCGGAGGTGGGCGTCGAAGTGTCTGGACACCACGCCCGGTCGGCGTCGGTCTAGGCGACCAGTTCGGAGCGGGGAGGACGGTGGAAAGCGGCAACCAACCCGTCAGCGGTGCCGCGGAGGTAGCGAAGGAGCGCGCTTGAGAGCGTCACGGTGGGGCTCTCGGGGATCATGCATGTGGAGATCATCTGGCACCCACGGCGTAGGTGATGTCCGGCCCGGGTGAAAGTGAGGTCTTGAAGTGCACCGGCGAGACTTCCGGTACTCGGTAGAGGGTCGCCCTTTGGGCGCCCTCCGTCTCGGCGACTTGCCTTGTGTGTCCAGCCGGGTGGGGCAAGACTTGCGACCCATCATCCCCTCGCGCTGCCGAGGATATCAAGAGTGTGCGCGGCCCGGTGAAGAAGAAGCCCGGTGGGGCGAGGCTCGGCGGTGACGCCGAGAAAGTGGTGGAGCGAGACCGAGATCCTTCATACAGAAACTCTTGCTGAAGAGCGATGATGCGGCGCGAGAGTGAAGGAGTGGAAGCCGTGAGGACAATGTCATCAACATAGAGCAGCATGATGCATGATCTCGGCTCCATGGTGGTAGATAAATAGGGACGTATCGACTTGGCCTCCACAAAACCCGGTGACACCAAGAAGGCCGCAATCAGAGTGCCACGCGGGGGCTGCTTGAGGCCGTAAAGAGACTTGTTGGCCGGCGGACCATGTCGGACGAAGAGTCAACGAACCCGCCGGGCCGACTGCGGTGGGCTGTCTCGATAAGGCTCCCATGCGAGGAAGGCATTCTTGACATCCGGTGATGCACCGGCGAAGCGAGCAAGAGCGGTGAGAGAACCGTGCGGACGGTGGCGGCTTCACCACCGGGTTGAAGGTCTCATCATAGTCAACTCCGGGCGCTGAGTGAACCAGCGAAGAACCCGGCGAGCCTTGTACCCGCTCGAGGTACCATCGGCCCGGCGCTTGTGTGTCGGATCCACTTGCGGGTGGCGATGTTGGAGCGGGGGCGGGGGCACGGATCCCAAGTGCGGTTGGCGGGGTAGAGCCGCGTACTCCTCTTCCATTGCGCGGCGCCGGTGAGGGTCCGACAAGGCCGCGCGACGGAAGAGGGATGCCGGAGGCCGGCGAGTCGCCGGGCATCGCCGCAAGAGCCCGGGGCGGAGAGTACCCGCAGCGGCGTGCGGCGTCACCATCGGTGAACATGGCGGTCGCGGTGAAGAAGCGGCGGGTGGTACACGGCGACCACAAGACGTGCGGCGGGGACGCGGCGGTGGAGTGGCGTGGCCGGAGGAGAGGCCGCCGGTGGTGTCGGTGTCGTCGATTGAAGGGGACATCACCGGTGGTGGTGACGGCGAAGGAGAGGCCACCGGTGGCGGGGTGGCGCGACCACCGGAGCCGGCGTTGGTAGACGCGCATCGGCTCGGCAAGCCCCGGGGTGCAACGGGCACCCTGCTGGGCGCCGCGTTCGGGAACATACACCGCCGCCTGGTCGCGGCGGGGGCGGCCGGAGGGGCGAGGCCACGGATCCGCACAAGGTGCCGGGCGGTGCGCGACGGGGCGGCGAGTTTTAACTCTGGGTGTAGCAGGGACTGCGGGAAAGCGACAAAGGTGGTCGGGCCACCGGGGTCGTGGACACGGCTCGAAGAGGTCGGTCGGAGGGGAAGCCGGTGTGGTGGTGGTGGTGGAGAGGGGAAGGCCGACTCATCAAACACCACATGGCGAAATGAGGACCCGACGAGAGGTGAGATCATAGCACCGGTAACCCCTTGTGGTGGAGAGTACCCAGGAAGACACACATGGTGGAGCGGGGAGCTAGTTTATGGGGAGGCGGTGGCGACGGTGTTGGGGTAGCACGCACACCCAAAGACATGGAGGTGCTTCGTAGCGAGGAGGTGTGCTTAGAAAGGGCAGGGCATGGTGTGGCGTGGGGCTGGGCGGGCGGCGGAAGGAAGGCGGTTAAGGAGGTAGGTGGAGGTGTGCGGGCTCGGCCCGGAAGCGGCGGGGAGGGACGCTGGAGCAGAAGAGTGTGCATGATGTCATTGGTGGTGCGAATCATGCGCTCATCCTTGCCGTGGGGGAGGAGGTATACGGACAAGACATGCGCAGCGGCTGGACACCGTGGGAGAGGGAAGAAGGCTCGGGAGGTGGAGTTGTCGAACTCCGGCCATTGTCTGGGACGGCCTTGATGGTGAGGCCGAATCGAGTAGACACCCAGGCGAAAAAGTGGTGAATAGTAGGGAAAGCATCGGACTTGGCACGGAAGGGAAAAGTCCACGAGTAATGAGAAAAATCATCGACCACCACGAGATAGTATTTGTAGCCGAAATGCCGAGGAGAAGTCCATACATCGCAGATGAACAAGATCGAACACGCGAGAGGCATGGGAAGAAGAGGACTGAAAAGGAAGATTTAACATGACGGCCCGGTACCGGCACGCATGACACAAGTGCTCATCGGAGCCCGAGGACACCGAATGTCGGAGCTCCGGCGAAAGGCCGCATCGAGCATCACGACCGGGATGGCCAGGACGAGGCGGTGCCAAGTAGTGGAGGAAGGTGTGGTGGCGAAAGCGGTGACAAAAAGAAGGCGAGGGAGGAGGGAGGAAAACGAAGGGTGTAAAGGGGGCCTGAGCCGTCGCATCGGAGAAAGAGGACGCCAGGGTAGCCAAATCCTTGACGGTAAGACCGGAAGAGTCAAACTCGGCGGAACAGAGTTGTCATCAGTAAAGCGGACGAATAGAAAGAAGGTTGTGAACCATAGAGGGGCAACAAGAACATCGGGAAGACGAAAGGAGCCATGAGCGCCGGCGGCACCCACGGACGTGATAGGAAGACCGCGAGCCGTTGGCAGCCATGATAGACGAAGGATGAGAAGAAGAAGGAGGGTGACGGAGGAGAGTATACTCGGGTCGGAGTGGTGTGGTAAGTGGCCCCCAGTCGGGTGATCAAGCCGGACCGATAGAAGGTGGCGAGGCCGCCAAGGCCGCCGGGTCCCGGCCGACATGCGGCGAGCGCGGGGAGTGTAGCCACGGAGGCGTGGTGTGCGATCTCGGTGGAGCACCGTGAGCATGGGCTGGCGCTGGCGAGGCGAGCTCCGCCGAGCTGGAAGGGGCCACACGGTCTCGACCACGGGTGGTGGAAGGGAGCCCAGGCCGCCGGGTCGAACAAACAGGGCCGGGTGAATCGGGCGCCGAGAGGAGGGCCCACACGAAGGCCGACCACCAGCGCGCCACAGCGTCGACCGACGGCCGGCCGCCCGACGGCCCTTCCGCTTCGGCGGAGGAGGGAGGAACGGAGGAGATAGCGGCGGCGGAGTAGTAGTAGCAAGGGCGTACCCCGTGTGGGTCACAGCGGCGCCCGCAAGAAGGGTATCGTCGGGTCGTGGACGAGGGGTTCGGCGGCTGCGATATCGGCTAGCGGGACGGCGGCCGCATTCCGCTCGCACGCCCGGGAAAGGCGGCCCGCGGGCGGGGCGGGAAAAGCGAGGCACCAGCGCGTGCCAGGACCGCAGCGGCATGGTTGCGGCGGCCGCCGCAGCCCTCGCGCTCCCAAGCGGAGTGGCCGGCTCGAAGATGGGCCTGGCCGGCCCGCGATGGCGGCCCGGGCGGCGCTAAGGGGCAGCGTCGATGTCGTGGGTAGCAGCGGCCCGGTGGGCGCATCCCGGGGGCATGCCAAGGCCGCCCGGCGCGCCATGTCGCCATCTGCACAAGCCTCGACCTTGGCAAGTGCAGCGTTGGGTCAGGGAGCGCCGTTGCGGATGACCCCCTTTCGTGAGCAGCCGCCCGTGAGTGGAACATGTCGGGGGCATCCCAAGGCCTCGGCAAGCCCCGGCATTGATGGCGGCCCTCCTGCGTTCCAAGGCCCCGGCGGCGATGGCGGGGGGCCTGCAGGCGGTCGGCCGGCGTGGAGGGATGGCGGAGGAGAGCCACCGGCGGGAACAAAGGGTAGGAGGCGCCGAGTCAGGTGGCGGCGGGGCCCCTCCGGCGGTGCTCGGGCCGCTCCCGGGACTTGCCGCGCGGAGAAGCGGCGAGGCCCCACGGCGGCACCCGGGCCGGCTCGAGACTTGCCCGGACGAGGCAGCGCGGGCCCCCAGCGGCACCGGGCCGGTTCCCGAAGCAGCGTCCGCGCCCGGGGACTGCGCTCAGCGGCGGTTGGCGGCGGCGGCGGTAGCGAAGAGGCAGCGCGCTGCGTGAAGCGGCAGCCCGCGGGGACTGCGCCAGCGTCGGTTGAGCCGCAGCGGCGGCAGGCGGAGAAGGTGCATGGCGTGGATCTTGTGGCGGCGGGCAGCGAGGAGCAGCGGCGGGGAGCCGCGATGGGGCCGCCAGCGCGCCCGGCAATGTTGTTGTTACCCGCTATCGAGAGGGGAAGGAAGGGATAGAGGCGACTCTTGGCGCCGGGGGAAAGTGACGGCGGCGCCCGGCGGCCGGCCATGGGTGTGGCGGCGGGAGGGAGGAGGCGAGAGGAGGATCGGTTTTTTCTTCGGGGATGAACCATGTCGGGGCGAGAAGAGTCGCGAACCCTTGGTGGCTACTTGATGGAAGCTATCTCGATAAGGCTCC